>JAHLSL010000052.1:1238767-1269523 GCA_025920805.1 Petroica traversi
AGGGAGGGGGCGGAGGGGCGCAGCCGGAGGGGCCCCTGCGGCCGGACCGGCGGCGGGAGAATCGCAGGATCGGGGAATCGGTGAGGTCGGAAAAGATCTCCGGGATGTGGAGTCCAGCCGCTGAGCCAGCAGCACCTTGTCAAGCAGACCATGGCTCCAGTGCCACGTCCTGGCTTTCCGTACACACCTCCGGGGACGGTGACTCCGCCGCCTCCCTGGCAGCCCATTCCGACACAGATCGCCCTTTACCGTGATAAAATTCCTTCCTTGTCCAGCCCGAACCTCCGCTGCCGCACCTTGAGGCTCCGCGCTCTTGTCCTGTCTCTTTTCCCCTCAGAGAAGAGCCCACCCTCACCTGGCCACATCTCCTGTCAGGGAGTTGTGCAGAGCGAAAAGGTCCCCCCGAGCCTCCTTTCCTGCGGGCTGAGCCCCCTCAGCCGC
This sequence comes from Petroica traversi, assembly GCA_025920805.1. Lineage (NCBI taxonomy): Eukaryota > Metazoa > Chordata > Aves > Passeriformes > Petroicidae > Petroica > Petroica traversi. Next base: position 1,239,209 of record JAHLSL010000052.1, read on the forward strand.
TCCCCAGCGCACCTGCAGAGCCTTCCCCAGCCCTGTTCCCTGCTCTGGGCTCGCTCCAGCCCCTGCACGTCCTTCCCGACAGCTCCGGCCCCGGGCACCCCCCGGCTTCGCCCGAGCTGGGCAGGGGCTGCACGAACGCATCTCTGGCAGGTGGGGATTTTTATCTGCACTCCTGCGGTTCGTTCCTCTGCTGGATGCTCGCTTTGAGCCCCGTGCAGCTGTGAAGCCTCTCTGGCCATCTCTTAACCCTTGGGAACAGCCCTCTGTGCCGTGGGCTCTCACTGAGTGCCAGCTTGGCGAAGGTCACTGTCCACTGGTGGAAAAATACAGTGTGTTCACAGAACCGCTGGCTGGGGTTGTCAAGGGCTTTAACTCTTTTTTAAGGACATCTCTCTTGGGATCTTTTCAGGATACAGATGTGCATAAGCACTGTGGCTGTTTCTCTGTACCCTCAAATACAGTGTGTTCACAGAACCGCTGGCTGGGGTTGTCAAGGGCTTTAACCCTTTTTTAAGGACATCTCTCTTGGGATCTTTTCAGGATACAGATGTGCATAAGCACTGTGGCTGTTTCTCTGTACCCTCTGAGGCCCTACAGCATCCATAGTGCTTTAGGGGCTGAGCAAACAGAGTAAACTCTAAAATGGAGATCCTAGGCTTGCAGAGGATTCATTGTGAGAGGATCCCACCTGGTACTTATTACAGAGCAGGCATTCTTGTGTCTTGTTTCAATTTGAAAATGACTCCGTGCACCCCTCCTGCCCTGAAGTCTGACCTACATAGTCACTACAAGGTTTGCCTCCATTTGTGGTACAAAGTTTATTTTGCTTCCTCATACAAAGTTGTCAGCTTGGTTTTGACACCACAATCCCACTGGCTCTCCTCAGGAGTAGGGGAGGCTGACTGGCACCATCCTGCAGCAGAGACAGCTAAAAGCCAGATGGGTACCTGGACCCTCGTTAAATTTTTAATGCTGCTCTTATGTAGGGGCTGAATAAACTTAAGATTGTGAAGCAGAGAAGGGAAACTGCAGAATTTTCTCACTGCCTTGGCTTCATTTCCAAGTGGAACAAGGCTCCCTAAAGCATTTCCAGCTGGCTTCGTTGACCTGCAGTGGTCAGGTGGAATGTCAGTAACGGGGATGGGGACAAGGGAGAGTTGTTCCTGGCTGTCTCTGACCAGGTCCCAGCACCCTCTGTATCAGTGCCCTTGGCTCCTGCCCCTGTCCTGTCCCATTCCCCATTTCAGTGCTCCCAGTCCCTCCCTGCCCACATGGCATTCCCAGCTCTGTGCCAGTCCCAGCTGTGCACACGGGTTGCCCACATGGCCAAGGCAAGCAGACAGCTGTTGAGCCAAGGCTGCAGCCCTTCCTGCAGCACCCTCAGCTTCCAATAAACACATAAACCCTGCCTTCAAAACATCCACTGTCCTCTCAGATGTGCTTGGGAGTTAGCTGGTGGATCCCAGTGAAAAGTATGATTATATAAACTTTGTTTCCATAGGAAACAGTGCTTGGTGGAAAGTCATTCTGCGAGGAGGATTAATGCAGCCTGGTTTCCTGAGGAGCTGTTTGCCACATCCTACCCCAGCAGCTCCTGCCTGGCTCCCACCAGCCTCAGTGCCTGGTAGCTTCCCCTTCCTCAGGGCTGCACCAGGAGCTCCTGGATCCCAGTCAGCCCTGTCCTTATTTGTGCAGCCAGCTGAGTCAGGTGTTCCTGTTTGCTGTGCCGGCAGCTGGGAAAGATTCAGGATATTTACCCAGTTGTCCTTGGCTTCTTGAGACTTCTGTCCTCTGTCAGGCCTGTGGGTTTTGTAAAGCTCATCCAAGCGTTCCTCTGAAGAGTTTGATAGAAATGCAGGTGACAGATTCTGAAGTTTCTAAGGGATGTAACAGGCCAGGGTGGGCAGACAGATGGACAGAAGGATTTTGTTTCTCTCCGAAGCTGTGTGAGAATATTTCAGGCAGTTACTGATTGTTGCAGCTGCAGTCAGAGATATTGCAGTGGTTAAAATGCTTGTGGTCTTTCATATTTATCAGTATTGTAGCTCTCAGCCGGGGGTGCAGTTGTGTTTGTGGGCAGTTTGTGTGTAGACTGTCACAGATTTTGCCTGTAGATAACGAGGGTTTTAACAGGAAAGGAGATGGAGAAACAGCAGACAAGAAAATATGTGGGAAGCCTTGAGCACTAGATGACTAAACTTGTACACAAGGCAGGCAGCACGCAGAGAGTGGAAGTGACAGAATGAGTCTGAGGAATCCAGGGAAAGGTCTGTGGGAGCCTGGAATAACAAGGCTCACTCAGAGAGGGGAGGCATGAGGCACCAAGGAGCGGGCCAGAGAGGGGAGGATGGGAGGGAAGATTGATCTGGTGAGACTGAAGGACGTTTTGGGAAGAGGAAAATGTCACTACTGTGTACCATGTTTCTTCAAGGCGTTTTCCAGGATTTACTGGAGAACTTCTAAAGGCCTTTTGATAGGTGATCCCAAAAGGTATAGTGTATTTAAGAAAAACCCCATGCATTAAACAGGAATTAGAGTCTATTTCCACCATATCCATTTAGATCAGTGTCTGAGCTATGCTTTTTTTGTGTACTTGTGCTGCCAAACTAAACCTTTGCCTGCCCCCGGACCTGATTTGTGACTTGGAGCATAATGAAATCCTGGCAAATTGTACACACAAGTATTTTTGAGATCGCAGCTGAAAAGCTTTATGATATAAAAATAAGATTGTGATATGAGGCACGGCAATGATTTTGTGGCTCCAATAAAAAATGTCTCGTGGGATTTTTCTGCTAACTTTGTAGGCTGTTTATAGTAGCTGTGATTTTTATAACAGGCAAATTGCGTGCTGGTTTTTGAACTGTGAGTGAAGCGGTCTGATAATGGCATTCAATGCAGAAGATAAGCTTTAATTCATGTGTTTGTGTGCGCAGTGACCCCACCATGATACTGAGGAGATGCTGTTATTTGTGTTTTGAGTTGAAAGTCCTGTTCTTGCTGAGAATACAGACCTGGTTGTAATAAGAGAAAGAACTGATCAGGAAATATCCCAAAGCGATAGTGAAAAACAAGAAGCATTTCTTATGTAAACCTTGCAGTTGACTGCAGCATTAAAAAGCTGCTGGGGCTGTTTATTTCTGGCTGTTTTCTCTTTTTAGCTGGGTTTACTTTTGTCATTGTCCAAGACCCTTTTGCCCTTCATTCCACAGAGTTCTACTCACAGCTCACCTTATTTTTTTCCTTTAAAAAATTTTGGTGGTGTATTGTTATTTCACTTTTCTCATCTCTGCCCTCTTTCCCGGGCCAGCTTGACACTTCTGGAGTTCTCATAACCTTCCTTTCCAATCCAAGACTTTGCCAAAGACTTGTCTTTTTCAAATTACTTTCTTCCAGAACTGCATAAATATTTTCTTACATCGCCTCAGCGCTGTCGCCCTTGCCATCTTCAATTTAAAACAGTCAACTCAAGTTCTTGCTGTCCGTGGTAAACTTGCTCATAAAAGGATTCAATTCCCTTGGCTTGTAGAGCAGAGAGTGTGATGTTGGCACCAAGGAGCAAAGTGCAGGCTGTGCATGGAGCACTGGGAAATTGATTGCATGGCAACCTCGGGGCTGCTTTGGTGTTTGTTGGAGGAAAGCAGCCTATGACTCACGTCCTCAGATGTCACTAAAAAGTGAGAGCTGCTTCACCAGCAAGTAGTTAAATATTTTATTTTATTTATTTTTGTAAGTTCTGTTTGCCTCCTTGGAGGGTTTCAGCCAAAATTAGTTTCAAAGCCCGTCACAAAAGATAAAATAAGTAAATGACCTTTAATTTAAGTGACTGTAGTTGTATTCTCCCCCCCTCCACTCCCAAGAAGAATTTCCCTAGAGAAACTCAGCATTCCTGGAAATCAGTCTAGAAAAAAAGAGTGCTCATCTCGAGCTCCAGAGGTGTGGAACATCCTGCCCTGTGCTTCAGTCAGCCAGCACTGGGCTGCAGGGCTTTCTTTAAATGTGTGTGTACACAAATACGTATCTCATAGTGAGGAGTAACTGTTCTGAAATTACCTCTGTTCTTCTGCCTAACTCCTTCCAGACTCAAATGGGTTTTAAAAATGAATGGAGGCACATCTTGATAACAGCAGTGCTCAAAATTATTCAGAATTAGTGGTTTTAAAGAGGTGAATTATGCAGTTAAAATGAGAGGGTACAGGTGCAGCCGATCTGCTTTGCTTGTCTGCTTAAATTTAAGAATAATGTGATTCTTATTTAAGAATCTCTTCCTGGGTGAGTCTGTATCTGTAGAAATGAGAGCTTTTGGGTCAGGTGCATCTTTCTTGTCTGTACTTCTCATTCTCGTGCTTGCAGTGGGTAATGTGCAGGTGGCAGTGCTGTCTGGAGAGGAGCAGGCTGCCAAAACAGAACTAGATAAAGAATAATAATATGTTCTAATTTCCATATAAACATGTGATTTGTTCTGTTTCAGTATGAGCACAAGCACTTATTTTCCAATAGATTAAAATCAGTATTACACAGGTAACAGGGGACCACAGTTCTAGTTTGAAGCATCCCTGAGCCCTTCCTGGGGTCTCTGTGAATGCTAACAGGGCTGTGGGAGAGCCACATAGCTGGATGGGTCTGCTCTAGAGCTCATGGAAATTTGTTTCAAGTGCTGTGGAGTCCTCTGTGTGTTTGCATGGCCTTTTATACTGACACTTCCACTGGGCCAGCCTGATTCTGCACTGATGGCTGTGACCTGTGTGTGCCTTGCCAGGCATGGCCTGGCTGCCCTGTGGTTGCTGCTGCTTGTTATTCCCAGTGCCACGATTAATAACAGCTGCTTTATACACTTATTGTTAAATCACATGAGAAGGCTTTTCTGTGTCAGTCCTCCCCCAGCCCAGGGTGCTGTTTGGGGTTTGCATGATCAGTGTGGCTGGTGCAAGGAGAAGTTCCTGCTGGCCCCCAAAGGTTGCCTCAAGGGCCCTTTCCATTTGGCTTTTGACTGCATTCAGCTAATATTAGGAATGTAATTTTTGTCCTCATAACTGAATACAGTTGATGATGCATTCCCTGCCCTGGCCAAGGCTTATTGAGGGGCCAGGCACGTCTTCCACCCATTGTAAATATAGAAACAGATGTGGCTTTAACTGTTGTAGGTGGGATTACTGAGAACAGGAAAGGGTTAGTGGTGTGGGATATTTTTTCTAGTTAATTTGTTTGAGATTGCAGACACTTGGTATATTTTCTGTGGTTATAGGTTTTACAGTTGAATGCAGAAGGTACTTAGTTAGCCACAGGAAGTAAAGATGTCATCCCCCACCCCAGCTCATTTTGTTTTAAGAATGGAAAAAACCCTGAGTAAATTATAGTGGCAGCAAATGAAAGGCAATAAACAATTAAGTCTATTCTGTCCTTATGTCTTGTACCTTTGGGAAAGTAGGCTGTGCATCTGTTCTCACTGTTGTGAGCTGTCTTAAAATCTGCCTGGGAGCTTTTCTGCAGGAAGGTCTTTAGGACACCAGCAATCATGGGATCTCGTACCAGTGGAACAGTGCATGTGAAATTGGAGCAATCACGTTAAACTACAGTTCCCTGCAAAAGCCTTGCCCGTGGTGGTTGCAGCTGCTGTGATTTCAGCTGTGCAGAGATGCTATCTGGCAATTTCCCCTTCTGTGCAGATCACAGAAAGGCAGCAAAGCCCAGTGCACTTTAGCAGAAGCGTTCGGGCTTTAGGATAAAAGTTTCCACCAATGCAGGCTTATGTTCCAAGCATAAACTTGATTTTGGTGGTCTATACAGGATTGTAAGTTTGTGTTTTGTTTGTTTTTAGGGGTACCAGGAGATGCTTCAGTGGTGAGACATCTTTTACAATGCGAGTTAGGCATGAAATTCATCAACTAACACCCCCTTCCTCACCCTGATCTCCAACAGACTTCCCGTAACGCTCGGAAGGAAGGGTCAGGGGACAAGGGCTGAAGGACACCATGAAGCTGAAGCAGCGGGTCGTGCTGTTGGCCATCCTCCTCGTCATCTTCATCTTCACCAAGGTTTTCCTCATCGACAACCTGGACACATCAGCCTCCAACCGGGAGGACCAGCGGGCGTTCCAGCGGATGCTGTCGGGGCTGCGGGTGGCGCTGGACCCGCGGCTGGAGCACACGCTGCAGTCGCCCTGGGAGATCGCCGCACAGTGGGTGGTGCCCAGAGAGGTCTATCCCGAGGACACGCCCGAGCTGGGGGCCGTCATGCACGCCATGACCACCAAGAAGATCATCAAAGCTGATGTGGGCTACAAAGGGACGCAGCTGAAGGCGTTGCTGATACTTGAGGGAGGGCAGAAGGTTGTCTTCAAACCCAAGAGGTAAGTACTGCTTTCAGTGAGTGTGTTAATAACTGCTTTATTTAAATGTATTTTTTCTCTCCGTGTTGTCACATTAAGTTAATGGACAGCTTTAAAAAAATAACCATCCTGTTACTTTTAAGACAGACAGGATAGAGCCTTGCTGGTGCTTTAGTAACAATAGGTTACTGTGCCAGCTGTCTCTCAGGCTGTGCAGCCTTGATGCTCAATACAGCCTATCTTTAGATTGAAAGAATAATCACTGTGTTCAGTCCTGAGGGAATGTTGGTTATACCTGATGTTTCTGAGCTGTGTCTTCCTGACTGTGGGAGTGCAGCTTCTGGCAGTTTGGAGACAAGCTCTGCCTCCTTGCTGTGTCACTGCCAGGAGATGGTGCAGTTCAAGAACGGGGAAGGAAGGAAACTTGGCAGTGGTCTTAGAAGTTAATCTGTGTGTCTGGTGTAGGTGAATGTAGGCTGTAAAAATGGTTTGGGTAGGTCAGAGTGAGAGCCCCTGAGCCTCCTGTCTGCCACCGGTGAGTACTGCAGGAGCAATAAAAGAGTGGGAGGGTAGTGATACTTCCTTGGTATTTATTGGTTTGCAGGGATCCTCAGAAAAATTTGACATGATTGAATGTTTCTGAAGAGTTTTGGCTGTAAAGCTTTTCAAACTGTTTGTCTTTGGGGAAAAGGAGAGGAAGATATTAAAAAGCAAGGCAGGTGTGTTTTTAGGAGTTTTCGCTGCAAAGGAGAAGTGTCATCACAGAAGATTTTGGGTTAAGCAGACATTAAGGTTTCCTGTCCTATTATTGGGTGAGTGCAGAGTCCACAAAGATCCTCTGAGGGTTGGAGCATCTCTGCGTGGGGACAGGGAGAGAGCTGGGGGTGTTCACCTGGAAAGGAGAAGGCTCCAGGGAGACTTAAGAGTCCCTTCCTGTGCCTAAAGGGGCTCAAGAGAGATGGAGAGGGACTTGGGACAAGGGCCTGCAGTGACAGAACCAAGGGGAATGGCTTCACACTGACAGAGGGCAGGAATAGATGGGATACTGGGAAGAAATTCATCCCTGTGAAGGTGATGAGGCCCTGGCACAGTTGCCCAGAGAATCTGTGGCTGCCTCATTCCTGGCTGTTCAAAGGCCAGGTTGGACAGGGCTTGGAACAGCCTGGTCTAGTGGAAGGTGTCCCTGCCCATGGCAGCAGAATTGGAATGAAATGTTCTTACAGCCCAAACCAGTGATTCTATGATTAGAGAATGAGAAAAATCTGCCCTGCCCTTGAGTTCACAGCCCTGATTGTGTACAGCCAATTCCTGCTCTGGCTGGAGCTGCCCTGTAGGCCCGGGCAGCATGAGCCTTGCCCATGGAGGTGCTGGTGGTACAGGGGCATCTCCTCCAACGAAAGCTCTGAGGATTCACAGGAGTCCCACAGAAACTTCCATGTCACTGAGTGCATTCAAGCATTAAATGGAATTCTATAATGCCCTGTCTGTGCAGGCAAACACAGGCACTGTGCTGGGAATGCAGCTGGGAATGTTTATAGGAGCACTAGAGAGGGTGGCCTTGGCCATCCTGGGAGATCCGTGCTCTGTTTGTGACTGCAGAACAGCCAGGCTTGTGGGCAGAGTCCTCTTCTGGCACTGCAAGAGAGAGGCTGTTTAACCAGCTTTGGACCTGAAAGCTCTGCTAAAGGCAGTTCTGAGCAAACTTAGCAGCTGGGGAAGAAGGAATTCCCTCATTACTTTTGCTCTGGAAAGGACTAGATGCCCACTCTTCATGGAAACAAGAATTTGGTTGGGATTTACTAATAAATTTTAGCTCTGCAGCTTTCAAAATGTGATCATGTTTCCAAAAGCTGTTAAGTACATACCAAAGACCTGCCTTCAAGGACATGTTCAGAGGATTAGCTGTGTCACTTCACAATTGCCTGAAATTCAGCCTGATTCACTAACAAATAATACTTGCTGTCATCCCATCTGGTGGTATAAGTGGCAGAAGATGCTGGTTTGGTGGAAGTTCCCATTTGGCAGGAGTCCTGCACTGGTGAATTCACTTTTGGGCTGCCTTGCAGAAAAGCTGAAGCCTTTGCTCAGGCTGGAACAATGGACATGGTCCCTCCATCCTCCCTCAGCAAGGTTAAAACATCAAAGTAGAGCTCTGTGCCTTCTCTGACACTGCTTGAATACAAATCCTGCTGGAAATAATCCAGTTTACACAATTTGATACATAGATGGCAATGAGAAAATAGGTAACCTAATTTGGCCTTGTTTTATTTGAAAACATGTTGTATTTCACCCATTTGTTCATATTGATTGTGGTATTTCCCACTCAGCTGCAACTTGGTGCTAAAGCAGTGTCTACACTGATCCAAATGTCAGCAAACTGGGAAATTGGTGTTTGCCTTGACTAAGTAACATCTATTACAAGATAAAAAAGGGGGGCAAAAAATCTTGCATTTCACCAAAATACACAATTGTTGTTGCAATGAGTGCCTAATTTCTATTTTTTGCTGTTCATTATGTCTTTTCTCTGCCAGAATAAAAGCTCTGTTTATACCCAGCATTGTCCTCAGGTTCACACTTGCTGATTTTCTACTAAAGACAGCATTTGCCATCTCTTCCACAGTACAAGATTGTATTTTCATGTTAATGTACAATCCTTTCTAACCCCAAAATGGTCTGTGGAATTGCTGCTTTCCAGTATAAATAGGGCCCTGTTCCATAGCAGGGTCTGTGCTCTTTGTTCTAAGATGTGCCTTGGTATATGGTTGGATTAAAATTTATTAGTTGGAATGTGAACTGCTTCCCCAGCTCTGGAGACCACTGAACATCACTGACCTTTCCTTCTTATTTACCACTTCAACAGTCTTGACACTTTAATCTCACTGATGTTTTTTCCCTCTCCCATTGGCAATCACTTGAGAAGTGACCCAGAGACTCTTTAACTGTTATTAAATTGTTATCAAATTTCTCTGAGCAGGAAAATGGATGAGTGTTCTACATAGATTCACTTCCTTTGCCTTTTTTCAATTACAGATATGCCAGGGATTATGTGGTGGAAGGAGAACCCTATGCTGGCTATGACAGACACAATGCAGAAGTGGCAGCCTTTCACTTGGATAGGTATGGAATTATTGCTTTATCTGCTTTTATTGTCTTTGGAAAATACCAGGGGAAAAAAGGAGTTCTTTGAAGAATACACCTCAGATGTGTCTGCCTCTAACCTGCCAATATACCACACTGAAGCCAAAATAAGAATTAGCTTATTCTGTGGAGCTTCATTTCTAAGATCTGTTCAAGAGTGTATCATTTTGGATATCTGTGAAAAGTTTGGAAAGGAGAATGAGCCCTGAAACCACTCTAGTTAATATTGTAGGGAAGAAAGAGCTTAGCCAAATGTTGTGGAAGAGTCTGAATGTAAGTGCTAAATTCATGTCCAGTTCCCTAAAAAGTTAAGACTAATGTCTGGACTAACAATTTAGTCTAGATTAAATATGAATCAGTGCATCCTAGAGGAAAACCAGCTCTTCATACACCAGTTGTGCTTGGGGTACCCAGGTGGTTTTGTAGACATGTGCTGGAGATGCAATTACAGGAAAAAATGAAAATTATAAGATGTTCAAAGAGTGGGACAGAAAACACCAGACACTGAATGTCAGCAATTATGAAATGCTGTTAGGGCTGTGATTTCACATAGAATAAATGAGCACCGTTTGTTTCCCCATTATAGGAAGATTTGGAGGTGAAGAGACATAAAATCTTGAGAAAAGGAATAAGGAGGGACAAATATAACAAAGGATAGAGTGGTTGAACTTAAACTGAGGTTTCTCAGGGCATAAATAAGAGCCTTATCACTGTTACTAAACTCATAGGTGGTGACAGAGATTTTGTTAGTCCTGGTTCACCTGTGGAATTCATTGCACAGGCAGTGGAAATCAGTAATTCTAGGAAGGTTTGATGACCATTGCTGCCACAGCCAGCTTGTGCTGGTGGGCCAAAATCAGAGTATATTAAGACCAAAAAAAGATAAAGTAGCCAGATGTCAGTCCATTTGTGCTTTCAAGCATACAGGCTTCAGTTTCCGTGAAAAAGTAGTGATTGAACATTCAATCAAAGCCTCTTTCAAATCCTGCTTAACTCTTCTTTGCTGTCCATTTGGTCGTGATTTTGTGCTTTTTTTGTCTGGCCTTTCTCGGTGGCTCTGCACCTCTTTATTCTCCAGCAATACCTTGTCCAAGGATGCCATTGTTTCAAGAAGGATCCTGGATCATTTTGTGTATTTACCATTGCTAGGGGAGGCTGCACCTTCCAGGATTGTGGGTCTGAAAATACAGGGACCAGTTTTCCACATCTAAGCTCTTGTTTTCTTGGAGCACCTGCTTTTGCTCAGGCTGTGCATAGCTCAGTATTGGCTCTGAATTTTGTCCTCATACACATGGCTTGTTCAGAGAGACATTTTGTGTTGCCCTTTCTTAGGCTATTTTATATTTATTGAAGGAGATTTACTCATTGAATATCTGAAACAAATCCTTTTCAGATTTTGGAGTGACTCTCCCAATTCATCTGCAGAATGTCAGTTGTCCCTTTTCAGATTTTTTTGCTGAGATGCAAAGACTGTCAAAAGGGTGTCAGAAGTGCATTAAGAGAGTTGGGGCTGACACTCCTTTGATCTTTGTACTTCTTTAAGCTCTTTTAAAATTCCACCACGAATACCCGAGTCATTTGTGGTCACAGAGCAAAGGCTGTGGCAGGCATGGGAGTGGAACCTGGATCTTGTAACTGCAAGTTTTATGGTGTTCTTCCCACCTCTGTTTTTCCAGGCACTTCTCTGGCATTCACTTTTGTTCTGCTGTTCTCTCTTCCCTTCTCCTTCCTCCTGCCAAACAAAACAACTCTTGGATTGGTTGCTTTCAAGTGTAATTGAATTTGGCTTAAGCATAACATTTTAATAGATAGTGGTTCCCACAAATTAGAAATGATCTTTCCAGGTGTCCAGCCCACGGGCCATATGGTTCTATTGCTTCAGATATTTCTGGTGTGAGGTCTGAGTTCTGAGAGTTGGAGCACAGTGCATCCTCTGTTGCTCTGTGCAAATGCTTTAATAAAGGAGTATCACTGATGACCTTAAAGCAAGTTTAACATCCAGGCACGTAAGAAAAATGAGTTTCCTTTCCTTGCTTTGGAGAGGAGAGGAAGTTGCTGCAGGGCTTCAGCTTTCCTCTTTGGTCTCTGTCATCTCTGACAGAGACTGGGGCTGGGTTTTTTTTATTGTTTTGTTTTAATTTTGAACTGCTGCCTGTGTTGCAAATTCTCAGGTCATGTTTTTTCACCCCCAACCAGAATCCTGGGCTTCCGGCGAGCCCCGCTGGTGGTGGGCAGGTTTGTGAACCTGCGCACAGAGATCAAACCCGTGGCCACAGAGCAGCTCCTGGGCACCTTCCTGACTGTGGGTAAGTGAATCCCATGGGCTGCACTGCCCAGGAAAGGAAAAAAAGAGCCGTGGGAGCCTAACACAGCTACAGGACACTTAACCATGGAGCAGGAAGCTCCTCCTGTGCCAGGAGGGATCTTGGATAGCCCCGTTTGGAAGGGGAGGAGGACTTGGTTTGCTTCCCTCATGCTGCTGTTACAGATGGAATATTTATTTTTTGAATAAGAATTTTCTCTCTGCTGTCAGAGATGGTTAAAAATGTCTGTGATTAGACCCGAAAAGAAAAGAATAAAGTTGTATTTAATGTGAAGAGAGCAGTGATTTGGGATAATTTGTAGAGCTGACACAGTGGTTGGTATTAGATGTTGTTTGTGCTGCATCAGAGCCTGCAGAGCATTTACAACCAAATGTGGCAGAACTTCCCTGTTTTGTTTACAGTAATAATGCTGTGAAGGGCACAAAACACAAGCTATTAATGTGAGCTCCTACCAGGTGGTCATTAAGCACCAAGAAATTACTTATGCTGCAGCCTTAACTCCCTCAGGCTTTCATAAACCATCCAATTATTATTGTTTTGTTTGTTTGTTTCATTTCCTAATCAGAAGGCTCCAGAGATGATTGTTCCTCACCACTGGTAACTGTTAGCAGCACTGCTGGCAGTCTCACCTGCTGCCTGACACTGCCTCTTACCAGGTGCAACTTCCAGATGAAAGTTTCAGCTCAGCCTCACCAGACTCTCCTGGCATTCACAATGGGTTTCCTGCCTCAGGCAGGCTTTACATTTTCCAATTTCAGCCAAGATAACCAAGCTGTTTGCTAGCAGCCCTGCTGACTTGAAAATAAGGCTTCAGAAATTTTCATTGCTCCTCCTTAGATTCTTTGGAACTGCTGTTCTGCAAAGCAGGAACTGAAGAAATGGGTGGATCTGGGAAGGAGGTTATGACCTTTTGTCAGGCCAAATTTGACCAAGTTCCCTGAGGTTTGGAAGAAGAGAGTATTCATGCATGCTCAGTGCAGGTTTGCTGGAGTTGCAGCTACAATCTCAAAGAATTCTGTCTCTTGCTGGACCTGCTGCAGGCCCTGCATGGGAAGAGAGACTTGCAGGCTTTCCATACAGATAAGAGATCTGGTCTGCCAGGTGTTTGTTGGTAATGATCTCTGACATCCTCAGGTTGTCTGATGGGATTCTGGGAGCACAGGAGCTGTGTTTGGATGGAGAGCTCCAAAGGAGTGCTGGCTGAGAGGAGGGGATGTGTAAGGATGGAAAAGGAAGAAAGGTATTTTGGAGAGCTGGGCCTGCTCTGGGGAGGATATTGGATGTAGAACCCAAGGAAGGAAGGACAGAGAGTAATCACATCCAAATGAGACATAGTTGAAGAATATTTTGGAAGAACGTCTGTGAGTTTGGAACTGGATTTAACTTGGTGAGGATCAAGCCAAAGGTGGGTTAAGAATGGGAAAATAGAAAAGGTTAAACTGAAACTACTAATGCAGGCTGCTCCAGATTACTTGATGCTACAGGATGCATCAGTGTCAGTGGACTAAAGGCTGCAGCATTTTGTTTCTCCTCTCCTGTCAGAAGTAACTGATGAAGCTTTGACAGATCTGCTTTCCTAGATCATGGGAGAAAGTAGCTGAGACGTGTTGCAGGTCTCAGGGCACCAAATCCCTTCAAGTTCTGCTGTGTCTCTTTTCACTTACCTCTTTTGGGTCAGCTTTTTCAAATAAGTGGGAAATCCAACACACAAAGTATGAAACGTGAAAAACAAGCAGTGTTAACATTGCAAAGTCAAGGTCCTCAGGACTAGAAAAGGTTCACAAAAACTTGTTGATAGTGCAATGTTGTATCAATTCTCTGAGTGATATGATGCCTTTTTCCTGGTGTTAGGAAAATGAAGCCAGACACGGTTAAAGGGGTTGGGGTCTTTACCTCAGTATTTTAATCAGGATCCTGTTTGGTGCATCCACTTCACCCAGGTGACAGCGTGGCAAATGCACCCCCATCAATCACACACACCAGTTCTAGACTTTACACAGCACAGATCCAACAAGGGGGCCCAATAATGAGGTTGGGCTGGGCTCAGCTCGAGTTTCCAGAATCCTCCTGCCAGGAGACCTTGGGTTCCTGAGCCAGTGGGAATGTTTGGTGTCCCTGGCTCTGCAGCTCTGGGCTCTTCAGTCTCAGGCCTGCAGAACACTTACAGAACACTGAGCACTGAACTGAGTAAAAGGTTACAAGTGTGCGTGCTGCTGATACTTGTGGATACAGAGAACTGTGTAAAAGGGATATAAAAGAAAAGACAAAAATCATTCTGGCATCAGATAAAGTCATTAGAAAATATAATTGCTCTCTGCTTTTCATATTATTCTTTAATTGCTCTGAATGAATGGATGTCTGTGTAATCTCTTTTGAGCCTCTTCCTCTCAGAGTCAGGAAGCACAAACACAAGTGCAGTGAAATCCTGTCACGGGGCAGCCTCTGCTGCAACAGCACACTCCTGAATTTCAGCTGCATTCCTTGCATTAATACCTCTTCATTTGATACCTGTTTTTCTTTTGAAGGCAACAACACCTGCTTCTATGGGAAGTGCTACTACTGTCGGGAGACAGAGCCAGCCTGTGCAGATGGGGACATCATGGAGGGCTCGGTGACCCTGTGGCTGCCGGACGTGTGGCCCCTGCAGAAGCACCGGCACCCCTGGGGCAGGACCTACCGGGAGGGCAAACTGGCCAGGTATGAGGGCATGGCAGGCTTGTTCTTCAGAGATGATCATTTGCTGTAGGGTGTAACCCTGTGGGATTTGGTTATGAGGGTAAAATAGAAACGAGAGATCTCTAAAGATGGGTTTAGAGCATGGGAGTTTATTGTGAAAGAGCGTGGGTGTGAGAGGCTGCTGGGCTGCAAGACACAGCTCAGAGCAGGCCAGAGAGAGAGAGAGAAAGAGGCAAAAAGAGAGAGTAAAAAGAGAGCGATTTGCCATTTACAATACAATAAATCATCTTCTCTGTTGAATATTCTAATTCTCTTTAACTAATCTGAGACAAGTTACAAACTCTACAACATTTGTATGCAACCTATAAGAATCATCACATTACCATATGGGGTTATATTTTAAACCTTAAAAAACTGCTTTTGGGAATCTCTACCAGGCAGGCAGGGTTTGCTCTGACCTTTGGCCCTGCCTGGGCAGAGGGCATTGTTCTATCAAGAAGGAGGATTCCCTTCAGCCAGCTCTACCATTGTTTCTTAGTTGCTCTTCAACTCAAACCTTGTCTTCATCTCAATTTCGATTCTACTTTCCATATTTTCAGCATCTTTTGCAAGGTAATAATATCTATAAAGCTTTCCTATTTCATCTTCCCCAACAATTTGCACTGCAATGGCCCTTGCAAATGCAGTGGTTCATTAAAGAGCACTGAGTGCTTTCAAAACTTTGTGTCGACAGCTTTCTTGGCACAACAGTAGAAGCCAAGAAGTCCAGAATCAAATTTAAATTAAAATCAGGAAGAAAAAAAAAAAATCTCTATTTTCCACAATACTAAGCATTGTCCTTTTGCTGCTTCTTGGCTGGAGCAGAACTCCACAATGCAGTCACTCCAACCTCTGAAAATCTTGTTGTGGGCAAGCTAAGACTCTTCCCTTGTGCCACTGGACCTTCTGTTGATGCTGTGCTCCTCTGTGGTCCCTGATGTGGTAGCACTGTGCCATACCTGGTTTCATGATCCTTGAAGTGGAACTGGTTTAACTTAAGCTAGGCCCTGTGTTGTGGTTTGACACTGGCCAAATGCCAGGCACTCACAAAAATCATTCACTTACCCACTTCTGTTACAGTTGGGCAGAGGAGAGAGAAAAAATTAATGAAGGGTTCATGAAGTGAGATAAGGACTTGGAGTAAAAAACGCTCTAAGGGCAAAACAGGTTCGAATTTAAAGGTGTAAAGTAAATTTATTATTAACAGAGTCAGAGGAGGATAAGGAGAAGTAAAATAAGCCTTTAAACACCCTTTTTCCCTCCCAGTCCCTTCCCCCTCTCACCTCTGGTGATGCTCAGTTCATCATTCGAGATCTAATGTTCACTCAGGGAGAGGAGTCTTTCCTCTGCTGTGCTGTGGAGGCCCTCCCACAGGCAAACAGTCATCCCAAAACTGTTGTGGTGTGTGTCACTTGTCCATGGGGTGCAGTCTTTTAAGGCTGGCTGCTCTGGTTTGGGAGGAAGAGCCCTCTCTCTCTGTCTCTGGAAGCAGGGGCCCTGTCTCTCTCTTCGGGTCTCTCACTAGACCACATCATCCACCCACTCCAGCGTGAGCACTTCTCCCACGGGCTGCAAGTGGATCTCTGCATCCCCCATGGACTTCATGCATTACAAGGGGACAGTTTATTTCTCCATGGACCTCACCACAGCCTGCAGAGGAAACTTGAAACACCTCCTTCCCCTTTCTTTACCACTGACCTTGGTGTCACCATGTGTTTTTCTCTCACATGTCCTCACTTCCTCCTCTTCTCTAAGAAAAACTGCTGCTTGTAGGTACCATTGCCAGCAAGTTCCACTAATTCAAAGATTTTTACAGACCCCGTCCAGGTTCTGCTTCAGGGAATCACTCATCATGCTTCCACTGCCAGCCATCAGAGATTGGCTCTGTCAGACATTCTGGAAGCTTCCAGCAGCTTCTCCCATTACCAAAAAATCAGGCCATGCCTAATCAACACACCCTGGAAAGGCCTTTGCTCTGAATGCCATCAGTATTTGGTGACCATGCTTGGCATGTAAAGAATGCTAAATCCCACATTTGTCCTTCTTTAAGCATAATTCTACAACAGATGGAACACATCTGAGTTCCTGAGGTGGGGAAGTTTTTACCATGACCAGAACAAATGGGTTTGAGCTGAGTAAATTTTTCCAAATCTGTCTTCAACTTGAAAGTGATTAGAAGAGATTTCCAGTCCTTGATCTAAAGTATCCATTGATTTCCAATGATGTGATTGTTTTCAGTAAGAATGTCATCCAGAGGATCTCTTGAATTGTTTTAGAGTATAAAATGCACAGATTGAGTTTTGAGTAGAAGATATTTCCTCTTACCCAGCAAGTCAAAATCAGCTGTGTTCGGTACATGGCACACTGCAGTAATGAATGGGATTAATTTCTTGGAGGTGTTCCTCCTGTGGAGATGCTGCTTTTCATCACACCCTGCCTGCTTGCACCTTGACTCCTGTGCTGATTTGGTACTTGGTGTATTTAAACTCATGCTTGCCTCCTTCAGGTGAGGTTAGAAGGTTCTGGTGTTTTTCACCTTGTCATGCTGCACATTTCACTTCCAGAGATCAGAATTAAATGTTCTTGGTGTCATGCTCTCCTTTTTCAGTGCCTGGTAATAGTGGAAAAATAACTCTGTAAGAATTTTTCCCTGCTCTAGCTGCTGTGCTGAGCTGACCTTTTGAACATAATTCACACAGGCACATTAGTGTATGTAATTTTTAATGGAGGTGTAATAGATAAAATCGCTGACCTTCCAAGGCCTGTGCTAATACAATATAAGTGATCAGAAATGAGCGTTGGATAAAAATCTCTCTTGAAAGACTGCATGGAAAATGAGGAGAGAGAGAATAGTATATCTGAAGAATTGTGGCAAGGAGATTAAGTACTGCTCTGAAGTAAAATGAGAGAAAAAAAACCACTTGAAGGAGAGTGGGTGCAGCATATGAAATGAGTCCAGCACAAGGAGAAAAGGTTCTGAGGCTGTTGCTGTGTGAATTTGTGCCACAAGTTGAGTGTGAGTTGGCCCTTGGTTCAAAGATCCCTCTTCCTAGGGGGATTTAGGCACAGCATTTGAGGAAGGTGTGTTACCTGTTACCAGAAACATTGAGAAGATACATTTTTAACCTCTCTGATTTGGATACCTGGAGGAAAAATGGGATATTGGGACCTCTGGCTCCAGACCAGTAGAGGATGAAATGGGATATGTGGCAGTTGTAGTAATTAAATTCTGATCTCCCTACTTTTATGACTATCTGCAGTTTTGAGCAAGTCTCTCCAGCTTGTGTTTCCTCCATTTCTGTTTCCAAATCACAGATGGTTTAAGGCATTTCCAATTTAACTGCTGTTTTGTGAAGGATTGTTTCAGTCCTTACATGGAAGATGTCCTTGTTATTTAGCTTGACAGATGGAAAGGATATACACCAGAGATTTGGCTGTTTTGGTGGTGGTGTTGAATCGCTTTGAAAGCTGTAAAGAAGAAAATGAGAAAATTTAAAATCCTAGCTTTGGAGAGTTGAGATATGACATCCGTGTTATGAGTTTATAGTAGAGAAGGAGATAAGAGGGGAGCTTGGAATCTTGTCAGTGGAGAAGAAGGTGAGATACTCTGAAAAGGAAGTGGGGAGGAAAGAGGCAGCTGTGAGTGAAGGAGAAGGAACACTGTGAAGCCTTTGTGGGGGCAGAGGGGCTCATTAATAACCACGTGAGGATTTTACATTAGAAAGAAAAAAGGAAGAAGATGGCTGGAAAAGCAGATGGAAACAGCTCAAGGCAATGGAAATAGACACAGACTGAAGTTGTTCCTTGGGAGGTTGAGGGAGGCAAGGCATGGCAGTAAACTTCCCATAAGGCAGCCTGACCATTGTGGAGTTGTGAAGAAGCAAACTCTGGCTTGGTTTTCCAGAGGAAGAGGATCTTTGTGTATCTTTGAGCTGAAAGTACAGCTTGCTCCATAGGCTGAGCTGTTAATGCAGGGTTCCCCTTTCACGAATCACTGTGATGCCTTTTCCTGGTGTTAGGAAATGAAGCCAGACACGGTTAAAGGGGTTGGGGTCTTTCTCTCAGTATTTTAATCAGGATCCTGTTGGATGCATCCACTTCACCCAGGTGACAGCGTGGCAAATGCACCCCCATCAATCACACACACCAGTTCTAGACTTTACACAGCACAGATCCAACAAGGGGGCCCAATAATGAGGTTGGGCTGGGCTCAGCTCGAGTTTCCAGAATCCTCCTGCCAGGAGACCTTGGGTTCCTGAGCCAGTGGGAATGTTTGGTGTCCCTGGCTCTGCAGCTCTGGGCTCTTCAGTCTCAGGCCTGCAGAACACTTACAGAACACTGAGCACTGAACTGAGTAAAAGGTTACAAGTGTGCGTGCTGCTGATACTTGTGGATACAGAGAACTGTGTGAAAGGGATATAAAAGAAAAGACAAAAATCATTCCAGCATCGACTGTTGTCAAGCTCTTCCTTCTTTACCCAGCCTGGGCTGCTCCCCTTCTCTGGGTGCTCTGGAAGATGGCTGAAGGGCAGCTGCAGCTGCTGTGGCTGTGCAGTGGTGGTTCCTGAAGGGCTGCTTGGTTCCTCTCTGGCTGCAGGTGGGAGTACGACGAGAGCTACTGTGATGCTGTGAAGAAAACGTCTCCCTACGACTCGGGCCCGCGGCTGCTGGACATCATCGACACCGCCGTGTTCGACTTCCTGATCGGCAACGCCGACCGGCACCACTACGAGAGCTTCCAGGATGATGAGGGAGCCAGCATGCTCATCCTGCTGGACAATGCCAAGAGGTGGGCCTGGGGACAGCCCTGCTGGCCTGCCAGTGCCACAGCAAGGGCATGCATTTATCTCTGTTTTCTCTCTCTCTCTCTCGCTGATTTGTTCTTTAATATCTTCTGTTGCGGTCTTTCCTTTTTATGCGAAGTTGCTCACCAAATCTTAGGGTTCTTCAAAGGCTGTGGTGCTGACAGGACTAGGGGGAATGGATTCTAACTGAAAATGGATTTGGATCAGATATTAGGAAGGAATTCTGCCCTCTGAGGGTGGTGAGGCCCTGGCAAAAGGCTGCCCAGAGAAGCTGTGGCTGCCCCATCCCTGGAATTGTCCACAGCCAGGTTGGACAGGGCTTGGAGCACCCTGCTCTAGTGGGATGTGTCCCTGCCCTTGGCAGGGGGTGGATCAAGATGAGCTTTAACCCAAGTCTTCCAACCCAAACCATGATTCTACTCTGCTCTAGATTCTCTTCTGCCTGGCAAAGTCTTACTCAAACTACAGAAACTCCCCAATTAACATAGTATTCCCAAAGCAACTTTCAAAGGTTTGCTCAAGTCTCTCCTCCTAACCCCAGAAAGGCCCTTCCCTTTTAGGCTTTAGGCTCTTAATTAATGGAAGATTGAAAACTTACATTTTTTTTATTTATCACTAGTATAAGTGAATGGTGTAATAAAAGCAGATCTTGTCAAAATATGTTTCTGAATAATTTGGCATTCACTGCCTTCTGGATATGCCTACTCTGGCTTTGAAAGGTTAAAAGTTTAAAATGGAGGTAGAAGTGATACTAAAAGCAAAATATGATGGTGTTCTAAATGTGGACATTAACTCTTACCCAAACAAAAATGTTTTAAAAATGTCTTTAGAATGTGAGTTCTTCTGTCTTCGCTGTAGTTTTTTTGTATGTTGTCTGCTACAGTTTAGGTTAAAAATCACATTGAAGACACAGCCTTTTTTATATCATAACAATTTGATTAATTTTTCTTAAAAACATAAAGATCATCTACCTGCTTTTCTTATAACTTAGTCCAGCAACTCAGGATTATTAATTTTTCTGGCAGGCACTCCCATATGCAATGGCAGTGAAATTCCCCTTCTGTGAAGGACCAGCAGTTCCTGTGCCAGGCTCTGCTCTGGCTTTGCACTCAACTTATACCAAGTGTGCACAGCACTTTAGACCTTGGAGATCCTTGGAAGGCTTGGAGTTACCTTTTCTCATTTATCTTTAGTGGATTCCATCCTTCCTTCTGTCCTTCCATCCTTCTGTATTCAGCCTGTTCAGTAATGCCCCAGTATTACAGCAGGATGCATTCCACCTTGAGACCTGCTTAATTACTGCTGCTTGAGGTGAATTTGTCAAAAAAAAATGTTCTTTCTGTTATTCACTGTCAGTGTGCAAGGAGGAAGGAAGGAAATGGATTAATCACTGGAAGTGATTGTAGTGTTTGAAGGTCAAGTCTCTTTGTTGTGGTACTTTCCTGTAGCATGAAAATATTTTTGGTGCTTTCCAAGCTGACAGTAAATTGTTTTCCTGAAAACCTAAGTGATTTATTTAATCACTTAAAAAAATTTTAGAATTTCTTTCAGCTCCATTGAAATAATTGTTAGGGGACAATTTTTCACAGAACCATGGTAGATCTCAATTTGGAAGGGATCCATAAAGATCACTGACCCTAAATCCTTGTTTCTTACAGGGCTACCTAAAACTAAGCCATGTGAGTAAGAGCAGATGCTCCTTGGTACCACGTCCCTCGGAGCTTATTCCAATTTTAAAGCTACAAATAACAGAATTATTTGGGCAGCATAGTGCCAGGCCCCTACAGCAACTTATCTTTATTGAGGGGAAAGTTCTTAGCTGAAAACAGTGTTAGGAGGAAGGTGAAACAGTGAAAAATAAATCCAACATGTGTTTAGATGAAGCATGAAATACTGGGGGAGCCTTCTGGCTTCCTTAGGAAGGGTAGGCATGAAGTGTTGCTCACCTTGTTAGTGAACTGTTGCTCTGATGGTTGCTGCTGTTTGGTTCCTTCCCAGCTGTGTCAGACACACAAAGCTCCCATTCTGCATGCCCAGAATCTCAGTTACTCCTTACCCCTGGATCATTTCTAAACTCCTCTGAAGTGCCTTTCTAAGGTGTCTTGGCCTGATAAAGAACTGGGTATGCTGGAGCTGCTTCTGCTTACCTCCTTAGCTGATGCTGGTGAGAGTTATATCTGTGACTGGTCATGGCCTGTTTATATTTTAATTTAAATTATTTGATCTCTTGGAGCATGAAATTGCCTCGTATTGATTTCTTTGGATTCTTTACAAAGCTCTTTACGTTGAGAACAACCTTAGGAGTTCAGCTGGTTCACTTGGTTTTAATTTTGCTTTTCAGCTTTGGAAACCCTGCCCTGGATGAAAGAAGCATCTTGGCTCCTCTCTATCAGTGCTGCATGTAAGTGAAACACGGGGGTGCTGCTCACTTTCTTTATGTAATTGCTGTCCTTAGGTTTGCAAAATCATTAACTTGGGAGCCCTCTGGCAACCTGAAAACATGTGCTCAGGTCCACAGTGCTGTACTTTCCTGAGATATTGTCTGTTTGATGGATTGTCACTGCCCAAGAGGCTGAAAATCCGTTTTCATGAAGGCATTATGTAGGAGGGTTAGCTGCAGAAAGTGTTCTCACCTGCAGCTCACTGGTTCAGATCTGTCCATAGTCAGTGTGACAGGGACTTGGCTCCTGCAGCTGTCCCCATCCAGCTCCTGACAAATCAAAGTTCCCATCCCAGCTTGAGTTCTCCCTGACAGAAGCAAAGGACCCAACGTGTCTGGTAATTCAATCATTTCAAACATGGTTTCCAAAGAAAACTGCAGCCCTACTCAGGGGGCTCCTCTCAAGTGAAGTTTGTAGTTTCTTTGCAGAGTTTTGTTTCTGCTTTGGCTTCGTGAGCTGTGGTTTTATTTAGAGACTGTGACTTCTTGATTTTTGGAGTACCTCTCCTCTGGGAACAGCCTGAGAGAGCCGGGGGTGTTCAGTCTGGAGAACACCCTGGGGACACCTCAGAGCCCCTTCCATTGTCAAAAGGGGCTCCAGAAGAGCTGGAGGGGGAGCTGAGACAAGGGCCTGCAGTGACAGGACCAGGGGGAATGGCTTCACACTCCCAGAGAGCAGAGTTAGATGGGATGTTGGGGAGGAATTCTTCCATGTGAGAAAGCCCTGGCACAGGGTGCCCAGAGAAGCTGTGGCTGCCCCATCCCTGGAAGTGTCCAAGGCCAGGTTGGACAGGGTCTGGAGCAGCCTGGTCTAATGGGAAGTGTCCTTGCCCTTGGCAGGGGGCAGAATGAGATGTTCTTTAAGGTCCCTTCCAGTCCAAGCCATTCTGGCATTCTGTGAAAATTTGCAGGATGAAAAATATTGATATATCCATTTCCTGACTCTGATACTTCAACATGAACTCCTTCAAGCCTTTCAAATGGAGCTTGTCCATGAAGCTTGTCCTTGAAAGGTTCTGTCTTCCAAATTCCTTGGGACCTTTGAAACCTGGGAACTTTGCAGAAAGCCTGGGCTCTGATCCTGCATGCTGCACTGCACCTGGCCTATGTTCTGCAAGATCCTTTTAAAAGTCATATGGAGAACAGTTAAAGAATTTCCAAATCCTTTCATTTTCCTGTATTAATCTTAAATGTATGTTTAATTTCCTGCTTTACTGTAGAGATTCTTCTGGAGTCTTTGTCATCTAGATTCCCCCAAATGCAGTCAGAGGAGAAGTTTATCTCTGTAAGAGACTTTGCAATTTCCTGCTTTTCAGATACCCCTTTCCCTTCTTTCTGGTATTGGGCAAATGCTGCATAAGAATTCATTTGCATAATTGTTTTAACTGTAGGTTTGTTACAACACTTGCTTATTTTGCTGGTTCTATTAGAGCCATCAAACTAAAGAATTTAGACCAGGGATGCTAAAGATTTGGTCCTGAAAGATTTGGAGGAGAATCCCAAGAGACTTCAAAGAACATGAGAGTTGAGATGGGCTGACACAAACGAGTTTAGTGGCCAGTGAAGAGCAAAGGTCACTGCTGTGTTCTCCTTCTTGGAAGTTTGGTCAGCTGCCTTTTGTCATTTATTACTGGTCAGTGATGCTCTTCCTGAGGTGACCTGACTTTCGTTTGAATTTGTTGATTTTCCTTCCTTTCTTTCCCTCCAAACTGAGTCTGGGAGGCCTGAGGACTGAAGACTTTCTGTGATGTTCCTGTATAACATCAGAGTTATGTCACACCAGATTGATCCTCCATCACCTGCAGTTTTCGAGGTTCATTAGATCCTGTCTATGATGCAGTTCCACCTGGAATTGCAGGAGTGAGTCTCCATCCTGGATGTTCCAGCTCCCTCAGGAGGCTGGCTCTGGTGTTCCCCATGGGGTGCAGCAGGACCATGGTGACCTGTGTTTGTTTCTTTTGCAGCATCAGGGTTTCCACCTGGAACAGGCTGAATTACCTGAAGAACGGAGTGCTGAAGTCTGCCTTAAAAACTGCCATGTCACACGACCCCATCTCACCTGTGCTCTCAGAGCCTCACCTGGACGCCCTGGAGCAGAGGCTGCTCAGCATCCTGGCCACAGTGAAGCAGTGCACAGACCAGTTTGGGCCAGATGTGGTGCTGGTGGAAGACAGGATGACTCTGTCTCACTTGTAATCCTAGCGGAACGCGAGGTGGAAACTCCTTTTCTTAACAAACAAACAAACAAACAAAAAGCGATAGAAAAACAGCACAATCAGTTCAGAAGGGCTGTGGCCAAGATGGACTGACACCAACAGGAGAGCTCCCGAGCCAGAGGAAGGGAGGTGACACTGGTTTTTCCCTGGGCTGGCAGCACTGAGAGGTGGAAGGATGGCTCAGCCCCCGTGGTGGCATCGTGGCCACTGTGGTGTGTCCATTGCCGGCAGTGGGCATCGTGCTGGAAAAACAGCTCTGGGTGCTGGTGCAGTGTGTGGAATACAGACACTCCTTTGTGACTGAACCTGGAGGGGACAAGGAGATGAACAGCACAGTCCTCTCCCCTTCTCTCCCCCCATACTCTGGCGAGTTTGATTCAGGGTTGTACACAATCAGCTCTGAGCTGGTTGGGCATTTTACTGCTTCTCTAGAGAATGAGTGAGGGGCGAATAAAACAACTGTTAGACTGAAGAGTTGTGCCAGCCCCTCCTGGGTGGGATGTTCTTCTCATTGTCTGAGGGGTGGGAGAGGGGACCTCTGCTGCTCTCTTGGCTTTTCCTTGATAAAAGGCTGAGAAAGGGGGTTGCCTCATATGTGATAACACTTCAGTGTTTTTGCTGAAGTCCTATCAAAGATTTATCCACAGGGTTGGAGATTTAGGAGAGGACAGGGTGGTTATACAGCACTTGATAATTAAGGGGTTACAGTAAGTTTCCATGTGTCTTGTCACTTGTTTTTTAAGGGATCTGGCAAGGTGTGAGTAGTGAAAATATCCTTGCAGTCCTGTGTCCATTATAACCAAATTTTCATTCTCTTGTAGCTGAGGAGGACGGGATCTGTCCGTGGAAGCTGCTCTGTGTAGGGAGGTCAGGCTGCTTTACTGTGGAGCCTCTGAGCACTGGGGGAAGAGGTGTTTGCTGCACTTCCCCAGTCCCCAGCAGTAACCTGGGGTGTGCAGACAACCTGAGCTGTGGTCTGGCTTCTTCATCTCACCTGAGAGAGTTTCCTGCTGCTGCCTGTGGCCACAGCTCAGCACTGCTGTTCTGCCACTCCAGGGTTTGGGTCCCATGTTCACCTGCCTTGGCTGTGGCTGAGCTCAGCAGTGTGACCACTTCCAGGAGGTTTTCTGCTTTCCCCAGCTGCTTTCTGCAACCCCCACTGCAATGTTCTGCCTGGGATGGTCATCCTGGGGTCCTCACTGGAGGCTTTGCCATAGATAGAGAAGAGTTGGCTTTTCTGGGCAGGTTTGCAGCACTCATCTTGTGCCAGTCCTGTTGTCCTTCAGCACTGCAGCCAATGAGCTTGTGCCATAAAAACCATCACCTTGGGGCAGGTCTCAGTTTGTGTGTCCAGAAGCTTCCAAATTGAACAGCTTTGCATCTGTGTTCAGCCAGCATGGTCCTTAATGTAAGGAAAGATCTCCCTTCCCAACGTGATTGCAGGTTACTGGACTTGAGAGCAAGAGCACCAAAACATCAGCTTGAGCCCTTTTCCTTGATTTTCCTGTCAGGATTTCTCTAACTGCAGTGTGGCAGGCAGGTAAAGAGCTGTTTCCTGTTCTTGCACCTTGGCCACACCTGATCCAGGAGGTGCCAGGCAGAGAGTTTGTCTGAAAAATGCAGATACTGGTTTATTTTGTTGGAATCTTTTCCTCACTGCATGAGCAGAGTCACATTGAAAGTAGAATGTGACTGTTTACCTGACCTGAAATTTTATGTTATTCTTGCTCTCTCGTGGACTTGGCAACATTCACAGATGTGCCCCAGAGCAATGAGATGATGGGATGGGATCTGGAGTTATTTGCTGGAGTTCTTAGGATGGTGACACTCAGCCAGCTTGGAGGACACTGTGGAGCCTGGTGCCTGTGGGGCAGGAGCAAGTGCTGGTTTAAGCTGCTTCCCAGGAAATTTCAGATGATTTACCCAAAGGGGAGAGGGTGAAGCACATGGTTGGTGGCTTGTAGCATTTCTAAAAGCATATTCTTCTCTTTGAGCTTAATCCTGAGCTCTTAATAATTTAGGAGGGATCTACCAAAATTTAATTTTTGATTTCTATATGATCACTCTTAATATTTACATTTGATTTAATAATGGGTTCAAAAAAAGGTCTTTCAGTCTTTGAACTTAATGTTGAGAACTTACATATTGCTCTAAGCTGAAGCTTTTGCTGTCAGATGGAACCTGGGGATAAGTTTTTCCCCAGTATAAATGTCAAAGATTTAAAGCAGGGTATTGGTTTATTTTGGTTTACTTGTGGACAAAGGGCATGAAGTCCAGCGTTGTCAGTAGAAGGAAGCAAGAAATGGTTTTTGGGGTTGGTTTTTATTTGTGATATCAATGCTTCTGGTTGCTGTAAACACTACTGGAGATGGGTGTTCTGCAGCAGGAAAGAAAAATAAATTCCTCTCTTAAACCAAAATCAGGGAAGTCTGGTTTTGGCCTTGTGACAATTCCTGCCCTTTTGGCAGTGGTGGTGGTTTTGCTTGAATAGGGAGCCCTGAGAGCTTTCAAATTTTAATGATTTCAAAGGAAACGAGGAGCAGCATCCACCTGCCAGCAGGGTCTGCTTGAATCTCTGGAAAAATAACATTGTTTGCAAGGCAGGTGCTGTGTGGAGGAGGAGACACCTGATTCTTGTTCACTGTGCACGTGTCACCCGCTGGCCCCAGATGTCACACACTGGTTGTGTCCTGGTTATCAGTGATATCAGTGCTGGAAGCACAGAAATCAAGAACTAATTAAAGAGCCTCATCAGCCATCTGCTATTTACCTCCTCCTCCTTCCCAAGTCAGCCATCAGGGGGAGGAGGCACTCGAGTCAGCTCCTCTTGCAGCAGCTGATGAACTGGAGTGTGTCTTGCCAAGCAAACTTCAACTCAAAAGTACTAATTTATTAAGAAGGTAATTTATTTACTGCAGCAGCTGGAGCGAGATGCTGGAAACAGACCCCCCTCTTGGATCTGCCAGAGGAGCCCCCTGGGAGCTGCTGCACAAATGGAGTTGCTAATAAGCAAACAGAACACAATCATGACTTTCTACTCCTATCCCCTGGGGTCAGATCCCACATAAAGCAACATTGTGTGAATAAAGATTTTAATAAAGCAACGATGATGGATTGCTTAAGTCTCTCTCTCCCTCCCCTGTCTGTCTCCCTCGAGTTCCAGCATGTGGTGGGCTGGATGTGTGAAGTGCTTTGCTGCTGCTGCTGTCTCCCAGTTACTCCTCTGCTGTGATTGTCACTGGCATTTACTCCAGCCGTGTAGATCCAAAAAATGCAAGGAAAGAAGAGTGTCCCAAAGGGATACAGAAATAAAACGCATCAGACTGGTCTGCTCATGCTGAGCCCTTGGCAGTGTCCTGAGAGCTGGTTCCTTGGAGCAGGGGATGGGAGAGGTGTCTGTGGAGTTCCTTGGAGCAGGGTGTTTTGGTCAACCCAGGACACAGGGGATGGATACCAGGCTGGGAGAGGTTTCTGTGGAGTTCATGGAGCAGGGGATGGATACCAGGCTGGGAGAGGTTTCTGTGGAGTTCCTTGGAGCAGGGGATGGATTCCAGGCTGGCAGAGGTGTCTGTGGACCTGGCAGGTGTTCATGGCTGCCTTTGCTAAGCTTTTATTGAGATGAGGAGATCACTCTTCTCCCCCCTGAGAGCAGAGCTTTACTCAGCCTGCAGCAGAGTTTTCCCCAATGCCCCAGCACTGGGTGTTTCAGAGGCAGGAGGTGAAGCAGGTCTGAATTCAGGGATTTTTGGCCTGCTCTGTAGCATCAACTGCTGGTGTGAAACCTGCCTTTCTTTAAACTAGAGTTTCTCACTTGGAACTTTGGATTTCAGCATTGTTGAATTCGGTAAGAACTGCTTTCTGGGGTTTATTTTGAGGGTTTTGTGAGGGAGGATGTTCTGAGGTTTTTTGTTTCCTAGCATTGTGTGCTGACAGTAACTTTTCCTTTCCTCCATCTCTATTTTTGAGGTGCCAATTTGCTCAGGGAGTGGGACAGGATTCTTGCTTGTGTATGAGCAGTTCAGCAGCTACAGATGCTTTTAAGTTCTGACAGGCAGAAACTGGCAGCTTGGAGAGCTGTTGTTCCAAGCACTTTGTTGTGCTGCTGCTCTGTATTTTTGGAGTGGTTTGCCTTAGTAACAGAGCAAGAATTTGTGTAACTGGGAGATTTTAGTGTTTCTGATTATGTAATGAATGTTCTTTTACAAAAGAATGAACACAAAACAACTCTGAGCCAATGGAGGACCAAAGAGGGTTGAAAATAAGCACTTTCCCTGAAGTCCTCAAATCCTTTCCCTACAGTTCTTTTTACTGAATCTAAAAATTGGGAAAATAAGTGCTTGGTTCATATATCCCAAGTGTGGGATTTGTTCTTTGTAGAACCTCAATATTTTTAAGAGACTTGGTGGGGAAAAAAGGAGAGGAAGGGTCCTCTCATACCCTTTGTTCTATCTTTCTTTTATTTAGTGATCTAATCCATAGCTGTGTTATACTGAGGTCTGGAGAGAGGCTCTTCTCCCCCTGCCTCCTGTCAGAGTGCAGGGGTGGATGTGCAGAAGAAATGGCTGTGTGGAAATGGGGGAAAAAACCTGAAAGATGGGTGCATGGCATTTCCCTGGACAGCCTGTAAATGAAATTCTGGATTGTGAGGTTCCCTCTGTTTGCTTCTCCAAGCTGCACTGGGGTGTGGAATAAGCCAGGCATAACCATTTCTTGTTTTCAGACAAGCTGAGCTGAGCTGGTGGAGCCTTGATCAGGTGGTTGAGCTCCCCAGGACTGACTGCTTGGAATAACCAGCCATGAGAGGTGAGCTGAGCATCCTCCCATCATCTCTGGGCTCTGCAGTCCCTGCTGCTGGACTCACCCAAGGTCAGCACTCTGCAGTCAGGGTTTCAGCACAGGAAGGAAAAACCCATGGGCTTCGTAAGCCACAACAGGTATGAGCAAGGTCTTCTCAGCACCATGCCCTGGGATCTCTTCCAGTCTCCTGCAGGTTCCCTTCTAATCATGAGGATTATTTAATCCCTGAGGGCCCACGGAGGGAGTTGAATTATTAAGGAGGGCAATTCCTGCACTCGCAGCACTCCAGTGCCTTGGTACCTGCAGGGCCAGGTCAGACAGGGAATGGTTGGGATCACAGGATCACAGAATGATTGGGGTTGGAAGGGACCCTAAAGATCATCTTGTTCCACCCCCCTGTCATGGGCAGGGACACCTCCCACTGTCCCAGGTTGCTCCAAGCTCCATCCAGCCTGGCCTTGGACCAGCAGGGATGGGGCAGCCACAGCTTCTCTGGGCAACCTCTGCCAGTGTCTCCTAAAGAACCCGTTCTGTTTCCCTTCTGGCTCTTACCATGTGCTGCACTTGGGCAGGGCTGACATCCCAGGAGTTACACCATGAGCTGGTGCAGTGTTGGACAGTCAGTTTATCCTTCAGAATTTTCTTTTCCCCTTTGGAACACGTAAGTATCTGTTTTTTATGATATCTGTTGCTTTTAATAAGCCCTTTTCAGCCAGAGCAGTTATCCTGGGTGGGCAAAGTTTGACTGTTCCAGCTGGGGTTTTTTTGTATAAATGCTTCAGGTGCCTCAATTGGTTTCCAGAAAGACTGACTGCAGTTTAATTTGCTGCAGCAAGTTTGATTTTTAATTAATTGATGCACTATTTTTAGTTCTGTTTAAGTTATTACAAGTGGTCAGGGTTTGGCCTCGCTGTTTGTGTAGCTGGAAGGGGCTGTTTTGTTGGTCCCGGTGTTTTTAGTGCTGCTGTGCAATATTTGCAGGCACCTGTAGATGGTGACGAACTCTGCTCCGTGACTGAGCTGCATCCCCGCTCCCACCTACCTGCACCAGGGAATTACCAGGCTGGATTCATTCTGTTTGTGATCCTTCTTATTTTTATTTTTCTGAGCATGTGGGGTAACCTTGAAATCCTTTCCATTCCCGAAGGTTTTGGCCTTGGTCTCAGTCAGGACACCAGGATGGCAGGCAGCAAACACAGCCCGGGCCGCTGCCGGGCTGACCCACCCACTGCTCCCTTGTTTCTCCCTCTGATTTTTGTGTCCCCTTGGAAAGGACGCAGCGGAACAGCTGCCATTTGTGCGTGTGGCTGCAAAACTTCAGCCGAGAAACCGGGCTGCTAAAAAGCAGACATTTGCCTTTCCTCGGGCAGTCGTGGCCGTGCACGGGAGGAGGAGCCGGGAGCCTCCCCGGGCATCTCTCCAGCTCCCTCCCCTCTCTCCGGGGCGGTGCCGGAGCTGTCGCTGGGCACAGGGCTGGGTTTGCCGTGCAGTGTCTGGGACAGCGGCAGCGACAGCGGCAGCGGCAGCGACAGCGACAGCGACAGCGCGGCCCCGT
>JAHLSL010000052.1:1269923-1320053 GCA_025920805.1 Petroica traversi
GGCCCGAGCAGCGCGGACCCGGCCCCGAGCGGGGGCTCTGGGACAGGGCCAGGTACGAGGCCGTGAAGAAGCATTTGGGAGCTGTGGGCGCTCTCTCCAGGCAGTACTGGCGCTACGTGGCGTGCAAGGTGTGGCAGGAGGGCTGCGAGGAGGAGGAGGAGGGGAAGGAGCGAGAAGAACGAGAGGCCAGCCCCATCCCAAGTAAGCGCCTTGCTCTGTCCTCTCCCTCTCCCGTGCCCAAAAGGAGCAGCAGGTCCCGGCTGTGCCCCGGCTCCTGCCCTGCCCTTTTCCCGAGGGATCGGGGAGTGCTCTTCCCTTCCTGGGCACTCGGAGCCCTCTCGAAGCAGCTGCTGCCGGCTCCGGGCTCTCTGTCCCTCCCCAGAGCCGGGGACATGGCTGAGTCCGTGCTGCCCCTAGCAGGGCTCGGCTGGGCGGCTGCTCAAAATGCTGAAATGCAAAAAATTCCACTTTGCTGCGGCCTCTCTGCTCAGACTGGTCCCCTTTGCAGGCTGGGGCTTCCCTCTGGTGGGCCAGGATTACCTGGAGATCCTCTCTGCCTGGTACTGCATCTTGGGCAAGTGCTGCGAGACAGGAGACTGCAGGATAATCAACAACATCACAGGTGGGGGCTGTGCTGCTCGTGTGGCTTGTTTGGAGGGGTTTTTCCTGTTATAGGGTATTCTAAAAGTTATGTAAGAAAAGGGCTTTTCTGAGCTGTGGGAGGGTGAGGGGCTGAGCTGAGGCCCGTGTTCAATTTGAAGTTCTGAGACAAAACAAAGTTTATTCCTTGCTGCTCAGCATATCTGCCCAGCTTGCCATGAGCTGCCTGCATCCCACAGCTCCCAGTGCCTGCAGTGGGATCCAAACTGGCCCAGGACCCTCCCTGGGTCAGGAGGGGACGCTGAGATCTGTGTGTAAGCCATGAGTGGGTGTCTGTGTGTTTTGCTGTCCCTGAGACTCCTGGGAGGCAAATCTTGTGCTGGGAGCTTGGGAAGGCCTTTGGGCATCTGTGTTCTCTGCAGCTGCCAAACACCTCCCCCTCTTCCTGAAGGAAAAAAGGAGTCAGCGGAAGATTTGTGTCTTTTTGGGCCCAGAGGCTGATGCAGGCAGGGCACAGGCAGCTTGGGCTTTAATGCCACCTCAGAGTCCTCTCAGCCAGGCAGCCCTGCCAGGTTTTCTCCTCCCTTTCCCAGCTGCAGGAGCTGTGCTGCAGCTGAGGCTGGGCTGGTGCTCTCTCTGCAGGGCTGGAGGCAGATCTGACTGGGCAGCTCCACGGGCAGCACCTGGCCAGGGAGCTGGTGGTGAGGGCAGTGCAGGGGTTCCTGCAGAGCCCACGGCCACAGAAAGCTCTGGTCCTGTCCTTCCATGGCTGGTCTGGCACAGGGAAGAACTTTGTGGCTCGGATGGTGGCCAGTCACCTGTTCAGGGATGGGCTGAAGAGTGACTGTGTCAGGGTCTTCGTGTCCCTCCTGCACTTCCCACATCACAACTACGTGGACTCCTACAAGGTGAGAGCAACACGGGCTGGCCCAGCAAGCTGGGCTGGGCTGGAGCTCATGTCCTTCCATCCATGTGGGGCTGTGCTTGGGTTTGGGGGTGAAACTGGATCCCACAGGGCTTGCACATCCCAAGGCTTCCCCCTCTCCCACTCTGCCCCCGAGCTCAGCAGCCTGGGGTGTACAAGGAGTTTGGGGCACACAAAGAGCTGAGCCCCAGTGCCAGAGGGGTCTCCCATGGCATTTACTGTCCTGCTCAGGAGTAAAAGCTGGTTTGGGTTTGGGGCAGGGAGCCATTGCTCAGAGAGTGGCTGGGCATCAGTCTGTTTGTGGCAGGGTGGGTGGCGGCCTTTGCACTGCTTCATTTCTTTCTTTCCTCTTTCCTTCACTTATTAAACTGTTCTATCTCACCTCACTCATTTTCCTGCCTTTGCTCTCCCTGTTCTCTGCCTTGTCCTGCTGGGTGGGAGGAGAGGAGCAGCCTTGGTGCTTGGCTGGGTTATCCCAGGGATCCTGGGGCTCCTGACTCTCCTCCCTGCTGCTGCCAGGCCCAGCTGCAGAGGCAGATCAGCGAGACCCTGCAGCACTGCAGGCAGGCCCTGTTTGTCTTTGACGAGGCTGAGAAGCTGCATTCCAACCTCCTGGATGCCATCAAGCCCTTCATGGCTCTCCACGACACAGACCACCAGAGATCCATCTTCCTCTTCCTCAGGTGATTTCTGGGCCCCCGAAGGGATGGGGAGGAACCAAGGGATGGGGTTTATCCCCTGAGGGGCTGCAGGGGAGGGCACAGACACCTTGTCCCTCATGGTGGTTGCCTCCATGTTCAGTTTTACCTGTGGCATCTTCCCTGGGAATGGGGCATTGCGGGAGGAGCTGAGCTGGGACACCTGAGCTGGGACACCTGAGCCTGAGTCTGCACTTGGAGGCAGGGAAGCAGAGTCAGTAAATGTGGGGTGACCCTGCCCAGCTGAGCAGGACATGTCCACACTCCAGGGAGCAAAGCTGGGGCTGAAGGTCTTGGTGAGAAGTTCTGGAGCACTGTAAGGAGCTGGGGAGTTTCCGCTGCCTGGCTGGGGCTGCAGACTGAGGTGCTTGAGGCTGATCCTGGCAGCAGCACAGCCTGGGCTGGATCCTTTCCCCAGAGCTGGGCACCCCAGCACTGCCCCTGAGTGGGATGCAGCTGGAGGGAGAAATGGGACATCTCAAACCAAGGTGTGAGGCAGGAACCTGTCTGGAGTGGCCCCTAAAGAATGAGAGACCAACATCTTGGGCCCCCTTCAGTTTAGGAGCTGCAGCTTCCAGCTTGGCTCTGGCAGGAGCTGTTCCATTGGTTGGGGGTGGGCAGAACGTTCCTCTTCCACCTCCTGCCATCCAAGTGTTCCAACCTCCAAGCTGGGTTCCCTCAGAGAGGTTTCCCTGTCTGCGTGCCCAGTGCCCCATTCTGGTCCCACCTGCGTGGGCCTCCAGCAGGAGCTGTGCTGGAAGGGGCAGGTCCTGCCCTGCTGCTCAGCCGAGGGTGGACGTGCTGCCAGCTGCCCTTGAGTTCTGCCTGGCAAGCCATGGAGGTCAGGAAGGGACACTGTGTCACCACACCTCATGCCACCAAGCCGAGGGGAGCAGGGGCCTTGAACTGCAGTGTGTGCTCCCAGGGGTTTCATCACTGCTGGTGGCAGTGTGACACTGACCTGCTTTAGGAGGGATGGCTCTGCCCCAGGGCTCCTGTGAACATTGGCACAGGTGTGGGAGTTGGGACAGGGTAGGACAGAGCCTGTCCAGCCAAAAGGGGCTGTTTCTGCCCTAGTTTGGGTTGGGAGCAGGATCTGTTTCTCCCTTACAAGGGGTGGGGGCGTGGTGGCTTCCCAAGCTGGGACAGGGACTGAGGGAGATGGAGGATTCTGCTGCCCTGGGTCTGAGCTGGCAGGATGGCAGACAGCTGAGCCTATGGAAAGGGCTCTTGGGAAGAGGGCTGGCTCTCCACCTGCTGATCCAAACCAGCAAATCCTCTGTTGCCAACAGAGCTACTGGGCCTGTCTGCAGGGAAGCTGCTGGCAGCCCCCAGCAGCTCAGCTCTGGGGGAAATCCTGAGTTCTTCCCTCTGTGTCTGCAGCAATCTCGGTGGCAACACCATCAATGAGGTCGCCCTGGATTTCTGGCGAGCGGGGCGGGCACGGGAGGAGATCCCCAGGGAGCTGCTGGAGCAGAGGCTGCGGCTGGAGCTGCAGGAGGCTGCAGGTGAGGGCTGGGCTGGCTCAGGGGCTGTGGGGAGGCTGCCTGCAAAGCTGCCCCTCTGCACTGTCCCACTGCTGAGGGCCACTCAGGGCTGTGCGTGGGGGAACAAGCCCAGGGCTGCTGACAGTGGGAGCCCCATCCTTGCTCCCTGTCAGCCAAGGCATGTGGGGAGGGAGCTGAGAGTCCTGGCCCCTTCAGCCCGGAAAATGCTGGGGGCAAGAGGCAGCCCAAAGGCACAGGGCAGAACTGAGGCTTCTCTTGGTGTGATTCCCAGAGATGCTCTGAGCTCAGGCTCAGTGCTGAGCAGCTCTGCACCAGTGGCTCCCACCACACAGGGCTGGATGAGCCAAGCCTGGCCTCACAGAGGGATGAGGCTCCTGAGCTTGCCTTGTTTTGTGTTTTGCCCCAGAGAGCAGCTATGCCCACAGCCACCTCCTGAGAGAGAACCTCATTGATTTCCTGGTGCCATTCCTGCCTCTGGAGTATCACCACGTGAAGCTCTGTGCACGGGACGCCTTCCGGGCCCGCGGGCTCCCCTACACCGAGGCAACGCTGGACGAGGTGGCCCAGATGATGGTGTTTGTCCCCAAGGAGGAGAAGCTTTTCTCTGCACAGGGCTGCAAATCCGTGCCCCAGCGCATCAATTACTTCCTTCCTTGAACACCAGGTGGTTCCACACGTGTGCTGAAGGTGGGTCAGCACTCTGGGAGCTGCTCTCTTTGCACAGGGTCAGACCAGCACATGACCCAGCCAGGCACTTGCACAAGGACTCAGCAGAGACTAAACCTCCCCAGAGCTCTTGCAGAGAAGGAGGTGCATCCTGCACTCCTGGGATGTGGGGGCAGCCTGTGCTTGGCTGTGTTTGCAGTCTGTCTGGTGGTTTAAGGCCCTCTTTTTAGCTGCTGTAGCCTGAAGGGGTGATGTGGTTCTGCTGGCAGACGCTGTTCCATGTGAGTGGGGACTGGGAATGTCCAAGTCCTTGGTTGGTTGCTGTGTGGTGAAGGGAGGCCTTGGACAGCTGGTCATGCTGAGCCAGGGTGGCAAAAGCCACATCACATCCCCAGTTTTCTCTGTCACTTTACAAGATCACCCAGAACTGTTTTGCTGGAGTTGAGATTTTCCCCTCTCTTGCTCCCATGCCTTTCTAAGGTGCCTGCTGCTCAGGGACACACGGGCCAGCATCGTAGTCTGTGCAGGGAGAAGAGGACTGAAAGATCTCCCCTGGAGATGCCAAATCCATAGCTGTCACTTTGGAGTGTCCATCTCTCACTGGAGCCTTCCGTTGTATGGAAGCAGCTGCTGGTCTGAGGGGAACTTCTGCTGCAATCATTTTTGGTGAAGAGCCTATTTCCTTCACTGCAAAACCAAAAAGGGGAGAGAACTCCTCTGCCAAGGGCAAAGGGCAGGTGAGGAGGATGGTGGCTGAAGCATCAGGCTGCAGCTGAATGTGAGTTTTTATGAATGCAGTAAAAGCTTGGGGGTTTTTTCCTATTTTTTTGTTTTTCCCTTGAGTACATTTCATGCTGTGGTGTTTTGGCTGGTATCAGCATTATTATTATTATTTATTATTATTATTACAAGGGGCTGTTTGCTGTCTGGGTGCTCGCCAGGTGATAAAAGTGTGTTACAGCAGCTCCAAAAAATTTCGACAGTGTTACAGGAATGGCTTTGTGACCTCGGGGTCAAAACTCCCTTCCAACAGGGCTGAGCTGGCGAGGGGTGAAACAGCACCTGCCAAGGACAGGGCTTGGCTTCCCAGCCACCCCCACAGGGGGACCTTTGATCTATTTTAAGCTTTGACCCATTTTGCAGTGCCAGGGATGAGCAGCACGACCTCTGGCAAAGATTGACCAGACACGTTGTAGCCCTGCAGACTTTGAGTCCCTGCTGCCCTCGGCTCCGTTATCTGAGGAGGCTTCACAGCCCCAGGCAGGGAGGAGCCAGCGCAGGAGCTTTAACTCAGCTGTCCCTCAGGGGACCTTGGGGCTGTGCCAGCCTGTGGGGTCAGGCATTCCTGAGGTTTGGTTTATGGTTAATCTCCGGTGTCAGAAACCTGGGAAACGCCAGGGGCCATGGACCCAGGGATGGCAGCTGGGGCAGGGAGGCTGCTGCCCCTCAGGACAACTCGGGTTGTGTTTGGTCACCTGGGCAGAAGGTTCACCACGCTGTTGGGTGAAGGCCCATTGCCAAAAGGTCCTGTGTAAGCCAGGACAACCTGGGATCTTTTCTGGATGTAAGGAAGTGCTCAGCTGGGTTAGGCTGGCACAGGCTGGGGTGGGGCTGGTTTGGGGGGGGCACAGGAGCAGCTCTGGCTGTGGCTGCTGAGGGAGGTGGTGGCAGCGCTGAGGGTGAGGCAGGGGCTGTGCTCTGCTGGGTCACGAGTGTGTGTGTCACCCTTGGCTGAGCTTTGATCAGCCCCACTCCAGCAAGAGCTGCTCTCTGACCACGCTGGGGCAATGGTTTGGTTCTAAATAGATACTGCATAA
This sequence comes from Petroica traversi, assembly GCA_025920805.1. Taxonomy (NCBI): domain Eukaryota; kingdom Metazoa; phylum Chordata; class Aves; order Passeriformes; family Petroicidae; genus Petroica; species Petroica traversi. The sequence goes on from JAHLSL010000052.1 coordinate 1,276,138, forward strand.
ATAAAGATACTGCTTTTTTTTGCAACCTGGTGGGATTAAATTATTTCTCTTTTTAACAGTTGTTTCTTGGTTAGGTCTGAGCAGCTTCAAATATTCATTAAGGGAAAAAAAAAAGAGCAGCATCTACTCAAGTGGTTTTGCCAATAAAATATTGCAACCTTTATTTAAAACAAAATGCAAATTGGCAAAACTTTGTGGAACGACAGGCAAAGAGGCCCTTCCAAGGGCCTTATTTACATCAAGTTTAACACTGTTCGCAGTTCACAGTCAGACGATAGTGAGAGAATTAAATTAGAAAAACAACCAAAATATATTACAATAACAATTAAAAAACAAAAACAGTTGACAACACTGCTAAGAGTGATTGGTGATTATCGTGTTTCATTTCAATCCACTGCTGCCCTCGAGTTCACTACCAATACAAACAGTGCCATGTGAGCCGAGCAGGCTCCACCTCCCGTGCACAACAGACACGCGGGGGAGGAACAACCTCCTTTGGTACAGACATTGCTCAGCGTGGAGTGTGAGAAACCAGTCAGTGGCCCAGAACCTGGAACCTGCCACCAGGGAATGGGCTGAGGGCCTTGTGCTGCACTCCCGTGGTGGGAGGTTTGCAGTCTCTACCTTTCAGTCTCCCTGCAGCTCCTGAAGAGCAGCAGGGCTGAGCTGAGGGTGTCACACGAGAAGGCAGCAGCCTGATGGCTTTGTAACCACCACCTCTGGAGTCCCTGTGCCTGTCAGTCCCTGAGCCTGCCCCAGGTAAGTGTGGGACAGCAGGGCTGGGGTTGCTCTGTGGCTGCACAGTGGGACCCACCCCACACCCCTGCCTGCTGGGGAGGGGCTGCTCTGTCTCCTGTGAGGTTTGGCTCCCTGTGCCCCACAGCTCCTGCAAAAGCACCCTGGCAGATGTCAACTCTTGTGTTTGGCTGTGTCTCACAGACACGAGGCCAGTGGCACCCAGGAGTCCTGAGGAGGCCAAGCACAGCCCTCTCCCTCCCTCCCTGTGGGTTCTGCATCAGCAACGCTGCTCCCTCCAATTCCCCTTTCCCAGAGGCCAAATTTGGTGCAGTCGCCGGACCCAGACTCAGCTCAGCTTCACCCCTGCCCACACTAATGAAGAACATGACTAAAGCAAGTGCACCACTTTGGGGTTGAGAAGGGTGTGCAGTGCAGGAAGAAGAGAACTGCACCTGTGAGCCAGCTCGTTCCCACAGTGCAGGAAGAGAAAGTGCCCCCTGAGCTCACTCTGAGCACGGGCTCTGTGCTTGGTGCTCCCAGGCCCGTGGGTCCCATCCCATGGCAAAGGTGACAAAATTCTGGCCCACAGAAGTGCAAGTGAGAGAGCCCAGCTCCAGCTGTGCCCCCATGGCTGCCTGGCAGTGCTGAGGAGAAGAAACAACAGGATTTCTGCCTTGTCCCCTACCCCAAACCAGGGAGCATGAAGTGCTCTTCACTGGGACAAATAATGGGGTGTCACCACCCACACATTCCTTTGCACATCTGAAAGCAGAGGATTGGCCACAGTGGAGACCTTTAAGGCTGAAGAGAAAGCCAGACCTAGCTACAGGGAGAGGGAATGGTGAAGGTTTCAGGAGAAGCTGTGGAAGGAAGAACAACTGGATGGTGATTTACAGCAGAACCAGCTTTCCCAGGTAGCATCCTTTTGCTATCCTGCCAGAGGCAGAGGAACATTGCAGCTGGGAATAAAACTCTGAAGGGCAACAGAAGTCCCAGCAATTCTGCAGCCTTCAATTTAGGGGGAAAAAACCCTGGCAAGTGAGCACGACCTCTGCACAATCTGCCAGCTGATGTTAGGTGATAGATAAGAGCAAGGAAAACATTTCCCATGAGAGTGGCAACAGGCAAATTCCCAAATTCCACTTGGCAACAGGCAAATTCCCAAATTCTACTTGGCAACAGGCAAATTCCCAAATTCCACTGGCCTTTGTTTTTCCACCACAGCAGGGGCCAGAACTAAACATGCTCCTGTTGGGCACAGAGGCTGTAGAGTCTCTGTGCTTGGAAATGCCCAAAAGCTGCCTGGACGTGGCCTCACAGGTGACACTTGGTGGCCCTGCTTGGGTAGAGTGTTGGGACCAGGTGACCTCCAAAGGTCCCTCCAACCTCAGCCATTCTGTGACTCTGGAAAAGCAGTGGATGCTGCCCTGTCCCACTGCCCATCTCTGCTGTGGGGGCAAGGGGAAATGAGGGGGCACCTGCAATGAAGTGGGGATGGCCAGGGCTCAGTGGGACACAGCTGCTTCCTTCAGGAAGGGCTGGAAGAGGGGAGTTCCACTTCTGAGAAATTCCATATTGCTATTCTATCACTTTTGCTGTAGCTTTTCTGGAAGACTGGCATCCATGAAAAAAAAAAAACAAAAAAGAAACAACAAAAGGCTTCTTTCAAAATACTCATCAGAATTGGGCTAAGTTTAAAAAGTTCTGGTTAAAATTCCTTGCCCCTGGAATCCCTTCAGTCTGTCCCAGGATGAGCAGCAGTACAAGGATGGAACCATGTGATTGTCTGCCAGGGCAAGCAAGACCTGCCCTTCTGCCCCAGAGAAAAGAGAGCCCCTCCACCTCCTGAATCTCCTGATTGTTTGACAGGCCATGTGAAGCAATGCCAGGAGCCACCTTCCCTTTGCAGGTCACCTTCCCAAAGGAGTCAGGTGGGATGCACACCTTCCATGAAGATGACCGTAAGAGATAAGGTAAATCACAAAAGCCCTCAGTAAAGTCTGTGAGATAAGGAGTTGGTGTCTGCCTGAGGAAGAGCCTTGGGACAGCCCCGAGGGCTGCAGGGGTCAGCACTTGCCAGCACAAGGGGTTGCTTGGTTCTTTTTTTCCCCCACCACTTCACTTGCTGGGCCACAGAAGCTCACTGGTCCATGGTAGCTCATTGCAGCTCCTCTGCTGTGCCTTCATGAACCCTGATACAACTTTGCTTAGTGATGAAATGAGGATTCCCAGGCACCAGCCCATTTCTAAAGCCTTTTCCAGGCCTGTCTCACTATGCTCTGTGGAAAAATCAGGGACACTTGCTGAGACACCCAGCTGCTTCCCAGCACCAACATCTGCTTCTAGACAGACATTGAAGTGCCCATCTTCTAAAGCCACACCTGTGCCACTCTAAATGCTCAGACTAAAAGCAGCATGGTCACACTTGAAGGACAAGTTTAAAAAGCATTTTAGCCAAGAAAAAAAGATTTAAGGTGCAAAGCATGCGAGATCCTCTATCACCAGCAGAGTGAAGTGAGCAGCAGCATGCAGGCAAGGTGTATCTGGAGCCAGGTTTCCTTTCCTCTCACAAAGCAGCAACTGAGCTCTTCCTACTTGCCAGTACATTTACACCCCGGGGAATTGTGTGTGGACACAGACCAGCTTTCTGAGGCCACCACAGTCTGCAAACAGCACCAGGAGCATGGATGACAACACCAACCACTTGGCTGCTCTCATTCTGGGGTTGATAGAAGGCATCAGAGCCCTTCAGGGTAGAGCCACAGCTTTTGTTCCCACACCGAGTGCACAGGTTATGTGCACATTCCCTACACACAGAGTAGGATTCTGGGCTAGCCTTTAAAATACAGAATAAATACACAGAGATGCCTGTGATGTTCCCCTGTGTGCTGCCATACTTCATCACCTTGGGATGCAGAGAAGCTGGAAGCCTGTGAGACAGGTAAGCACTAGAACAAATCCCAGGAACCTGGCAGTGTGAAGGCTCAGGGACAGGTCCAGGGAACCCTGCAGCAGTAAGGACATGTGGTGGGCAGGCTGGGCTGGACTTTCTGGCTCTCCAGCTGGCCCTGCAGTGCTGTGACTGCTAAAGAAATGTGGAGAACAGCCAGGAGGACAGAGGCTCTGCCTTACCTACCACAGGTCCTCACGGTGAGCAAACGGAATTGGGGAGTCAAGTTAAAAACAACCTAGAGCTTAAAAAAAGAAAGAACCCACCCACCCCAACAACAACACCGGCAAGTTGTGCAAGAGCCCCAAACTACCCAAAAATGACCATCAAGCAGCACCTGTGCTAGACCACTAGAAAAAGGTGTCAGCTGAGTGAAGGCTGTGTGGTGGGAAGGGGAATTCCAGTGGTAAGTCTGCCCAGCATCCCTGACGCTTCCAACACGATGACAATGAGAACGTGGCGGATGAGGGGGACAGGAGGGAAGAGGGACAGTTTCATATATTAACTAATCTTGCAGTTCTCATTACAGCAGCAACAGTGCTGTGGAAGTCAAGCCATCCAGACCAGTGCATCCACCTCCAGCAGCTCTGAATACTGTCAGTGCATTAGACCTTTCCCCCCAGCTGCACACGGAGCCCCTCTGGCTCCAGCTGCTCTGCCCTTGGTAGCAGCAGAGCCCCAGTGCTTTTCCTTGGCCAAGCACAGGAGAGTGCAGCCAGGGCAGGATCTGTGCAGCCAGGCAGCTGCAGCCACCCCAGGACTCAGCTGTCACCACCGTCCTGCCCAGAGGGAGAACCTGCCATCGGTTCTCCCACCTCTCCAAGGGAGGAGAAGGAACTTTCTTTCCCTTGCCATACCAAGCAGATCATCCTGACTAGGCAGGGACAGATCCTTGATGTTCTGCCCCTTACAGCTTTAACCTACCCTCTCCATCCCCAATTTTTTGAGATGAACCTGTAAACGTGAGGAGAACTCAGTGATCTGAGGTACTTCACATACTCAAGTATCAGTCTTTCCTTTTGAAAGCATCAGTACAGAAAAACAGTCCCGCCCTCCCCGCGTGCGTTTCTCTTACCCAGATTGACAGTAGCTACCTTTGCACCACATCACTGATTTCTTGGACACATGACAATAAGTTATTAAGGACGGGGTTTGCCCCGTGGACGCCAGCAGCTGTGGAGGACACCTGCAGCTCCTGCAGGCTGAGTTCCAGTTTGCTCACGGCTTCCCGGAAGGCAAACTTGTTGCGCGTGTGCGGGATGCAGTCCACGTAGCCTGAGCAGTAATCCAGCAGCTGGTGCCCCGTGTCCACCAGCTGGCTGTTGGGCGTGGGCTCGGCGATGGCGCTGGACAGCAGATCCGCGCACTCCAGCAGCGCCTCCTTGCTGATCTTGTCCGCGGGGATTTTCTCGGCCGCCTGTTTGGTCTTTCTCAGCGCTACCTTGGCCGTGCCGTTGGCCATTTTCACCGGGGACGTGGAAGACGATGACAGAGGCACTTGGGGTGGAGGCATCACGGGCCTCCCAGATTTTCCACCAACAGGTGCTGCTGCTGCTGCTGCTGCTGCTGCCTTCTTACTCCCCTCGCTCGGTTCCAGTCCGTGCTGCCCTCCTGCCCCGCTGCTCAGCTCCTCGGCTGCCTCCGAGCAGGCAGCTGGCTGCTGCAGGAGCCGCATCACCGGCGGCGGAGGTGGAGCACACTTTGGTTTTACCCGTCTGGGCCGGTCCCTGTCGCCGGAAGAAGTGACCTGATGCTCAGATAAGAGCTTAAATTTATTACCCTGAGAGTCTGTGCCAATGAGCTGCACGTCTGCTGGAGTGTGTTTTAGAGTGGGTGAGATTAGGACTGGCACTTTGTGGTTGTGAGTGGTTGGGAGTATTGCTGCAGCCTTTACCGGGGATGACCACCCCGGCCTCTCGCCATCCTCAAGGGCCCCTTGTCGTGGGCCACTGGTTTTCTCTTTGCCCTTAGGAGCTGCCATGAGCCCTGGCCCCTCCTTCTCTTCCGAGGCGGAAGGAGTTCGGAACGGGAGGGCTGTGGCACCCCTTGGCAAGAGTTTTGCTTTTGGTCTCTCTCTGGTCAAAGCGGGGCCTTCTTCAAACCTTTTGGCAATCAGGTCACTGGCCCTCCCCGTGCTCTCATCGGGCTGAGAGGAGGTGGACACAGTCCGTTCCAGCTGAATTTTTGACCTCTGGGAATTTCTAGGAAGGGTCATTGCCATCCTATCCTGCTCTGGAAGCCCTGAGGACATGGAAGATGTAGAGTTTGACCTTGGGAAAGGCTTTGAAGCTTCTTCACTGCCAGTGGGTTTTCCTGCCCGTAAACCCAGCGTCTTTTTAATCAAGCGTGGCGTAAAGAAGCCAGTGATGCCCGACCACCCTCCACCAGTGCTCACAGCCCCAGCACTGCTGGGCCCAGTGCCATCCTCGTTGTAGAAGGTCCTCTGCACAAAGCCCCCTCCGTAGCACTTGGGGGGGTGCCAGGCTCGTGTCGTGCTGGGCGGGAGCAAAGGGGAACCCGTCCGAGTGCTGCAGGGACGCAACAGAGGAGAAGTTACCCGTCAGCTCGTACTTCTTATGGGGCTGGTTCTCCATCTCCCGGAAGGAACTGCTGCGCTTGGGAGGCGTGGGAGCGTTCCTCTTCTTCATGAAGGAGCTGAAGAAGCCCCCTTTCCTGTCCCTGGTGAACGTGGTCTCTTTGGCATCCTCCAGGAGGCTGCTGGGGGACTTGTCCCTCTGCTTGCGGGGCAGGGCGGGGGACCCGCCTGTTGGCTGTGTGCTTCTGATGAAACCTGGGCAGAAGAGACAGGTGTCAATCTGGACAATCTATTTCCATTTCCACCTCCCTGTCCTGCACTGGGCTTTATGGGCCTGGTGTGTTTACCTGCCCAGATGCTGCAGGGATAGAGTGAGAGAAGAAGGAAGCACTTGTATTTTTTTTTTTTTACTTTTTTCCATTTCTGCATGTGACTTGCCTGTTGTCTACACTGAGGAGACCACTTTGGAGAGAGATCAGAAAGGAGTTGCGCTTTTCTTTCAGCTTATTACTCCCTTCCTGTAATTTTTTGCTCCTTTCCAAATACCCTAAGTATAGGGGAAAATCTCTTGCTGCATTGTTAACTTTAGTTTTGAAGCCGTCATTTAAAAAAGAGCAGCAAAACTGAATTTGAAAGGAAAAATACAATGGGATTTACTAAAAGAACATTGAAAAAAAAGACAGTGTTTGCTATTTGCTTGTAAATAACGGATACAGCAGCACAAAGCATGCCCATGTCATACTGATTTTTGTTTCTCTGGGAATTTACACCCAGAACAAGTGGCCTCATTTACACCCTGTGCCCACACCTGGTGCTGAGCTGGATGCTGAGTGCTCCACAGTGTCCTGTGTTCCTTCAATGTTCTCCTTGTTCTCTGCCTGTTTCTTCAGTGTTCTGGTCTTGGAGGGCAGCATGGGCAAGCGGGGCAGGTAAGGAACTATGGATGAGGACGAGGCTGTTCTTCCGAGCTCTTCTGCCACCTCTGTAAGGAAAAAAAGGGAATAGTCAGAACAGAGACCAGCAAAGGAAGAGGAAAAAAGAAAAAGCTGTGTCTTTACTGCAAACACAGACTAGCAGGAAGAGATCCGTGACTGAGAAATGCATAATTTATGGATTGAGTCTTTGTTCATGTCTAGAGGTACTCAGGGTCAGATGTTTTTCATAACGATTTCTAACTCATTTACATCTTTATAAATTCAGCCCGCAAAAAATAAAGCAGCAGTAGGATCTGTACAGGGGGGCCAGTAAAGGCTGCTCAGGATCAAAAGGCAGCACTGGATGCATTTGCTTGTTTTCAATCAAGGTGCCTCCTACAGAGGTACCCCCAAAGTTGGGCCCTCTCTGGATCTGGATCTAAGCTGCTTTGCCTGAGGCAAAGCACTGTATCCCCCTACTGGAAATGAAGACTGCATGTCAACAATAGGTCAACAAAAGGAAAAAGAAAACAAACACAGAAAAAACCCCACAACCTCCTGGCCACACCCAGCTTGGCATTTGTGTGGCCACTGGATGTGCCTATTATAGACCCTCACTGGTAAAATTCCATCTGGTGTTTTTCTGTAGTAGGGAAGTTGATGGATCAGTTGCATATTTAATTTAAAAACTGAGCAGAATGCTCTGACACTTCTGCTTGTCTGCTGAATACTGTCACATTCCTCACCAGTATTTGCCTCCTCGTAGATTATATTTCAGACTTGAGCTGCACAGATTTGCTCCTAGAAGTAGCTAAGTAGAAAATCCAGAGATTAAAGCACACATTTTAAAAGTGGAGGCTGGTAGAATAATATTTCATGACCTAATTGCTGCAGTCAGCAAGAGACTGTGATATGCATACATCTTTCTCTCTCTCCATCACTTACTATTCTTCACTCTTCAGCCTGGAAAACGAGAGATTTCCTCTGATAGAGGAGAATATTCTTCAAATCAGCTCTTTGGCAACTTAGTGCTCAAATGAAATGACTGCTCCCTGCACTGGAATGTGTCTGAAGTTTATTCAGTACTTGTGCAGCAAGTAAGAGAACTTATTTACCCCAGTTATGGCTATAAGGGATGGAACTCCATCTCAACCCCACTGCCAGCAGATGAGCCTTAAGGGTCCATCATGAAACACAGCACTCTGGGGACAACCTCCAGAGCTGTTTCAGGAACAAAACAACAGCAGCTCTCACCCTCTGAGATGCTCGAGTCATGGAACATGGTTTCAAAAGCCTGGTGGGTCTCAGCAAAGGAAGGTCGGTCTGGTGGGTTCCACTTCCAGCCTGCAATGTCAGAAAGCAGAGTAAGTCTCAGTGCCTGGAACAGGGAGATGAATTTTCCTTCTGTCCAAGGAGACAGAAAGGAGTCAGACTCTGACCTGCTGTTAAACAGGCTGCAGAGTCCTTCACAGGTACTGATTCATGGCAGCAGTCGTCACCTACTGTAACCTCACAGACAAATCTTGAGAAGAAGGAACCAGTTCTAAAAATCCCAGCTCTCTTGCCTCCTCTACAGGTTTTTCTGAACTCCCTACCCCCCTTTCTGAATTTTTTGGGCAAAGGACAATTCTATATTTACTACCCTGGCTGCTTGGACTGAAACATCTAGCCCAGTCACAGATAACTGAGTGTGTAAAGCACCAAGCACCACCCTGCTCACATGTCCTTAATACTGAAATTTAGGCAGACTTTCCCAAAAGAAGGATGTGTACACCCTGTGGGGGAAAGAACAACAGAGTGCCTCGATCCTAGATGGAGCTGGGAAAGTTACAGAAGAGTATCTAAAGAAAAGTGTAATTTCTGTAGTTAGAAATCTGCACTAGAGGAATGTATTCTTGAAGCAGTCTGCTAGGATCACCACAGGGTCTGGAAAGTGACTGGCATTCTGCTTGTTTTGCATTAGGGTCACATCAATTTCCAGCTTTTGGGCTTTTGTCAGCTTCCTTAAGGTTTTTTATACAGTAATATCCCTCAGTATTCCCCACCTTCTTTGTTTCACAACTGAGGCCCACCCTGACTTTGACGTGCTGGGGGTCAGGTATTGCTGGAGACAGGCTGTTAATTACAGATTCCTCCCACCTTCCCAGGCTTTGTCCCCAAAACTGGAAGAAGATACTCACATGCCCTCATGAGTTCATACACCTTGGGAGGGCACCCCTCTGGCTGCTCCATCCGATAGCCCTTTTCCAGCAGATCATACACCTGAGAGAGGTCAATGCCAGGGTATGGTGACATCCCATAGGTGGCAATTTCCCATAACAGCACCCCAAAGGCTGCAAAAGGAGGAAAACAAAATTCCTGGTCATGAGTCTTCCCTTGTGTTGTTCATTACTCTGCGGCCTTCGCTGCAGCTTCAGGCAGCATTGTTTCCTTGCAGGTATTTCAGGCCAGTCTAGGTGGAGACACCAAATGCTAAAAATGTTATTGATTCATGAAGTTGTGGCCTGGAATGTGACAATCTTCACAAAGATTTCTGCCCATGCCAGAAAGCAATTTATTGTCAGGGCTGGCAGAAAAAAAAAACCCAAATGAACAAGAAAAGGACACTGAAGGTGAGTTTCCTTACCCCACACATCTGATTTGATTGAAAAGGTGTTGTAGGCCAGGCTCTCAGGGGCTGTCCATTTGATGGGGAACTTGGCCCCAGCATGGGCTGTGTAGGTATCTCCAGTCATGAGTCGACTCAAGCCGAAGTCAGCCACCTTCACCACATGGTTCTCCCCAACTAAGCAGTTCCTTGCTGCCAGGTCCCTGTACAAAGGAACAAAGGACACCATTGCAGCAGGAGCAGGGCTTTTGAATGTTGTTTGGGGGCCCCACTCCTCTGGATTAGGAAGTGCTCTCTGTATACAGCAGGTAAAGGCAAGGTGAGCTTTGCCCTGAACAGTGTCAGAAGCTGAGTGGATTTATTCTTAGGAGCAATGAGGTAAATCGGGATTAGGACTAATTCTTTGAATTCTATTAAGTTTACAGTAATGATGGCTGTTATGGTGCCAAGTTTATGTTTTCTGAGGATGGGATGGGACCAGCAGCTCATCACACACTGCTAACAGGTTTATGGCACGGTTTTATCTGGATTTAAACAGGACTTTGGGTGGACACTGTCAGCACACAGGGACTACAGGTCAACACCAGCTGGGCACAAAATTGCTATGGAAGTCCCATGGAGAAGGTATTGCAGGGCAGTTCTGTAGCCCAATGAACAAACCAGCGTGAATCCTAACTGTGGAAGAAACCTCCCCAAAAGCTGGCGCTCCTGACCCACCACGCTGGTGACCTTTTTACCATTGCAACCTGAAGCTGTAGCAGCTCAACAGGACTTCACCCACCTGTGGATGAAGTTCTTCTTCTCCAGGTACTCCATGGCAGAGGAGATCTGGGTGGCCATGTAGAGCAGCACGACGGCGCTGACCTCCTCGCGGTTGCACTCGCGCAGGTAATCCAGCAGGTTCCCGTAGGGCATGTACTCGGTCACGATGTAAAAGGGGGGCTCCAGGGTGCACACTCCTGCCAGGGAGGAGCAGGCAGCTTGTGAGTAAAGCTTCCTTTTCTCACCTCTGTTCCTGATTTAACAGCCACTTATTGAATTTTGTGTTTCTCTGGGAAAGGCTTCCGTGTACAAGACCCAGGTCAGCCCAACCCAACTGAAAATTCAGGGCTTCTGTCTATTTTTCTGTCCATCCACTTTGTGGACAGAGAGAAACACGACTATGAAAGCACCACTATTCCTGTATAATACACATGAAGCAGCAGTGCTGTTCTTTGAAAGGTCACAGAATGAAAAAGGAGAATTTTGAACACACAATTTGAGTTCTTCCCCCCTCTGCCTTCATAAAGCTGAAGGGTGGCCAACTGGAAGCAGGTACCTGTCAGCTGGCAAGATTTCCAGACTGAAATGTCACTGCAGAGTAATGTGAAGCACTCCCATGTGCTGGGTGAGGAATCAGCATGGTGGGACCTGCTCCTAGAGCAGCATTCTCACACATTCCTGGGATGACTCCTTGCTACAGTCACTGTACAAAATGTGAGGGCAGAGGAGGAGGGCAACAGGATACTCTGGTCACAGTCTGGGATCCCCCCCTGCAGCTCCTTACACGTGCACAACCCCACTGTGCATCAGAAGGAGCAAAAATGCAGCTCTCTGGTGACAAATCTCTGAGTCCCTGCTCCTGGAACTAGACAGGGCTGGCACATACTTCCTGTGCCCTTTTTTTAAGTGAGTACAGAACAGTTGCCATTAGTAAAAGCCTTCACATTCTTCACATTTCTCCTTTCATCCTAGGCTTGGCTTGACAGCTCTGCTCCTGAAAGTGCCAGAAATCCAGAGGCAATTAAACACTAGCACAGGTTTAGGGTGTCTCCTTAGGAATCTTTGTGCTTGTAGATTTAACAGCTATGCAAACTATTTAATAATGATCATCATATCATGTGTCTGCCAGTGAGACAACAGGGCAGAGCCAAGATGTAAAGCCTGTGGATTTCTTCCAGTCCTGTGTTGTTTGATCTCATGTACTTATTTGGTGATACACAGAGTCCCTCACAGTAGCAGCAATCTGGTGTCTTCTGCTTAATTATGGACTAATTTGTTCTTTTCAATGCAGCCTTTTCTGTAAATGTCTCTGACTTGAGAAGTATGGAGAATGGTATTTGTTGTGCTTCCAACAGAACTTTTTCCCTTCACTTCCAATTTTCTTACAATTTTGTTTTGTTCTCTCAGAAAAATGAGTCAGAGAAAATGATTTTGTAAATCTGATTTAGCTCAGCAGAGAAGAAATCTGAACCTGATAACTGAAGCCTGGAGCATGTCTAAGGCCAAGGACACAGACCAGCAGGAGGACGATATTGCAAATTTTTATATAACAGTCGGGCCTCAACAGCAAAGTTGTCTACTAATGTGACTGTATTTGATGTTTTATTTAAAATTAGTGTCTCTTAGCTCCAGTATTACATAAAGCCATCAAAAATACCCCACAGCCTGACCTGATTCATAAAGTTATATAAATACAGAAAAGCTGCCACTGCATTTAAACCAGGCAAGTTTCTGCCAAAATGAAGACTAAGAACATAAAGAGGAAGGCATTTCACTGACCTAACAACTGCACTAGATTTGGGTGCTTGATCTCCTTCATCACAGCAGCTTCTTTCAAGAACTCTTCCACCTCCATGGTATCTTCCTAGACAGACAGAGAGGCAAGAGAAGGGAACATTATCTTCATGACAAAGGTCTGGTTAACACCCCACATCCAAGTTGAATGTAAATGATGGCATCTTTGTGTCCATTGTGCTGCTTTGGCTTTTACCAAAGCAAACTGTAACAGCCCTGAACAGCTGCCTGGCTGTCCTGCAGGGGCCCATCTGCAATACCCTGGCAGTGCCAAGTTTGCTCATTTGGGAGCTGTTGTGGCTGGTGAGAGGAAGACTCTCAGTGTCACTGACTTAGCTGCCCCATATAGCTATAAAAATAAAGTTACTCAGGGGACACTTAGAATTGCAGTTGTTAATGTTGAAACAAACACAAGGTTTTGAAAAGAAAGAGAAATGGAGAAGCTGAATTTTTTTCAGAAGTGGAGGGCAATTTATAGAAGGTATTTTCTACACCTTTGATTTCTTAAAGCCTCCACAGCTCCTCTGGAGGAAGGGAAGTTGGGTTTGTAACTATTTCTACTGCTCTGACTTGGACATGCAGCCAAAATTCCGATTTGTTTCCAAACCATGTGCACTGGTGTAGGTTTGACAGGATCACTTTGATCTGCAAAGCTGCTCTCAAGCATGGATTGCACATAGATCCTCACACTCCATTTTCTGATGTTCGTATCATGAGGTGTAGTTGAGAACATCACAATTTCCTTCCTCCTGTCATAAACGGTGACCAAATGAAAACTCACCTTTAAGGTTTTCACAGCCACTGTGAGATTGTATTTCTTCCAGACCCCCACGTAGACCTCTCCATACTGCCCTCCCCCGAGCTTGTGCTTCATGGTGATGTCGGTGCGCTCCATCTCCCACTTGTCATGGATGGGGGACACCCCATACACGGTGGGCTTATTGCACTTGGGTGCTGGGTAGTGCAGAGTTGTCACCAGCCCATCTGCCACCGTGGAGTGATGGTGCACCAGCTCTGCCAGGGTGCTGAAACGGCTCTCTGCTGTCACATAGACCTGGAAAGCAAGGAACAGGAACCTGCTTAAATGAAGGCAGTGGGAAGTTTTTGGTAATGTTGGAAAACAGGTACAGAACAAACATTCTAGTCTTTTTTTTATTTTTTAAATAAATCAGAAAATCAGGATTTTAGAATATTTGTTCTCTTGTTGTTGGGATCTGTGGGATTTTTATCTGCAGAAGGAAACTACACATAAGCCATCACTTAAGAGCTGTCTCCTGCCTTGTGCTTTACAGGACTAGAAACTGGAATTCTTAGCCAAGCACAAGGCCTATTTCTGCATCTCTCAACATGCCACTATTTGATCTTGGTTAAAAACTGACTTACCAAAGCTCTGCTGCTTCCAAGGGGATCAGTAGAAGGCTATCACCACCTCCCACCACAGCTGCCCTGCTACCCAGCTACTTTCAGCCCAGACAAGAACTGCCTGCACTTCTCCCAAAGTGCTGTTTGGGGAACCACCACCATCCCTTAGCACACGCGTTCTTCTTTTACATTAATGCTCAACATGCAACTTGAAATCCTTCACCACGGCTTAACTAACACCTTCATCTCCTCCCCCCACAGCACCACGCAGAGTCCTTACCTTGCCATCTGAGGTGGTGTTGATCCTGTAGTGGTAAACGCGCCCTTCGTACCTGAGCGAGATGGACAGCTGGCCCGGGCTGCTCTCGCTCTCCCGCACCAGGAAGCTGCCATTGATGAGGCTGCTCAGCAGATACTCTGCTGCACTGCGGGACACGGGCCCGTGGTACCACGAGTGCTTCTCCAGGCTGTTCACTGGAGTGATGTAGTTGCTTGGCACCCAGCCCTGCCCATTCTTCGAACGGACCTCACTCCATTCCCCGTTCTGGTTGTAACCCAGGACTCGCAACTTCTCACCTGGGAGCAGGAAGGAAAAAAAACAAAATAAGCACAGTTGGGACTCCTTGAGGGAGAAATTCAGTATCAGCTGAGCTTGGGTTTGTAGCTTAACAATAAAATTCATCTCCTAATTAAACTGCTACATATGAAGTATTTATGAAGCAAAGGCTCAGACAGAATGCCCAGGGTACTATTCACTGATTTAGTGCAGTGAGAGAGATGAATTCAAAAAGCTTCTCGTGCTCCTGCTTTTTAGACTAGGAAGGCTTTCTTTTCTTGGAGGGATGAGGTTTGTTTCCTTGAAGCCTAAATGGCATATGATTAAACAGTTCTGACAGGTACTGACCAGAATCAGAAAGTGTCTGTGCGATGCTTAATTCTTAATTCTGGCTGAAATTGCTGAGTTCTGTTACCACCTATGATGTACCCATTTCCCTCTGCCCTTCCTACAGCAGATATCCCACAGGGCCAGTGATGTGGGGAGTGCCTGTCCCAGCAGAACTGCCCAGCAGGTGTCCCTGCAGCACCACGAGGGACTGACCATCAGCTTCCCACCATCACTATAGGGAATCACCTCCTCTAAGTGCTCTATTCCCATTCCTGTCCAGGGAAAGGATTCCGTTCCTGATTCCTGCTGCTGAGTTTCCAAGCTCACACCCGCTCTGCGCTGCCAGGCTCACCTTTGGTGATGCTGAGTGTGTTGTCACCACTTGCTACAAAATCATAAAGTGCAACAAAGAGATTGGGGTCGCTCTCAGTGGCTCCGAGCAGGTTCTCCTTGGAGCTCCATCTGATGGCTTCGTTCAGTGCCTGGGGCTCGACGTCACAGCCGTAGGGACGGTGCAGGGCCTCTGAGGAAAGGACAGGAGGGGCAGTTGTAAATTGTGTGCAACTGGAAATTATGGAAGCAGGGAATATCCTGAGCTGGAAGGGACCCATGAGGATCAAGTCCAACTCCTGGAGAAAGTGATTAACTGCCTATAAGCCAAGTAGCAAGTTATATATATAAAATTTCTACTTAATAATTATTATATTATTCATACTTTTATTTATCTACACCTCTATTTGAAATAATTTAAGCACCCATAGATTAAAAATAGGTGCACAATTAAAAGCACTTTTTAAAATTACATGAAGTAGTGAAGGAAACCTTTCAATCTCAAAATGATACATTTTGTCCTTATTGTTTCTGTGGGGCACATAGACAGCCTGGATCTGAAACCAACTTCACAAATACAGGTAAGACTGAATTACGACACAAATAAGATGTATAAGTTGGGACAGTAATTGATTCAGCATTAACAGGAAAGACAGTGATTTGTAATACATTTCAAGACTGTGTAAACAGAGGTGCAAACTGACAGGGACAGAAAGCAGTAGAGGTGATGCTGGGTATTTAGCAGCAGCATTTCTGCTTTGCTGTTTCAACAGCTGATGCAAACTTGCCACTAGAAGGGAGTGGGGGGAGGAATCAGACATGTTTTATAAACAAAAGGCAAAAGTCCCTACAGTTCTTGTGATGGTTAAAACCAATCTAAACCCATAGGGTGTTAGGAAGAACTGTAGCAAGAAGCAAAACTGAACACTTCATGCTAGTGTTATGTCAAGACCATCACTGGCTTTCTAACTCATGGAGAGGTTTTCCAGGAATGTGTAATAGAGAAAACTCCAATATTAAGACAAGAAAAAGAGTGATGGTGTTGTTTCATACATGGGGGCTGCTCAAGGGAGCAAAAGCATAGGAAGGTGTAAAGTTATATACTTTTTCTCTGATGGCACAGATCTAAGTCTCTGCCCCAAGAATTCTCTTGTTGAACTTATTTAGAGAAACATACCCTGTAAAGAGTTTTCATTAAATGCACTAAACACAAGAAGTCCTCTCTAAAAAAATCAGAGGCTTTCTTTGCTTTACAGTCATTGGTCTGGCCCATTTCTGAGGGGCTGAGAAGTCAGGTTTGGGATGGTTTTAAGCAGACACTGCCAGAAAATGTGTGTGTGGCTATACCTGCCCCCTTCCCCACAGGCCCCTGAGATTTACACTCACCAGCAAGAGCTGATCTATAAGGCACTTGAAAAAGAAACAAAGAGCTCAAATGCAACACAGGACAGGGAAACTGGGAAGTCAGTGAGACACAAAACAGGAAGAAGCCTGTGCCAAGTAACAGGCACAGTAAAATGCCAAATCTGTGTCACAGGACAGAGCTCCAGCCTGGAAAAAGGGGGGTTTCCAGCCTATAATGTAATTTTTTAAACTGTATTGTAGGTAATGAGAAAGTAAGTAGTTGAGGTTTGTTCTGTCTCCATTTTAAACATGTAGCTTAGTGGCTTTTGACTGCATTTCTGGTAATTACTCAGAGTTCCACTGCTTGCATAACCTGTTCATCTTGCAATTACTTAATAACCTAAAAGTAGCCTTCTGTCAAGGTTCTTGTAGCACAAAGAGACTACAGACTAAGGCACCAAAATGTCAGTTCCTTGACTGCACTGCCTAGAGATGCAATATTTACACACACTTCTTATTCCTGACTCTCCACGGCAATTAGTTTTACAAGATATTATCCCATCAGACTGGATGCTATAATGGAAAATAAGAAATCCCAGTGCTCAGCCACCTACATTACAACAAAGCTGCCAATCTCCCACTGTATTTTCCTAGGGCTGGATGTGTGCACATGTATGCCCAGTTGTTAAGCTCCAGGAAAGAACCCCAGTTCCTACATCCAGCTCTCTTTATGGAGTAAAAATATGTATTTAATTGAATAATGCATTCTTTATGCTCCTACAGTGACTTGTGTTATGAGTATTGCAATGCCTTAAGCAAAGTCAAATGTGCTGTATGAGAACCCTGACTTAACATCTCTGCTAGAGAGCAAACACAAAAGTAGGCCGTTTCCAAAAAACACCCAACCTTTCAGGTCCAAAATACCTTAATAGTCCTTAATTATCTTCTTACTTTCAATTATGTGTCTGCCAACCAGAGAAAGGCTTTAAGCAAAAATATAACATTTATTCTAAGTCAAAGCATCGTTTAAGTTTCTTCCTCCAGCCAGAAGAGCTCACACACTGAGCACCCAAGCCCTGCTCCACTGATACCATGAAGTGAAGTGTTTATCCAAGCACCCAGGAAAGCCTGAGGCAGCCCAGGGCCAGCCCAGAGCTGCAGCAGCAAGCCCTGTGCCCACTGCAGGCAAGGCAAAGAGAACAGAATTGCCACCTTTTCAGCACCAAGAGCTCTGCCCACATGGAAATACGTGTGGGGCTGTGCTGAACTGCCAGCAGAGAGTCAAAGCAGATGTGGGACTCGTACCACTTTCTTAGGAATGCCTGGGGAGGCTGGCACATGTTCTCAACACCCACCTGATGCATAAAAAAGCCAGCAGAAGTTAATGTTTGATGAGAAGCTTCAATCACTTAGCTACAGTAGTTACCTACAAATCACATTACCTAAAAATCAAATGCTTTTAAGAGTTCATGTCTCACTAACTTCCTTCACTTTCATGTTAGAGTGACTTGAATGCTTAAATAACTGTAAAGGTTACCCAACACCTAAAGGGGTTTTTACCAGGATATAAAAGTATTTCTCGCAGGTAATAATTCCATACCAGCCCACGCTGTTCCATGTGGTGTGGGATCTACACCACCCATCACAGAAGTGAAAGATGATCATCACAGAGATAACCAAAGCATGTCACCACAGGTGCCCCTCTGGCTGAACAGGCTGAGAGCTCTGTCCACACCAAAAGTCAGGAAATGAGCTGGGAAATTCTGGTTTATATCAGCTCCTTTTCAGGGCGAAGCATAAATCTTATATTATCACTTTCATTTCCTATGCAATGGAAAACTTACATCATCACTAAGTGAGCAAGTAATACACAGTCACACGAGGAGGTTACGCTTCATCCTCTCCTTCCTTTTCTTTACTCCCACAATACAATTTGCTTCTCTCCGGATATGAATGCTTTCCTATCCAGCCATAAAGGGTGTGTTGTTCCCCACCTTGGCTGCCAATATTCCAATTACCAATTTCCTTGCTCTCAGAGCAAAACTTTAAATTTCAGAGCCACGTTAAGTGCTGAAGCAGTCTCTATTTCTGAAATACCGTGTAACTGCTGGTAGAAAAGAAGCATTTCAATAATCCTAAAATCCCGAGAAAAGCTGGCAATCTTACACTTGCCTGTGGCTGGTCTTGTGCTACAAGACAAACACAGACTTGAAAGGACCCCATCCTCCTTGAAGCAGTAGGAAAAAGCCAGGGAAGGGATGGGACAGGATTCCATCCCCGAGCATCCTACCTGTGATGCACACGCTGGGCTCGGAGCCGCCCTCGCCGAGGCAGCAGAGCAGTGAGCCCTCCTTGCCATAGCTGCTGGCCTGGAACAGGACTGTCCCCACACTCATGCTGTGCTTCCCAGAGAGCAGAGGCTGCTTGGCACCTCAAATCCTGTTGAACTGAGGCTGAACACAAAGGCTCCACACCCAGCACTCGCTGCTCTAAGGCCGGGGGCCAAGGGGAAAGGAAGCGCTGCCGGGCGGGCAAAGCAGAGACTGAGAAAATGAGGCCCCGGGTTAACGTGGTTATTAACTGGATGGGAGGGAGGAGCTTTCCAGGGAACGCTGTACACACAGAGGATGTGGGGACTGGACTGCAAGTTGAAACAACTTTGAGATGAGCTACAGAGTTTTGTTCCACTAAGAGTTAGGTAACAAAGTGTTTGGGAAGAAAGCAAACAGTTTCCTTGGAGAAATTCCTTTGCACAAATTACAAAACAGATCACCCATTAAGGGGACCGCCCAGATTGATTCACTTTTCCACTCCACATACCACTGCTGGAGCACTGCTTACGTGAATCAACAGGAAAGGATGCTGATGAAAATACACATCTCAGAGAGGTCCAAACACTGAGCACGTGAAGGCTCTTGGACATGTCAGGGATTCAGAAAGACAGGGAAAGCAAGGCCAGCACAGTGCACCCAGTCTGACCTGTGTATTTTTCCATTTAGTAATATTCAGGACAACTTTCCACATGGGCCTTGTCAAATTACCTCTCAAACCCCCCAGATGTGTTGATGAGTTCTTTAAAAGCCTTGGTTTTCTCACAGAGCTGCCTTGTGGCAGGTCAGGCTCCTCCTGCCAGGGGCCACGGAAGGGTTAACAAAGCAGCACTCACCATGGCACTGTCACACCTGGAGGGTGGTGGCCCTGCAGAGGGGTATAAAGGGAGCAGGGAGAGGGAAGCCACTGGTTTAGGCCTTTTTAGGGGGAGAGGAGTTGCTGCAGACCAGCAAGGCAAGAAAGCAGCACTTCCATAACCTGTGAACTCTGCTGTTCTATGAGAGGGGCAGCTGCACTGTGTGATGATGACTCAAGCCAGACTAAAGGTAAGCAGCCAGGTTTATTCCATATATTTGTGTTTGTAAGGCTGTGAATGTAGAAAAAGGGTATCTAGACCTGTGGAGATGCTGTGATGATGTTTGCCTTTCCCATATGACTTCTGACAAGACTGATTTACCCTGAAACCAACACCTGACATTTGTGGAAAACTAACTAGGCAAAGAATTAACTTAGGACACCTGAATACTATTGTTCCTAAAGTTCTGACGGGGGATAAAACTCCTTTCTTCCTCTTCCAAAACCAAGCTCAGTGGATCCTGCAGCATGCTACCCAGTGGTCAGAGGCTGACATAACTTTCCTTGACAGCTCCTGGGCTTTCTCTCTTTTTCTCTTTGTTTTGCTTCTTGCAGTTTTATCAGCTTGCATTTGCTCCAAGTACTCTGAATTACACTGGCATTTGTACTAAGCTTAGCATATCTGTTAATACACAAAAAATAATCAGAATTTGTGGAGAAAGAAGCACAGCTTCAGAAGGACATGGATGAGCTTTGTGACAATCACCCTTACCTAAAAAGGTACCAAGAAAGGCCAAGCTGTGTATGGACCTGTAGCTGGATTAGTCTCAGCTGTGATAATTACTAACCTTAGCTAAAATAACACATTTACTTCTTAGTTAAAGTACAAGGGATGAGTAATTGGTATTTGGAACAAAGAAGGATTAGCAGGAAGTTAAGTTGGATTAATAATGTATCTTGCACATATCCCTGCTTACCCCATCAATTTTAGCCTCTGTCAGAAGAGTCTGCAGCCAAAGCCTAGTGGTTGGCTGGTGTGTTAAGAGGTCCTGGTGGGAATCCTGTAGTTGCCAGCACTGGCATTATGGGTGAGAAACATTTTGGCTGTAATTCTCTCGCAACAGAGTAATTCTGTGCCTGCACTCTTTCCAAACACCCTCCTGAACGTTTTCTCCAGTATAAAGGACACGGAGTGCACAGCAGTTCATAAGGTCCTGCCAAATGCACCCAGGCAGAATGAAATCAAACATTTTCTGGCTTCTAGATGAGCACTATCTCTCCTAAAACTCATTTTCCTAGATAGTTATTTTATACTGCAGGCCATCACTTTGACATCTGCATCCACCACATCTGCATCCTGTTCCTGTGCCCTTCACAGTAAGTGCACAACATAAAATCTTAATTCTAGTACACTCAGCTTCCTCAGTGGAAGAATCCACCTTTCAGGCACAGCAGTTCTTCCCAGCTCTTTACCCTATTCCCTGTGGTGCCCTTCAAAGCTGTTTCCTGAGAGTGGTTACCCTTCCTGTACAACTTAAGTCATCCATTTAGAAGCATTTTTCTAGTTCTTCCAGCAGTGGGGAAAAGTTGAATAAAAGGACATTTTGCTGACTCTGCTACTTTGTAATGTATAGTTCAAGGACCTTCTAAAAAACTTGCTATACTCTGAATTTCAATGTCTCTTAATCAAAGAAAAAGAATGTGTTAATCAAAATACAGCCCTGAAATTGATTTGGTGGTGTTGGCCATAGGCCAAAGTGACTGGTTTGTTAATGGAATGAGAGAGACAGGAGGTTTATAGGGTAAATACTGATTATTGCACACAGTCTTAATCTGATATATTGGTGTTTTACAACAAAACCCACAGGGTGTAGACTGGTGTGTATTTTTTCACATAGGAACAACTCAAATACAAAGCCACCGAGATCCCTACATATGTCACTTTATTTTCCCTCTTGAGTCTTTAAACTAAATACCAATAAATTACCTATGATTCTTTTTACAGAAAGGTTCATTTATTTGCTTGCTTTTAAGGTTACCAAAGAGCAGGCATTGGTCATCAGCTCATGGAAAGCAGACCATCAAGTACCTAATGAGTGCTAGTATAACTGGTATTTTCCACTGCACCTTGAAAACAGACATCACATTTCACCACTGGACCTTCAGATCTTTAACTGGCCTGGTAGTGGGAGGATTTCTGCCTTAATGAATACAAGGAAACAAAACTGATAACACAGCAGCAAGTGGTTTTCCTATTTTGCTGACACGATTGGAACAGTATCAAGTTCTACAGCAGCTTTGTTTCTCAAGCCAAGTCTCAATGCTTCCTGCTAACCAAAAATACTCAAGAAAAGCTTCATACTGAAAAGCAACCAGTGCTGAACAGGCCAAGTTTCTGCTGTCTAATAATGTGGTAGTATTGAAGCAGACCTATGAACTTCCTTTACCCTGTACCAGACTGCAGCCTTTACCTCAATAGACCACCTAGTCTTTCTGCTGACATCCATGAGGCTGTGAAAAAACACTGGTTTAAAGGGTCAGACAGCTCACATATGGCTTTGGTAAAATGCAGGCTCTAACTGAATGCCATTCCTAGGTGTTCCTCTGCTGCAAGCAACCAGACTCTTAATAACGTGGTTTGCCAGAGAGAAGCACAGACCCATAGTTAGTCCTTGGGCCTCCCACAGAGTGGGGCAAGGTTTAAATATTGTAAACAACCCACTGAGGAAAGCCAAGAAATACAGCTCCAAGCCAAGACCTTGGGGTGGGCAAGGAGTAGGTTTCTATTTATGGTACCAGGCTGGGAGAGACAGAAAGGGAGGAGACTTCAGGGTCGGTGACAAAACTGCACCATGAACAGCTCACATATAAAAGGAAATGTTTCAAGCTGGCAGCATTGTCATGCCTCAATTGTCAAAATACATCTGACACAGATAAAAGTGATCTTTGGTTTCAGAGTGAGAAATATATGGAGAAAGAGCTCTCCATATGCTACATCTCTTGCAAACAGATTAATTTTGCAATGAGATGAAGTGCTGATATGACACAGGGGTTAAAGTGGTAGGTTTTTGCCTGGAAGAGGTGCTTCTTGGCTAACTTGATATAAAAATCCAAGGGAAGACAAGGTTTGGGGTTTTGGTGTTACTAATTCTAATTGGTAAAAGGAGAGACAAATTGATCTTGATTTAGTTCTGCCAGTGAACAAAGAATTCAAGACATTATCTGAATGTCTAGCTGAATATTACAAGGGGTTAGCTGTGGTAAGATTTTAGACAAACCGTGTGTTTTCTGTTTCCCTGGTTCCAGTTATCCCCTCCCTCTGTCATTAATGCAGTCAAACACAGGTGTCCCTCAGCCCATCTCTTTGCTCAGATGTCAGTGACATTTCTCCCATTATCAACACAATGCAGTGCTTCCCTATTTCTTCCTCAACTAATTTCTGGTTAAGTAGTATTTTGTTGCAGAATGCAGTATGAAATAAATCAAGCTTAAACTTTCAAGCCTTCATTTGAAAATACCCATTCATCCCTTGAAACCAAGATGCATAAATTTCTTCACAGATCAAAGTATAGGCTGTGACTGAACCTTCTACAGAAGCATTTGGTAGCTCTGCTGTTTTAAGAGAGAATTTTGATGTAGAAGTACTGATCCTGTTCAGTTCAATACTCTTAACCTAAGAGTCTGGCTCTCATCACCTCTAAGATTTTCACAGAACTCTGTCAGGAAAGCAATTCTGGTAAGTGCAGCCAGCAAAGCAGTGCAGGGTTTTAGATGCATTTTAAAAACACTTCAGGGTGAGGAACCCATGTGAGAGCCAGAGAGCTGGACCTAACAGCTGTTAAAATGTACAACAGATGTAAACTTGCCACAGGTACTGGGAATGGTCAGAAGCTCCAAACCAGTCAAAGGACAAGTCTGACTTCTTTAAATGTGCCTCTGGATGAGGAACCAAGACCCAAGAGCACAACAGATAATGAAAAAACGTTTTTCCTGAAGAAAGATTTTAGTGTAATTAAAATTAAATACAAAGAGGTTCCTAGAACAAAAAGCTACAGATGCAACCCTTTTGCAAAATCCTGAATACTGTATCAGAGTGTTTGTTCCCTTAATTCCCGAGGATTTGCTCAGCTCTTCAGTCAGCTGTGCAACTGCAAGAGTCCAGAAACAAGCAGAGAGCAGGGCTGTAAATGCTCTGTATCACATACCTCCTTCCATTGAGTACTGAAGCTCCAATCTCTCTTCCTCTGAATGCTGCCCACAGTGGACAGCAACTACTCCCACAAGGGCAGCTTTAGGGGAAAGGAGTGCTAAGAAGGGACACAGATTTCAAAGGTAACTGGGAAACCGTAGATCAAAAGTCTGTTTGACATTCTTCCTCTGCCCTGGCAAGTTCCAGTAAACCTCTCCAGTGTGAAGGGTGAGGAGGATTAGGTCACCCAGTCCTGCTCCAGGAAAGGTGGGATGGCCAAATATATGACAGCTTCCAGCAAGTCACTTAGCACTTTTTTAAAATCAGTACCTTGGGAGAGAAGTTGCTTAATGGGGATTACACTTCACTGCAACAGAATTCCTGGGGAGTCATTTCCACTGGCCACATCAAAGCCAGATATTATCTACTTCCAAGCAAATCAAATGGGCACTTATTTACTCACAGTGTAACACAAATACTTGAAGTAAGAGCTCTTCTGCAAAAAGGCTGCTTGAGAAATCACGGCTCAGCCGATCCCTGAAGGAGCCAGAAATACCCACACTCACAAATTCTAGCTGGAGAGAGGTTTGTTTTGCAGATGTAAAGCACTGGCTGATCAGACCTCTGAGCTGACATGATATAAATGTCCAAGCTGCTTTCCCATGACATAATTACATCTTATTAGAAGCCTTTACAGTATTAGGTACTCTCCTTAGACTCAGCACTTGCATCAGTGACCACATTAAACTGTTTCTCAGCTGCCTTTCTGAAATTTATTTTTAGCCTTTTTAGTTAGAGGGAAAACTTGGAAGGAGAGGGTAGAGATTAACTCACTGACTTATAATCTCAGGAGAGAAAGAAAATCTCAATCTTAACAGCCCAAATTTGAGTTGATGTCACATCTTGAGGCCCAAATATTTTTGCAAGTGCCTTGGGCAGACAGCACTGCTTACCTTGTGGAGGGTATTCGGAGGGCAGAGCTCCCCAGGTGAGCTGGTACAGCTTCAGTTTCCAGTACATGAGTTTAATTTTTTAATGGAATCCCAAAACGCTTGTTAGCACAGATGCGATTCCTCAGTTCCATCCACCCACACCGAATATGCAGCAACTGCCAAGGCTACACAGTACTTCTGTTTTAAAAAAAAATTCTCCAGCTAAAAATAAATCACAAAACCATCAACCTCATCTGTCAGCAACCGATATGCTGTTCAAACCATCGTCCACAGCCATTTTCTTCTCTTGAACAAAGAAGGGGGTTCCTTTTTAGAACATTTACTTCATTTGACTAAAATACCCTTGTGATCTTGCCTCCTTTTGAAATACACTTGTCTTAGAAAATAAACAAGCGTTTCCTTTCCTCCAAGAAAAGCTGAGCTTTAGCGTGAATACTTGCCCAAAAATTGCATTCTGTGCTGTGAACTTCAGAACCAGGGAACACTCCTAAGGTGGAAAGCCCCTGCCATCCAGCTGAGGGAGGTTTAGCTGCCCTGCTCCTTCTCAGCCCTCTGGGTTGATTCCCTTTGAGGGGGGGCCAGAGGGAATGTGAAGTCAGAGGGACAAATCCATGGCACTAAACTTAGCTCGGGCTGCGGAGCCGCTTCCTGTTGGCAAAAGCCAGACACTTGTCATTGGCTCCACCAGGCAGACAAGGGGCTCCATTCACCAGCAGCTGCTCAGGGACCAGGGTAACACGAGCCCCAGCCTCTCCAGAGGGAGAATTCCAAGCCCAGCCTCTCCAGAGGGAGAATTCCAAGCCCAGCACTGCCGACAGCTTTGCAGTTCCAGGCTGTGTCACAGCGTTCGCTTCTCCAAATCTTAACAGCGGTGTTTGGCCCTCGCGTGTCTGAGTTCAGCGTGAAGTAAAGAATGTACTCACTGAAATAATGGCCTTGGAAAATCCTTTCTGGGTTATGGCAGAATTTATACAGCTTTGAAGGAAAAGAAGCCACTGTAAGGCTGAACAGGTTCAGTAGTTAAAGCTACAAAAAGGTCACTGTTCGACTTCCTGATGTAGAAATAAAATCAGTTTTATTACAAAGAACGGTAACAACAAGCAAATAGACAAAATTGTGAATAAGTGGAGTTGGATTGAAAATGTTTATATAATTTAGTAGGTTTGTAACGCATATTATGCAGTAGATCAGATATTTTAAGACAGAATAATGGAAAAACCAGTATTTTTTTAAACTACTTGAGGAAAGGTAAGACTAGCCAATGTATTAAACCTGATGGAATTTTATGGAGCTAAGATAGAAAGGTGTATTATACCTGTCTGCTACTAAACATGCCTTACATCTACAGCAAAGTTGTGGATTATCTTTTAGGAAGTACAGCACTTTTTGATTGTTAACATCAAAACTATAGAACATTTGAATGAAGTATGATAGGAAAAACAAGCCCTGCCCCTCAGATTTAGCAGAACACTTAAGAAAAAGTCAGCCAGCTGACAACTGGGATTCTTCAGGCACACAACTCCTGTCCTGGGTCACTTTCAGCCCAGCATCCTGCCTGGGAAAAGGGCAATCCTATTATTCCAGAATACTTTCCAAGCCTCCAACATGTTGTAGTTTGAGGTATTTCTGTGCCAGAGCACGTGTTGTCATAGTTAAACCTCCTGACAGGCCTTATTTTGTCCACTTGCTGTCTGAAGTCTTGCAAACTGACCTCACACATAAACAAAATCCTGCTGCCACAGCAGCAAGAGCTCACAGCCCCTTATGGAGCAAAGAATAGGACCTTGCTGGTTCTGGACAGGACATCCCCTGATTTCATTTGATGATCCCCAGACTCTGCAGGGCAAATCCCAAATGATCAGTACCTGTAGGTGCTTTCTCTGCTCCTTGTGATTTTAATAAGCCCTTATCTCATTCTACCTCAGCCACCTCTCCTCCAGGCTGAAGAGTTTCTCTTAGGTCTGATGTTGCTGCCTTTGGGCACCTTAAAACATTCCTCCTTTAACATTCCTCCTTTGGGGTTTTCTAGCTCTGCCACACACCCCCTCCAGAATTACATGCAGGATTCAAACCACAGCTTAGAACTACATATTTGTCTATTCCTAATGCTCTGCTTTTTGAACTATAATTCTAAATGTTGTTATAATACATCTTATTAGAGCTCAGAGATTGATCCCTATTGTTACAGGGGGCAGCTCAGAACTTAATACCCCACGTGCAAAGGCAGAACCATTTTCCTCTGTGTCCCACATTCTACATGTTCACACTGAATCCTGCTCTGCTTCTGCAACCTGCTGCAAGCAAGTTTAGCACTTGGCATTTGCTTTCTTCTCCACATCATTTGTCATAGCTGCTTTTAATTTTAAAACAACACAGTTGAATTGAAGTAAGGGTAGAAAGCTGAGTAAAAGACTTAATTCCTGTTTGAAAGTTGCTTCGTTTCTAGACCCTATTCACTAAAAAAAAAAAATTGAGGTCTTCTAACAAGTTATATATTACAGTCAGTGGTTAGTAGTGTATGGTCTGGTTAAGTCAGCAGATACTGCTATCCTAAGGTGAGGAGCACTTAAAAAAAAAAGACAAATTACTTTGCAAAGGAAACTAGAAGATTTCTGAACTAGGAGACTGGTTAAAGAAAGTATAATTTGCTCTAGGGGAGAAATAACCAGGAGAAGGAAAACTTGACTGTGCCTGGATGCCAACAGAGCAAAAACATCCTGCAGATGATGTTTTTTCTACTAATTTGTTTTCAGAGCAGTAAAGAAAAGCAAACAAAGTACAACAGTGTGGAAATGAGTGACTTAATTCCCCAGACACATTAGGCCACATCTTTTGCCTGGATTCATGACTGCCATTTCAAACAGCAGAAATTGCATGGAAAATGCTTAGACTAACCTTCAATTTAGCTAGCAAGATCAGGCTAGCAAGGACACAATCTGGTCTATAGACAAACAAACATCATAAGGGAGGTAGCTACAATTTCAGATTTATCTAACAATTTCAGATTTATCCAACAATTTGTCAAAGACAAATCCCCAAAAGAGCTGAGATCTGTTGCCAATTTACAACACAAACCTGAATACTAATGGTTTGATTTTCTATACCACTGCCAACATCCCTTCCTTGTGCCGGGGAAATACAAAAGAAGAAAACAGTTATTGGGATTTATCTAGCATCATAACGGGCTGTGAGACACAGCTAACTAAATGAAATCCTATTTTATTGATTTGGCACCACAGCACCTGCTATTCCACTGGAATAAGAAGAGCCAGACAGTGTAAGGTATATTAAAAATAAGGCTTTACAAGACTGGATTATGAACTGTAATGTAAGCACATGCAAAGATTAACAATGGGGATGGAAATGGGACTAATGTTGCCTCACCCCCTCAAAAAGCAGGTACTCCAAACCCAAAACCTAGACAAGTGTTCTTTTGAAGTAGTCAGTGATAAGGTTCAATAGAATGTTAGTCCCCTGATTTCAGCCAAATCTCTTCCTCTTTTGTTCTGGTTTTCATCTGCTGCTTGGAGTTTTTTGAATAGAAATGCAAAATGACAAGGAAAGTATCTGCGGTGAGCTAAAACAGATCCGGCAACTAAAAAAAGCAAAAAAATGTTATTTCATTTCTGTCACTTGCTTGCCACACAATCACTTGACTAATTTTTCCTGTTCAGAGAATAAAACAACAACTCAGTGTTGACACACTCAGGGAACAGGACCCACTGGTGGTTATTTCAGGAGCCTTCCTCCCACTCAATACCAGCATAGCTGTCTGAGACATCTCCCCTGCTGCCAGCACGGGTGGTATGACTGGGATGCTCAGAGGATTGGTCAGGGTATTGTCAGCTGCTTTTAACTGGGGCCACTCAGCCTCTGCTCCAGCTCCTGCCTTTGGGGGTGCCACCTCCCCCAGTGCTTAATTTAGTGCATTTACTATGTATATTCAGAGGGAGGAAGGAAGAGGGAAAGGGCTGGAAATTCCCAGTGGGAGGTGTAACATTGCGGCTCACTCAGCAGTCGATTTCCTCTGGCTCTGGAAAGCACTGCTTAGTTCCTAAATTGCATCCATCCCCACCAGCAGTTCGTGTGGATTTTACTGGGCAGGGTAAGATGCTTTTCCACAGAGCCAACAAGGTCTCTGACAAAAGGACATTGCTACATCTGGTTTCAGTGCAAGACTTTTGCCTGTTGTGCCATGCAGCTGCCTCCAGGGAGCTATGTAAGACTGCTTCGTTTAGAGTGCCGTTTTATGAAATGTCAATTTTGAACTGAAATTGAGACAAAAATCTGGCTGTGGCAGCTTGCAGCATCCCCACATCTTCTGGTTTGAAAGGCCAAGAAAGGTTCCTTTCTCTTGTTCAATTAAGACATTTTCTTTTTCCTAATTCGACAGAGTTCCACCTCATTCCTTCTTCCTCCCACTCCACAGAAAAGCATTCCCAGTTGCTGCTGGCCTGTATTGGCTGTCAGACAGCTGACTGCTTGGATTACACAGGGCTGTATTGTATCCCTGCAGGAACCAGGCACACAAAGTGCTTCCTTTGGGATCAGGGCTCACTACTGGGCTGCACCAGCACACCAGGTGCTGTCCTGAAGCTGGAAATCCCAAGACAACAGGCAGACCTGCATATGCTCCTCTCAGAACAGTCTCTCTTGAGCCTCTCACTCCAAATCAGCAACCCAATCACCCAAAACTCACACTGAACTTGGACTCAGCTCTGACTCAGCCTCTTACAGCAAAGGGATCCCGTCTTCTGTCTTTTGTCCAGCTACTAGAAATCAAAGCCACTCCAAAGCTTTTGGCAGATCTTTCAGTTGCATTTTTACTATAAACAGCAGTTACCTATGGCAATCCTGTATTTTGAATAACAATTAAATGACCACAGCTCTCCTCAGTACTGTAGCTAAAAAGCAGAACATTTCCCATCCCATGCAGATCCTGTTTTCTATTCCATCCTTACAGACACCTCTTATTTACAAGTCAGTCAGTCCTGCCAGCTTGTGGAGATGCCACTAAACCTGCCTTTCAGGGCATTTCTCTTGTGGAATTCCAGCCTGCTGTGACATGTCACTTAACCTGCAAATTTCTTTGGAAAAAGCACCCTTGAGGCAAACCACAAGACATGGCTGAGCCCAAGAGCTGCTCCTCAACAAGCCCTGGAGCATCCAGAGGCAGTTCCCATTAACTCCTGACTGAAAGCTGCTGTGCTTGAGGTTTAAAATGGGTTTTCAGCTTAGAAGGACTTTACAAAACCAGGAGCTAATTAATATTTGAAAGTTATCTGAAGGGTCTTTAGAATTAATGACATGTTTCCTGCTCATCTACATCGCTGCCAGAAACTGCCTTCTCACCACTTTCAAGCTACTTTAAGCACTTAAAAGTCAATATACCAGAGCTGCTGCTTAGATGTAACAACCTCCTGGATAGGTTATAGAGCAGAGCAAGTGCCAAAACTGTCAAAAACAGTGAGGCAAGGAAATATGGACATATTATTGCTTTGAGATCTAAGACTCTTTAAATTTAAAATAAATTGCATGTGCATAATCATGTTAAATTTTTTAAAAGCCGGTATGGTCAGTCCCTGAAAAACTGACCTGAGAGCTGAAATCTGGAGACCTGGAAGCACCCAGCACACTCAGTTCCTCCAGCAAGGATGCTGAAGTTCCAGCATGATGCATCACCAGAGGCTGTGGGACCAACACCCCTTAAGGTCATCATCATGAACAGTGCCCCAAAAAGGGAAAATGTCTGAACAGCATCAAAATGAATGACTGATATACAAAAAATGAGAGCCTGGAGAACATCCAGCAGGGACCTGCATATAGAGCAAGATATTTAAATTTTTTTTTCCACTAAAAAGATCAGTAAATTAAACACACAGGGTCACACCTTGGGTTCTGACGCCAGGGACTGAGTAATGGCAAACATCAAATAGTTGTGATCAAATACAGCAAGTGGAATCAGCCCTCAGAAGCACTGACTAATCTGGGATGGTGTGTCCTCTTCCCAGCAACGTCAAACGTGACTGTTCAGTAAAACTTCTAAATCTGAACTGGGTATAATGAAAATGCAATGAAAGATCAGCAGGGTAAGAACTTCATTCCTAATTACTACAAAACTAAACTAACAGGTTCACTGGCAGAACTAGACTCCTAGGGCAGAAATTTTGGTCTCTTTTGACAAGTTTCCATCCATTCAGACTTATCACATTGCCATTCAGATGACCAGGATACAAGTAGGCTATATCCTGTAAAAGTGTACTTCAAAATCAGGGACTTCCTACATCAACTTATAATTCCTCTCCATCACAGAAAAAAAAACAAAACAAAAAAAGCTATTACTCTTACTTTGAAAATTTCTGGTGAATCTTTTGAAAATTATGCATTGTGAATATTACAGGCAGATTATTTGTAAAATACTTCATACCTCTGATATTGCTACTGTTGGCCTCATAAAGGGAAAATCACTTTAGACACAAGAGATATGTGCTGCAGAAGCAGGGTTGAAACTAAATTACTCCAAATATGTGGAGTCTAATGATACTGTTTCTAAAGCAAGGGCAGGGCACCCTACATAATAACACGTAAAATAGAATAACAGGGAAACCGACAGTCTCGGCTTTCTTTTTAGTGCATGAAGGTGGCTGCTGTAATCTAAGATAAACACATAAAATACAGGTTGTTCCTTTAAACTGGTGAGGAAAAGTAATCAGGTCTGGGTGTGGAGGTCTCAAACCAGTTTTAGTGGGAGCTTTGCCAATGTTATAAGAGCTGTAAGGGTGGTACCCTCCTCTCAAAGAAAAAAATACAACTGGAAAAATCAGCATGTGCAAAAACGTGTAACTTAGGCAGGAGAAAAGAGGAAGGAGAATTAAGAGCACCCTGGTAGGGCACAGAAAAACCACTATGGCCCATATAAGCATTATTTATTTTTAGAGGATTGTAGGATGTGACCCTCACACAGCATTACCCTGACAACCTGCACTGGGACATGCAGCCCTTACAACCATCACTAGAGAACTCTGAAAAGAAACACCTCCAACCAACAACTCCTAACCTTCATTAAGATTCATACACTGAACCTTCTGCAGCTGTTGGGATTCATCTCCTGGTTTTGTCTGGAGCTTTGGGGTGGGATCATTGTGGAGAGCAGAGCCCAGCAGACACATGTGCTGACTGTGCAGCTGTCTCTGGCAGCAGGCTCCAAGGACCAGCCATTCCTCCTTGGAATGAGGTGTGCAGGCACATTTTTTTTTTTCAGATTTAAAGTTGAGAGGGCTCACATGCCACCCGGTGATGTGCCTGTTCTTTTAGTCAAGAGGCAGTCAGGAAACAGCAGCATGAGTATTCAATCCCAAACCTGAGGTTTTTCTAAATATGGATCATTGCTTTCTAGATTTGTGACAAGAGGCAATGATGTTTTTGCATTGAGGGTATGAATTTATTCGATTTATTTCTAAGCCCTCCAGGAGGTAACCCTCTCTCCTGCTCAGGTAACTAAACAGTAAGATGCACAATTTTTCCTGGAACGTTTTATCAGCAATGAAAGGATGGAAGAGAAGGAGGCTGTATTAAATCCCAGACTTCTGCTGAGGCTGTACCTGCTTTGTGGGTGACTCTCTCACTGCTGCTAACCATGCTCTACCCAGCAGTACATGCCTATTCTCAGACACATTAAATTCACAGCCTACACAACATTCTCAGTCAGGGCATGCTAATATTATGACTTGATACTACACAGGATATTTTTGTAGCACTTGATATATCCAGTGCCTTGCAGCTTTGGTATTTTATTCTTTCAACAACCCTACAGAGTAGTAGGATAAATTTGTGCTGTGAAGAAGGTCTAAAGCAAAGCAAAAGTCATTTCCTAAATATCTGGAAGCTATGGCAGAGCAGCACTCAAACTGGTGTTGTTCAGTGATCCTTTCTAAAGTGCACTCAGAGCTTTCATTACAAAACCCTCACACTAACTAATAAATAACACTTTCAATCAAAGTTATAATAGACTCTGAAAACAGCTACTGTCCCAACTACTGGTGTTGTCTAAACAAAAACTCATACTCCTACTCACACTAATGAAGTAGGATTAAAATAAATAGCTTTGAGTTCAAGCATCAAAAAAGGTATAAAAGGCTGTCATAGGGCAAAGCAGAATAGAAAGCCTCTACAGTCAAACTTGGAAAAGACAGCACGGAGCTGTGGAAAGGGTGTTGCATCCACAGCCCTGCTAGAGACCTGTTTCATAAACCATCCTGTGTGCTCATGCCATCTGTGTGACAAAAGTCTTCCTTTTTTAAACTTACTACTCTGCTAGTGCAGAAAAAAGAAAGTAATAAGATAACTGACTACTATGGAAAATAAGTTTTTGTAACTGCAGGGATTTTTACTCATGCCAATACTTTCTATATATAAATAAGGATGGTACCTTCACAGGAAGAAACTATTTTCTCCAGTTCCTACATGTCTGTATTCCTGGTTCTAGAGTTGACATCCAGTCAGCAAAGAATGTGGGAACAAACTAGGAGCAAAACAGTGAGAGAGAAAGACATGGTGCCATCACCTGTCTCATTTTCAGAACAGATACGGCTCCAAATAAGACACCAGCTGAGTAGGAATGCTAAATGCTCTGAGGAAATTGTTCTTCCTACTTAGTCACCAGCACCAATTCCTGCACATTCAATTCTGTTTCCCCTTAAGCCTCAGACACCCTCATTTCACACAGTATTGCCCACAGAATGACACTTGTTCCAAACAACTACCCCACAGCTCAGCAGATAATGGCCAACACCACTGCAGTGTCAGGTCATCTTATTTTTTGGCAATTACATGTTCTTAACACCAGGTTTGGGATCCCTTTGCAGAGATCCTGTCTCCCACCACCAGCCCAAGTGCAAGAATGCTCACTGCAATTCTCTCTGCATTGCTCTACTGCTAAACAGCCAAGGACATCACTCCACAACTCTTTCTCTGTTGTTAAATTCATTGTAGCTTCAGTCTCTTCATGGATTTTTGAGAGATAACACTGAGCAAAGCACAGTGCTTTGAGCTTCCTTTTCAAGTCCAACAATTAACACAAACATTACCCTTCCCTTGGACCTATTACCATGCCACAAATGTTTTGAAATACAGGCTAGAGCCACAACAAACACATTTCTCCAAAGCCTACAGGATGAGACAAGAGTGTATGACTGAACATTTAATTTAGCCTGCAGACAGCTTTCCTGTGTTTGTTTATGCCAAAATTAAGTCTAAATAGCTCCACAAACCAAGCAAGACTTATTGCAATTTTACAGATGAGACGTGCACAGAAGCAGTGAGAAGTGACTCTTAATTTGAGAGCTCAGATTACTTAGCAAAAGTATCAGATTTAATGTCCTCCCATGCACAAAAGCTGTCTGCATGCTTGCACATAAACAAGTTGGGAAACTTCCCTTACTGGCAGATGAAGTTAACTTAGGATAAAGCCCAACAGAAACAAAACAACTAAAAGGGAAGCAACCCAGCTCTTAATGGCAAAAGCAAAATAAACATGTATTGTTCCATCTAAACACAGCCACATCTGCCTTTTGCTGCGTGGATCCTGCTTGCTTTCATAACCCAAGGCTTGCTTAAAACACTGCACTGTAACACAGTGATGTTAAATAACACTCCCCACTTTTCCCGGAGGAAAAAGCTTTTTTGCAGTGGATAACTGAAGGAATTGGAGCACCCTCTCGTGGCAGGCAGGACATGGCGTTCGGCACGAGCAGCTGCGATCGATGCTTTTTACCCTGTTAGTTAAAAATATAAAAGTTTAAACTGAGTCTCTACCTGGTACTGGGAGCCCAGCTGAGCATTATTCCAGAGCCAGGCTCACCTAGGAGCTGTTTCAGGCTTTGCCATCAAGCACGAAATGAGAAAAAAGGTGTTTTATTCAGCAAAATGCTCACATGGCATACCCAGAAAGTCCCTGTGCTTCTGCTGTCATGGTCTCATTCAAATTTAGCTCAACCCTTGACAAAAAAAGTAGATGGAAGCTACAGGGGCATATCCACACGAAAATAAGAATTTGAATTTCTGCACAAGATTACAGCCAAACTCAACTTTGTCAGACCTAAGCCCTGTGGCCTATTTCAACTTTTCAAAGAAAAATCCGTATTTCTTACTAAGTGCAAGGATTGCCACACAATGAGACTGATTTAGAGGACCGTGCCTTCTTTATGTATATTTTACCCCTAAAGAATTCAAATATATTTATTTATGATGACCTAAAAGTGAAAATATTTTCACTTTAACACAAGGATTCAACCTGCTAGACTTCTGTCTCACAGGCCACTCCTACCATCATTTCAGCACCTGAGCTTACAAATCAACCCTAAGGCATCCAATGCACCTCTGGAAAAAAAAATTAGAAATGAAAAATGGGCTTGTAGTTCTTCTGTAGTTCATATCAGACTCAAATTTATTAGATTAGTTAAAAATAAAATGCAGTTTCTTTTAACATGAAAGATCAGCTCCTTCCCCACATCTACGTTGCAAACCTTATATCCACAGGGTTAAGATCCTGAATTAAAGACTAAATATAGCTTGAAACACTAGCACTACAAAACACTACCATTTTCCTATTTCTCTAAGGATCTTGGGTGGATAAAGCCTTTTTAATCTCATAAAGTGCCTCCGCTTTCTCTGTTTATTCTTGGGATTAAAGAAAAAACCCACCAAAAACAACGTAAATCAAAATTATGTAAACCCAACAAACATAACCCCAAACAATGAGCACACAATTGATGACTAGTGAAAAAGTATTTTGCTGTGCTTCACTGAGCAATTAGGCCAGAGCACAGGTTTCACATTGGTATTGATTACACAAGCTCTGTCCATCCCTCCCCAAGCTGAGACATCCCCCTGCCTCAGAAAGAGATGCCAAAACCTCCCAAAATCCTGCTCATTTTCTGAGGCAGGAGAAAGCACAGGAATCCTCTGGGGCCTGCAGGGAGGTGGCTCTCACCATTTTATTTTTTATTTAAATGTTACTGCCACAAATTATAAAGCTCATTGATGCCCATCTAAGCCAGTGAAAGGCAGGTTTGAAAACAAATCAGAACTGAGGGATATCATCACAAAATGATCAAAGAAATCACTTTCAGAGCACCTGGTCAAGGTCTTGCCTCTACCCCAGCCTTTATGCCTTGATCAAGTTGCCACTGTGAAAGCAACTTTACCAAGACTCTGCTTATTAAAATCAACAATATTCCAAAGAGCACACAAAGGACACTCAGCAATTTACAGTTCAAGGTTTAAAAACTTGCTCTTTTAACTTTAGTATCCAGGAACTGAGTCTGAAAGCTGTCACCTATTAGACTGATTTTTTTTTGTCGGTTTATAGATAAAAAAACTTAATTTACAAGAGAAAATTAACCACAAATCAAACCTCAGTCAATGGATGTTGTTTCTTTTCTACTTGCAGTGAACATAGAAAAAGTCTTATAATTCAAACCTTTCTTTTAAGAAAAAACTGCATTAAACACAAGCATTAAATCCATGTTTATGCAAACCAGCTCAGGCCTGTATAACCTTGAGTTATGCTGCACCTACCTAAAGGAGGAAGGAAGCTATGTCACTATTGAAAACATCTTCAAGGTTATTCAGATTTCTTAGAGCCCATTTCCTTCTTCCTAGATGGCCCAATTTGTACCAATTTTTAAGAGATATGCATAAACAGGCTTTTTTACTGCTAAACAGTTACTAAGCTTTCATTAATTGGACAGTTCTGACAGATTGCTGGGTGGGAAACAACACTTTAAAATTTCTCCTTTTAAAAAAACCTTCAAGGCTAATCTAAAAAAAACCTTTCCAGTTTCCTTCTATTATTAAGCAATTTTCAGAAATACCAATATAGCTGTAGCTTCCCTCTACTTCTGCTCTTGGCTTTCCTAAGCAGCAACACAAAATTGATATTCTCATCAGTCGTGCAGCCTCCCACAGGTTTTTGAATAGCAGCAGTAAAACTGAACAGTCCTGTTAACTCTGTGACACTGCTGGTTAGCAAAACCAACCCCGAGCAGCAAAGGTTTGGAAATAATCGTGAGAAACTGAGCTGACCCTGCAAGCTAAGGAAGGCCTCATGATATTAATTTACACTCCAGCTTGGATTGGGAGGGTTATCTTCACCATCCAGGGGCTATGAAATTAGAATGCACAAATATTTGGGTGGGTTTTGTCTAGAAAACAGATCTGTGCTCTGCAAACACCTTTTAGAACCCCTGATATTGAGGGTTAATATAGGAGGTAATGACAATCTCCTTGGATATGACAATATTTAAACAAGCTCCTACCCTAGACCATTGTGGAGTGCACACAGATTTGAGATTCACCTTGCAATTCCTGGATGTTTTGGTGTGTTTACTGAGGCACACTACTCTCTGCAGCTAACTTTTTGAAAAAAATATGAGTCTAATTTCACATAGAATGTGAAAAACAGGAACGCTTCATGATCTATGCTACATGCTCCAATATGTACAATATTCATATGATATAGCCAATGTTCATGCAATTTCTTTCCACCAGAAGCAAGTCTGACACCTGTTTCAAAATTAGCCATGGTGCTGATCTTAGCTGAGATGACAACAAATAGGAATAGCCAACACATAGTTGATGCTTTGTTGTTGGGATCATCATACAAGAAACAAAGGAGAAATGGACATAGAGGTCCATTTGTGACACAGGGTCACAAATCCAAATATTCTCATCCTCTTATCCTATAATTCAAGTGCTAATTTGATCCAAAAGCAGCAGGAGATGGTTCCTATGCCTTTGCCCTACATAGCTTATAACAAGAAGCAGCCACTTCCATTTCACTTCAACAGTAAATAACAAAACCAAGAAAACACCAAGCAAACCAGAAGAGATCGAAATCCAACCCAGCAGCATCATAAATTAAAGGATGAGGCATGCTGTTCCTATAGAAAAAATGAGTGTTCCTTCATTTAAGAGCTGCTGTTCTTACATAATTCTAGTCCCAATCCTTCTTACATCACTATTGTCATAGAAAACTTTCAAATTAATGTAAGTGAAGCTCCAAGTTTATTAATACATGTAGTTGTTTTTAATTGAAGTATCTTAGTAATATTAAGGTTCTAAGGACAATGTTTGGCCAGGAAGGACAGCAGAAGAGGAAGGGAATTCCTTGAAAATGAAGTGAAGTATGTTTAACTGACCTCTAAGAGCACCAGAAGACTGAAATAAAACTCATATAATTTTTAGTGAAGTATTTCTATACATCTTTGTCTCCCACTCAAAAAAGGCAAAGTTTTTTTAGGACTGCTCTTGCTTTAGTTTGGTTTTTTTTTTTATTTCTCTACTGAATTAGCTGGTACTGAAAGCCACCTATTAAGAAATTAATTTACAACCTACTGCTGACAAGAAATCATACCAGGAGATGCACACATCTCTGCAGAGAGCCCACAAAGCACAGGCAACTTCCTAAGCAGATATGGGGAATATAACTAAGCTTTGTTGTTGTGGTTTGCAGCGTTACCAACAGGAAGCCTCAATGGTTTTGTAAGTGTCACTTGTTCTAGAGAGAATAATCTCTATGGGTAATACTTTGTTTTAAAGGCTGATCTTGGTATTTCACAACCACAAAGCCATAGAGATGTGAAAGATGATGCAGTAACGTGACCTCAGACCCAGCAAGTCAATGCTGTTACCC
This sequence comes from Petroica traversi, assembly GCA_025920805.1. Classification (NCBI taxonomy): domain Eukaryota; kingdom Metazoa; phylum Chordata; class Aves; order Passeriformes; family Petroicidae; genus Petroica; species Petroica traversi. The sequence continues at coordinate 1,314,323 of JAHLSL010000052.1, forward strand.
CTCAGCACAAGTTGTTTTTTTCCTTGTGTGTGGAGGGAAAGAGGCTGCTGGTGGCCCAAACAACAATGAGAAATACTTCTTTACCAGTAAATACTGTTCTGAATGCTGTTAAGAAGGAAATTGTACACCTACAATGCAGATTCATCTGCAAAGCCAGTCCTGGGGCCATTTGCACTGCAAGCCTTGCATCACTCGTAATTACACACTGCTAACGGTTTGGTAAGCAGGGATTTGGGAGATCAGGTTGGAAACAGGATGGGATTTGGGAGATCAGGTTGGAAACAGGATGTCCATGAGGTTTTGGTCTGTGCTCATCCATCCCTGGCTTTCTGAAATACAACCAGGTGAAGAACAAGCTCCCCACAAAACCCAACTGTATTACTTTTAATGACTTCTGCACGCATCCATACCAGAGTAAGCACAAACCCCTGTTTCTTGGTTTGTATTAGTTGGATTTTGATGGTTTCTTATGACTGTAAATTAGTCAGCTGTCAGCAGTACTTAGAAGGCAGTTTATGGATAGTAAGTATTCTGGAAACATTAAGTTGTGACAAGTAAGAGAAATGAGCTGGAATAACTCATGCTAACGATCGTCTGGCTTTAGCCATAAAACAAAGATCTAAAAAGTACAGTTTGACTTCAGCAAGGACTGGCCTGCTTCAGGAACAAACAAACATGATATATGCTGAAGTGGGTCACAGAGCAGGTCACGCCTCCTGAACACCAGGGAAAATATGATTTCAAGCTTGCTGTCCCAGAATCTGTAATCAGCACCAGCCATTAAATATTCCTGAAGCCAACCCAGCTAGAGCATCTCCAGGAGACAGTGCAACTCTCCCCACTCTGATTATGAGAGCTGGTGATCCCGCTGGATTAAAAAAAGCCATCTTAAGCCACTTGTAACAAGTTGCTTGTTACATTTCCCACTGATTTGTTCACTTGGCCGTGTCCTTAATTCCAAAAAAAATCCCACCATTTTTTTTCTTTTTGCAAAACACTGAGCTTGTAAGCAATAGCAAGTTTGTGAAATATTGCTAGAACAACTTGTACCACACCATCTGCTACATGGGGAGAACTGAGAAGTTGGAGATACGTCTGGGCTTTGAAATTTGATTTTTAAGTTGGTTCTGAGTAAAACCTTTTGAAGTAACTTCATTTCAGTCTTACCTCCTTCAGATTGTGTTCCCTGTTTGTGTGAAAAGGATTAGATCAATAGTTCTGTATTGTTCCTTTCATCAAGTTGGTAGTCTCCTCTCCTTTGCAAAATTCATTACAGAAAAAATTACACCTTAACACAAGGTTTAAAAATCAATATTTAATGCAATGGATCTGCAGGAATAATTTAGATATCATGGAGAAGGATGCAGTAGAGAACACGCCTATAAATTCATGCTCTACAAGGGATGTTCCTCTAGACACTCAGCTGAACTATCCTTTATTCCCCAAATAATTAGTTAAGAGTTATTTATACATTGTGGTCCCACAAGATTTCTGATTTACAGTACAAAAAGCCAGGCACTGAATACAGTGATTATATTCCATCTGCACGGGGCATTTACTGACAGGAAAGTCTGTGGGCAAGTAGCTCTGGCCTGAGCTTGCTGCATTTCACTGGGATGAAAAATAAAGAACATTTTAGGCAGCCTACAAAGTGCAGTTGTTAAACTGACCCTATTTTCTCTCCTTCTTTCCATTTTCCTGCATCCAGCCCTTCGGTTCCACTGAATTTCAAAGGGACAGTGTTATTTATGCTTCTTCCTATTTTAGAATGTTTTTATCATGTGTCATAGCACTCTGACTGCCTTAGGGGAGCTTTAATGATAATTTTCTTTTTAAAAGTATAGGCTTATCTAGCCTGACCTTGATGCACATAGTAAAAGGTTGCTAAACTCCTCCTCTAGAAAACAAAACAGGGAACAAATGTCCTGTGCCTGCTGGATCAAAAGCTCAAGTGTGGCAGAGCCTTCCATTCCCCCAAAATATATCTCCAAGGCAACTGTAGCAGTACTGCAAACAGGTATTGCAAAGGCTTCCCAGCCAGGATTTAAATAATCTGATTTTCCTTCAGTATGTGCTCTACAACACTCAGCAAGTCTTTCTGGAGATGAAAAGCATGCTAACACCATTGCTAAGAGTATCTTGGTACAGTAGGCTGTTATCTGTGCTCTCCTCAAACAAAATTACAAGTGCCACTGTTCAAAGGTCACACGAGGAGCCGAGCAGAGGCCGTGCAACTTGGAAGTTATTGGTTGTTGCTGCTTGTGCCCCTTTCCTCAAACAAATTTCTGGGAGGATAAGGAGATAATCCACTTCCCTCTTCTCTCCCCTGCTCCTTCTCCGGAAGGGAAAGCTCATCCTGTAATGGCATCGAGGACTTCTTGTCTTTTCTGGTTGCCCTGAACTGTAACAATTTGATTGTAACTATTGTTCACTGCAGCTCTTCCCTCTGGAGTTGTTGGCCCTGTGTACTCCTGAATTCCAAAGGGGTGCACGTGGGAACACCAGTGTTGGAACAATCCTTGTGTTTACACTCGTCCTTCCTTCTACACTAACAGCAACCAAAATGCTCATGATCCATAGCCTGCTTTTACAAGTCACTGACTGCATGCCAGGAGTGCTCACAAAGGGGTGTTTTGAAGGGCTAATTGCAGAAGCCTGGAAATTCCATTATTATCATTTGCATCCTGGAGAACTCTGCTCCATAACTAATGGAATCACACCAGTGTATCAGCTTGCTTGGGACTTTTCTGCTCAATGTCACACACAGAGCTCAATTCCACAGTGAGCTGAAAGCCCCAGCAGTTTGGATGTGTGTTCTCATGATGGAATAGTGGGGTGCCACAATACAGATCTCCTTGCTCTTTCCATAAAACATCTTCAAATTCCTTGTTTGATCCAAAAGTACATCCTGAAGTAGGTAGTGCCTGTAGTGCTTCTGCCACACAAACTGCAACACAGCAAACAAGCATGGGACAAACTGGCTCTGCTCAATCTCTTGATTTTTCAAGAACATCTATAGCTCAGATTAGCTGGGTGAAAATGTTTGTCTCAGATTTCTGGTAGCTTGCTAAAAAGGGTTTTACACTTCATCAATTTGACTCAAACTGCTCTTCGAAACCTTGTAGCCAAATGGGTCTGAGGCTGAAAATACTGTTTATTTCCACCCTTTTCATAAACAATCCAGAAGAAGCAACGCCTCAAAGTGAACCTTGGCAGGAGGACTCAGCAAGGTTTGCTGCTGGCACATGTGGTAGGAATGCTGCCAACACGGGGTAGGGATTTATACCTGCAACAGGTTGTCATCAAGGAAAGCCAAGGAAGGGAGATAATCCAGCCCCATCCTGTGACTGGCTGGTTTAGCCACAGCTCCAAGAGTGCTAACCCACAATCCTGTGCTTTTGCCACCACTTTTCACACACTGTGAATACATGTCCCAGAAACAGGATGGAAGGTTGAGTTCAGAATGAAATTACTAGAAAAGAAGAATCTGGATCAAGTAATACCCCCAGCAACCAGAGCATCTCCACAGCAGAAGCATATGACTCACCTAAAGAAAACCTGGCTTGCTGCTGGCTAAGGAAAACAGGAGAGCAAGGTCATTAAATGAAAAATAGGAACACAAATTGATGGTAAAAAATTCCCTTGGACAAGGAGAGTCAGGATCACAGGAAACAGTTTCTCTGACAAAGGAAGTGAACTCCAGATTCAGGAACAACACACATTTTAGTTTTTGCCCAAGATGAATATTTAAAAAGGTACCCAACTTTTACAGGCATTTGCTACAGATTATTAATACTGACTTGTTCACTCATTCCTAGTAAAATGTGAATGGAATCAGGGAACAATTTAACACAGCTGAGGCATTCACCAAGACAGAAGAAGAGTTTGAAGCCTGCTCTGAAACTCTCAAAACCTGGCTTGCCAAAAAGTCCCGCCCCTTCTACGTAATCAAACAGAATAAAAAGCTGTATCTTGTTTTTAAGACACACCTTCCTTTACAGTCTGCAAAGAAAATAACAGAAACAACCCTAAGTAAAGATCCTAAGTAAAGCTACATGCATTACCTTACCACTGAAGCAGATAACCTAAGCCATATAAACAGCAGAGAAATTATTTTGAAAGATACCATTGCACTTGTCCCGAGCAATGTTCTTTTTATGTGGCACTGAACAGTTTCATTCAGTTTGTTGGCCTTCCAGGCTCATTCTTGTTTCTACTTCTTTGGAAGACAGAGCAGAAGGGGCTGGCAGGACACATAATTTGTCTTCTTGGTGTGCTTGCATGCTTCAGAAAGCTTTTCCTCTCCATTTCCCTGGCACTACATGTAAATAATCCTCCCTACCTTCTACCTTTGACATTTAGTAGGGTGTGGGGAGGAGCTAGAAGGATTTGTCCAGGATGCTGAACTAAATTATGACCAAAACATGCAGCAGTAACAAAAAGAAGCATTTGAGTCAGTGTCAACTGTGTTATTGGGAAATCACTACACATCCCCACATGCTGTACTGCACTTCCCACAAATGTCCTTTCTGTCCTTGCCTTGCAAGAGCAGGAACCAAAGAGTCATCCTGGTACCAAAGCAGGAAAAGACAGTTTGACATCAGCAGGAGTGTACACAGCAGTCTCTACAGCATTCTTGCTCTGCTACTAAAGACTTAGACACACCCCACTGAAAGAAGTGGGGTATGTGCATAACTTCTGAGATCTCCTTAACACTGTGAACGTGCAGCCTATGATAGGAATGTTTTAGCCAAAGTGCCCTTTAACATAAAAAAATACAAATAGTGAAACACGAAGTTGGAATAAAATAACAACTCCTAGTTTTAATTGTTGGTCAGGCACTCAGCAAGCATGTTCTGTTGTGGTTTTAAAGCTGATACCGTTTCCTGAACTCAAAAGCTGTGATAACAGTGAGATTTTTAAGAACCAGATTTAGTGCTGTGCTCTTGTTTTGATAGATACTTACATGTCAGCAGTCACAGCAGGTGATATTTACTTTTAGAATGCTGGTTGCACGTTCCTTAATCTTTTTGCCTGAGCTCATTCTATTGAGCAAAAGAAAATGTGTATTGTCAGAAGCAGCCCTGCTTTATAAACACTGACAACTCTCTCTCCACTTAAAGCCAAGCCAGCCAAGCTCTCCAGAGCTGATTCAGGTCTTTAGGATTTGAGATGCGTCCGCGCATCTACTCCCAACATGCTTGTCAAGGCAGACAGGTTTCAGTTGATCTTACCATCCAAAACTTGGCAACATCTTAACATAGTGCACAAAAAGGTACAGAAAAAAAAGAGAAAGAAACATGGTTACAAGGGGAGATTTGAAGTTGTGCGGGTCCTTCTAAGAGAGGCTACAGAAACGTGTACATGAAACATTTCCGGTATCGGTTTACAGCAATAAGAATAGAAGTGGACAGGCAAAAACTTTAACCGAGAATCAGATGGCACCTACAATACCCCAGTCAAAACGAAATAGTTTGCTCTGTCAGGAGCTAGAGAGTCTCACAGATCTACAACCGAAAGTCACAAACGCCTCGTCAAACGGTCGGGCAAGGCACATGTTACCTTTACCTTTGTAAACAAAACCAGAGCTCGGAATCACCGCGGTGACAGCGCCGAACCCCGCGAGTCCCGATCCCCGGCGGTGCCAGCTCTCTCCCGCTGTGCCCGGCGGGCAGTCCCGATCCCCAACTCCAGCGGGTGGGAGCGGGGCAAAGCTCCACCGAGGGCGAGC
>JAHLSL010000052.1:1320453-1336308 GCA_025920805.1 Petroica traversi
GCCCCCGCAGCCCCCGCCGCCATCTTAAACCACAGAGCGCCGGCGGAGCGGGGACGGAGCGGCTCCCGCGGCCGCCTCCGGTCCGCCCAGGGAGGGGAGGGAGCGAGGGAGGGAGGGGAGGAGGGAAGGTGGGAGGGAAGGTGGGAGGGAAGGTGGGAGGGAAGGTGGGAGGGAAGGTGGGAGGGAAGGTGGGAGGGAATCTGAGAGAGAGGGAGGGCGGCCGTCCCCGTCCCCCGCCCAGCCAAGCAGGATCCCAGAATTGTTTGGGTTGGAAGGGAGCTCTGTGGATCACCCAGGCCCAAGGCAGGGTCACCTGGAGCAGGTGATACAGGAACGCGTCCAGGAGGGTTTAGAAGGTCTCCAGAGAGGGAGGCTCCACGCCCTCCCTGGGCAGTCTGTTCCACTGCTGCACCACCCTCAACGTAAAGAAGTTCTTACTCATGCTGAGGTGGAATTTCTTGTGTTTTACTTCATGGTCATTTCTCTTCCTCCTCTCTCTGGGCACCCCTGAAAAGAGTCTGGCACCATCCTCTTGGCACTGCCACACGCAGGCACATCAGTGGGGATGGGCACACGAGGGACTGCACATGGACTTGGGCTGAGGAGCAAGAGCCCACCCGGGTGACTCGCCAGATCACAGCCCAGGGGAGACCTCCCATCTTGGCCATAAGAGCTGTGCCAGGGGAAGGTTAGGTTGGACATCAGGACAAATTTTTTCATAGAAAGGATGATTGGACATTATAATGGACTGCCCAGGGAGGTGGTGGAGTCACCATGTGGAGGTGTTTATGGAAAGATTGAATGTGGCACTCACCATAGTCTGATTGATGTCTGAGTGGTGTCAGGTCATAGGTTGAAATCGATCATCCCAGGGGTCTTTTCCCACCACATTCTGTGATCTCTGTGGGTTACCAGGCTCTGGGTTGACTCCTTGGGCTCTCGCCGGGACCTGTTGTCCTGGCCAAGGGCATGGAAGGGAGGAAAAGGAGGAGAGCACTGCTGTGTGAATAACACCAGGAGTGGTTGGCAGCAGCATCTTGCTGCTGGCTGGTTGAACGTACATTCATTAGTAAACCATCTTCTTTCACCTTCTCTAATATTAGCAAAAGGTGCTCCAGTTCAAAGCAGAGGCAGGAGGTTTTGTCCTGAAAGATAATGGTGCTTGTCACAGTTTAGAGGACCTGGGCAGTTGGAAGTATTTCTCTCTCCATGCTATTTCAGCAATGTCTTGGTAATGTTGGTTCACCCTGGATGAGTCACAGAGCCATTCCCCTCAGGTGCCTTTATCACTGAGGACTGATGTGACAGTGACAAATTGGCTTGGTGACACTCAGAGCCAACCAGCTCCCAACCTCTGTGTCACTGTCCCGTGGTGGGAAGGTGAGGAGACATTCCCCTCAGAGCTTTGTGAAAGCCAGATTTCAGTGACAGCAATTCTAAGCTCATGTTCTACCTTGGCAGGGTCACAAGGTGCTGTCCACACTGCTGCATGTACCCAAACTGTGCCCTGCTGCAATAATAATTCTGCCTAAAATAGGGGTGGCTCATCCCACTGGACTGATGTGTACTCTGACACAGGCTGGATGGAGTAAATGGGAATGAGGAGCACGTGGAGCCAGAAATGCCTTAACACACTAAATTAATGGACTAAGAACATTTGGGAGATAAGGAATTAAAAACAAACCTGCTAATAACACGCAACAAAATTGTTCTTAAAATAGTGCTGGGAACATCCAGGGTGCAGCATGGGGACATGGTGCCAAGTCCAGGACCCTGTAGGGACATGGTTATGTGGATATGAGTAGAGGGTGTTCCTGCAGAATGGACAGTCCCAGGCAGAACCAGCACAGGATAAACTCTGCCGTGGAGATATTTCCTGGTCTCGTTCCAGCTAGAATTTGCAGGATTTGGCATTTATAAATGGTTTGCCTTGTAAACAAAATATATGTTCTCTGGAGACTGTAGAGACAACAAACACAGAACTCCCTCGTGCCATTTGCAGTTGCCACATAGCATTGAGCCACTCTCTAAAAATCATCAGAAATACTATTTTTCTTTCCTAATGTCTTTTAGCTGCTGATCCTGAAGAACTGTCCAGAGGAAGGCCATTAGTATTTTAAAAGAAGATGCAAGTATCAAAAGACACTTATATGCAAGTGCACCAAGAAGAATTGGATTTAAACACTGTTGTTATTCTTGAGGTCTCATGAAATCTCTCATTTTCTCTCCCAGTACCTTCTGTACATAGAACAGCTTGCTGTGTGTTATATTAATGTCCAACTGCAAGAAACCTGTCTGACACACAAAACCATCTTTCCTGGGGATGGGGTCAGGCAGGGGGTTTCTCAGAAGGCCTATTGCAAGGAGAAGAGGGCAGCAGCGTGGGGTTTTTGCTATTGTACAACAGTTTTATAAGATTGTGCTGTACCCTGTGAAAAAAAGCAAACCCAGAGCCCCAGCTCTTGCTTGATGTGTGCTAAACAAACCAGACCTCAGACTGTGCCCCACTTGGCCCCTCAGCAACATCGTTTTTAAGGTGTCATATAAATGGGATGCCCTGGCTGGTGACAGCTTTTCTAGAGTCCCTGCTGGAACAGCAGTGGGGACATAAACAAGAAACTCCCCAAACTGAAAAGGACTCTGTACTGCTGAGTTACTGATGACACTGAGCCACACTTCCTCATTGTTAAAATGGAGGCTAATAAGTATTTATTGCACAGAGCGTCACAGTTATTAACCATGCAAAGCCAAGAGGTAAAACCTATCTATCTAAGAGCTATCTATTTTTGTCAGCTATGTTGTTATCAGCCTCATGAAGCATCAGGAACAGGGTAATTTCTTGTGAAGAGGTCTGGCACCATGCGTTAATGAGGCATCAGTAACAGTTACTGTCCTGGCAATTTGGGGTTTCCAGTCGTTCATGAGCTGTTCAAGTAAGGGATAAAAAGGACCAAGGCAGCACTGAATTTACAGTCATGTGCCTGACAAGAAATGTGGTATTTCTAGAAACACTTCTGAACTGACTTTAAATATTAATGGTATATCCATTTCTTGATGCTTCTTATAAGCACTGACAGTGCATTTGCTCCCCATCCACAGCGTGCTCCAAAAATCACACACTCCAAAAATTGCTGGCTGAGCAGTCTTACATCATCCTGTGCATGACAAGACTCACTGTCATCTGCCCAAAGTATGGGTTCTGTGCCAGAAGGAGCCTGTGGACAAACTGGAGACTCCTGAGCCTGAGTGTTAACTGGGCAGTTTCTGTTTGTAACTTAGGAAAAATCAGCTAGCAGGATGCTAGTGGCAGCTTAAAAATTAATTCTAGCATCTATCTTTGCTCTTCTTCCAGATCATATACCTTCTGTATACCAAAGCTATACAGAGAAACAGAGGTGTGAGAAATATTCGACTGGTATTTAGGATGCAGATGTATTAGTTAAGGTATTTGCTAAGTGTGTAGAACAGCAGAGGCCTGATTGAGGGATACCTTTGTACAGCATGTCAGGATTTTTGTGCCTCTGTTGCAGTGCCAGAACAAGTTGTGGAGCTCAGGACAGCTGCAGCTCCCCTGGGATGTCTGCAAGGCAATGGGTTCTGCCCATATGGCCCAGGGCAGTGCTGCTCTGTGTCCTTCTACCACTCTGGGCTGCACCTGCCTGATACCAGGCAGCCACCTGGTTTCTGGGGTTCAGCCACCCAGGGGTTCTGGGGAAAGGCTTTAACACAAAAAAAAGAAAGATTTAAGAATCTGATAAAGGCTTTGTGACACAAGGTTAGTTACTGTGCAGTAAATGTTGAAAGCTTGTAAGCACTGAGCCGTATCAAAGGAGGATGTTGTTCCTTGGTGTAACATGTTCAAACGCTCACCCTTTCATCTCTGACTGACAGCTCTTAAAATGTCTGCACAGATCTGTCCTGGCACAATAGGTAGTGTTTCAGTGTTGTCTTAAAAGTTATTTTGAATCATTACTATGATTTAAATTAGAGTTTATGCACAGTGCATGCAGGATAGCTTGGGGCACTCTCATGCCTGTCCAGTGAGAGTCTATGAAGATAAAAGCTTTCTGGGGAAGTAACAGGTTTTGGCCAACAGCACAGAGGGTTCACATGCAGACCTTGGCAGATGAAACTTCCTCTGTCAATAACTCTTCTTTCTTCCACCATAGATTAAAAAAAACTACACATGCACACTCCCACAAATGTTGCACCCCACCACCCAAATCATCCTTCTCCTCTGCACAATCAGCCTTTTGTTCTGTTTTTTCTGTTGCTTCAGCATTGTCCTCATTCAAACCACTCTTCTGACACTGCCACAAAGTCTAAACATTGGCACCAGCCAGGAGAGCCAGCAAGGGAAGGGCTCCATGCATAGTGGGGGAAAGGGACTGGGCACACAGTGTTGTAGTGGAAAAGATGAGTGTGTAGAGCCAGCCAGCTCACCACAGCATCTCAGGCATCCCCACTCTCCTTTTATTTGGGGTTAGGTATGCTGGGTAGCTAAGCACCCTCACGGAGCAGAACTGTGTAGCCTGTGCGTGTATCTGTCAACTGTCAGCAGCAGCACGTTCACTGTGCTGAGGTTTTGCAGGAGCTGTACCCATCAGGGTACAACACACAGCCTCCAGCAGAGTGGAGCCAGAGGTGGGGAGAGATGGAATTAAGGAGATTATAGGACTTCTTCAGGAATTTCTTTCCTGTCCAATGTATTTTTCTGAGTGCTACAGCTGCACCACCCTTCCCGAGCATCTGTTCCAGGCTGGAGAAGAGTATGCTAATAAGAACATTAAGAATGTTGTTTGTTTGCCTTTTTCTGTGGAAAATGTTGCCTCTACCAAACAAAAATGATGACAAGTCTCTGCATCTGCTGGGAATTGTAAATTAGGACTAAGCTTGCACAATGATCACTGATAAAGTACATTTGCTGAGGTAATATGAGGTCCCTCGACAGTGCTGGTGATGATTCAGGCTTTTAGTAATTCAGCTGCAGGTGGGTCAATAGGGATGTTTTGCCACCACAGTTCCAATGTTGCCTTAATTTATGTTTAGGAGCCTAATTTTTATGATTCCTAATTTAAAATCTTAGAAGCTCATTGAACAGTGAGGGGGTTCTCTCGATTTGCAGATGGAAGCTTTTCTTCATGTGTTTTCTGTTTCCTCTCGCTGAGAGGCTTGTATCCAGAGAGCTGACATTTAGTTAAGTGATAGCAAATGCTTCAGAGCACAGTGCAGTTCCTCCAGCAGTGCCTTGGAGAGCAGCCTCGTCCCAGTGTAGATTCCTCTGATGACTGCTGTGCTGTGTTTGAATTTGCATAACCTCTGTTGTAGTCCGAAACAAAATAAAGACACATTAAAAACAAGATGCAAAGCTAAAATAAGATGGAATTAGAATCATAGAGTCATCTAGGCTGGAAAAGATCATTAGACTCTGGAATGAGCAGTGCTTCCTCTCCATGTTCTTTGCTTCTTGTTTCTCCCCTAATATCTCCTTCTCCTCCATCTTCCCCAGCACCTTCACTTCACTTTTCTCAGTCATGCTGAAAGCCACGTCTTCAGAAGATGCCTTTGTTACAATAATGAATCCCACAGTGACTGCACTCCTAGTATTGTTTTCAGTTGTACAGACTTCTGAATATAATCTTTGATCTCAGGAGGAAGCCTGAGGATACAGCTTCTTGCAGGATTGCTGCTCTGTGTTACAAGTTTAGGATGGTAGGAATCCAGCCTTGCTCTGGACCACTTGTGCCCCAGACATGGGTGGTGTCATGTACTATGCAATGTTCCTAAAATGCTTAAATAGCTTTAAAAGTCAGAGTTTGTTCTAAAATATTGTTATTGTTCCATTCCATAAAGTCTGGAGAGATTCTTCCTTGACAGGCTTTTTTATTTGATTATGCAAGAATTGTAAGTGCTTACTTTATCTCTCAAATGACACTGTGTTCCTTCCTCATGCAGTTATTAAATAGCCATGCTTTGCAGTTTCCAGTTTTAATGTTAATCCTGTAAAAAATGCTTACTAGTATGAAACTCTAAAAACAAATTGCAATAGTAACAACTGAAGCAGGAGAAAGCACCAGAGTTTTTAAGATGTTTCTGTGGATGCATTTGTGTGTGTGTGTACAGAATAGACTGGTACTCAAGAGAGCAGCATATACATTTATAATCAAATCTCACTTAAATTTAAAACGTGTTCCTTCTGTTAAACATGCAAATATTTCCATTCTCTTTGCAAATGCTGCCTCTCTGCTCATTACCAAACTTTTCAGAAAAGACATAAGCCCAAATCTTCCTCTGATCAGGCTCTTAATGTGTTCTGTGTGGTCTTTATTTAGACTGTAAACTTGCTGAAATAGGAAATGTCTTATAAAAAAACCAACTACACTGTCTCATTTCACATCCAAATTCTTCTCCCATACCAGCTGTGTGTGTTTGCCTAGCAGCAAGTCTCCTGTTAATGAATGACTTGTTCTCATTAGCTTGTCAGGCTGGATGTGTAGCTTGTAGCTCCCACTCATACAGAGCAGCACTCCTTCCCTTGTAGCTTCTGGTAAATCAAACAATGGGATACACAAAGCCTTGTGTCTCCGAGTCTGACCTTTGTACCTGGAATCATTAACTACCACAGAATGCCAAAACAAAGTAAGCAGCTGCTGGTTAAATATATTTTACATAGGCAGAGCCTTATGGACTGCCTGGTGTGGGGATTGTCACAGGCTTTACCATGGGCTGCCACTTCTGAACCTCCTTTGAAAGAGGGGAAAATGAATCCTCTGGTCAGCAGAGCCAAAGGTGTTGCACTCAGGATATTTGTTTTGTGAAGCTGAGGTCCAGAGTAGATTCCTGACACCTCAGATGTTTCCAAAATGAGGTCCTGAGCAGCCTCATCTGACTTTGAAGCTGGCTGTGCTTTTAGTAGGAGACTGGACTAGCCATTGCTGCCAACTTTAATTCTATTCCAAAAAAAGTTTCCTCCATTCAGGGCATTAATTAAGACTCTGTCCTCTAACTAGGGATTTTTCACAAAAGCCATTGGAACTGAATATTACTTGAACCTTCACCTCTCGGTCAGATTTGCATAAACCTGGCCAAGAAGTTCAAAAGTTACTGGGAGAAAAAAAGACAGCTGGGGCAGAGAGACAGCCACTCCCTTCCTCTCACACACAGGACAACTTGTTGTGTTAAGAAAACCTTTCTTCCCTTTATGTTAGCACAGAAAACTTGTCAAGTGTGCATCTAATGAGGCCTGAAGTCATGCTACACACTCCCAGCTGCAGCCAACCTGAAATAATGCCTCCCCAGAGCCAAGAGCACATCTCATGCAGCCGAGGCATTTACTGTGCAATCTGAACTATGCAGAGAAGTTGAGACATTCAGGAGAGAAAGCCGGGCATCGCCTTTCTGATGGCAGGGATTGCACGGTTGTGCTCACACGAGCGTGTGTTTCAGGCTGCCTGGGGCCTCGCCCATCTCTGCCAGCAGACACGGGGCGCGGCTGGTACCTCTCTGTCGTCCTCAGCTTTCCCATAGCCCAGAGTGACAGAAAGGGGAATTTGACCTCAGCGTGGTAGAGACCGCCTGGCTGTCTGCCTTTCCCTTTTTGTCTGCTCTTTCTGAGGATGCAGTCACACTACCAAATTACCTTGAGTCATCTGTCCTGCAAGTTTTTCCCATGGGTTGCCTGTGATAAAGCGTGAATGTACGAGGAGCGTTTTAATCTGCGCTGTGAGGGGAGGCAGTGATGTCGTGTGAATCAACTTCTGCTGTTTTCCCTCCGTGCTTCTGAGATCTCAGTCGACCTGAGCCTGATGCCTCCCCAAAATCTTTTCTGCAAGGGACTGGTTCCGTAGCTCCACACAGCTTGCTGATCAGCCAGGAGCCTCCTTTAGCAGCCACGGCAGCAGATTATCCTGTTTCCCTTTCTCCCAGATTGCAGAGAACACACCTCTGCTTTTGATGGCTTTGGAAAACGTTACTTCTGTGTTCCTGGGAAAGAGCTTCAGAGCACTTCTATTTTCTGCCTCACAGGGAAGCAGAAACTGTGAAATTATCAGCATCCTCTGGTTGTACGTTCCCTGGAGCTGTTATACTGTGCAGTCTGAAATAGACATCCGGCCCCAGGGAATTGCTAATGATGCATTCAGTCTCAGCATGGCACATGCTCATTCCTGGGGAGTTACTGAGCTAGCATTTATAGTTCTACTCTTTTCCTCCGAGTAGATGAAACCCTCTGATTTTCCCTCAGCACTGAGGTCTTGGGTGTTGGATTCTCTCCTCATGACAGCTTACTTGGAATGCCACCAGAAAGCTTTCAGCCTGGATCTTTCCTCTGAAAACCATAAACTACAGTAGCATCATGCCAGAGATTCTTCCATAACTTGGTGTCTGCTCAGCAGGCAACAGGAAACTGAGGTCTTGCTCGCATCAGTTGCAAAATAATAAACTGAAGACTCCTGTGCTGAAGATGGGTGATTGGTACTGGGGGCACTGGAAGCCTTTTGCGCCTGGGGGAATAAGCTCACAAATAGAAAGCAAGAGTCAGCAGACACTAAGGAAAGCACAAGTGGAAAAACTGTGGAGAGTGAGCACTGGTGGATGTTTTAATGGTGGTCTTAGTGAGGGTCTCAGCTGTAGAGAAACAGCAGTGGTAAAGGATGAAGAGAATTCACTCAAGGTTTACCTTGTTCTCTGGTTGCTTTGTCAATTTATGTTTCTCCAGCCACTTTTTGCAATGAGGATTTTTGTGTGTGTGTGTGTGGGCAAGGGTTGAACTAACAGGAACACTTTTACTATATTTCACATTAACTTGCTAGTGAAGACAAGACTTCTCTTGCATGACCTACATGCCTGAACTCAGAATCCCTCTCCTGGGCCTGCCATCTTCAGATTTAAATCCTTTAAACAAGCTCAAGTTTTCATCTCCTCATCCATATTTCCAAAGCATGTAAGCCTCAAGGCACTAGGCCAACAACGGAATAGTGCTGAGCACAAAGATGTTTTTGTAACCACATCAACTCAGCCCAAGGCAGATCTACTGCAGCAAACCCTGCAGATTGCTTCACCTCCCGGTGTAGTTCCATTAGAACCTCCCATTTCTGCTAGTCCTCAGCTGATAGCAAAAATGCCTCTTTCAGCTTTGTAGCTCCTATTTTCTCCACTTTCAGCAAAATGCTGTTGAGAGCTGCCAGAGACTCAGCTGTGACACAGAACTATCTGAATTCAGAGGTTTGGAAGTGTTCCTTCACGCTTGTCATCTCCTTCAATAAGCACTGCATTGTACCAAGTCTGTACATTCTTTACTGCTCTATTTGTTGCTATGGCCAGTGGTGCCAAGTTTCAGTGTGATTCTTTTGGGAGAACAGACAGAATTCTGGATTTTCTTTCCTTCTGCTTTGTTTATGCTCCTGGCCCCTGCAGTGTTCTCCCTTACCACCATCCAAAACTTCTTCCCAAAGAGGAAAGCACTTCCCTCTCCAGTCCCTCCTTGGCCTGAATCATTGCAGCAGAGAAGCAGTGGATGGATTCCCCCTCTAGCCAGGTGTTTCCAAAATCGGGGAGAAGCAGGAAGGAACAGATGGGACTGGCCTAGAGCAGAGAAAAGAGAGGTTTTTGGCAGGGGAGCTACAAAGTGTTGTCAGTCCGTGTCAAACTTGGGAAAGGCACTCACAGAAAGGGGAGCAGCAGGATGTGCTGCCTCATTGCCATGGAGACAACCAAAGAGCTGGCTGGGCAGATTTAGAAATGTCTCCTGCTTGGGACAGCTTTTGGTACATGTCATCTATTTTTGCAGAGATTAAAACAAGGTGGAATAGAGGAAATGTCTGACACTGAGAGTAAACACCTTTTTTCTCTCTTAGTTTACAGCAGAGAGTCAATCTTTTGTGGCTTAATGGAGATATTTGTTCTCCTCTGAGAAATATATCCTGGTTTTGATGGGGAGATTTTTCCCCCTGTCCTCATACTTTTTGGGGTCTTTAACCAATCACTTTTGGCATTATGATTCCAGCTGCCATTTCAATGTTCTTGGACCTTTCCATGGTGTTCTCCATGTGACATTTTTCTGCAAGGTCTCTCCTGGATGACTCCCAGGATCTCATTCTCCCCCAAAGAGGTTGATCTGTTCTCACCATAGAACCTCAGTGGTTTTTGTCTCACATCTTTCCCACTTGATTACTGCAAACAGAAAGTTTTTAGTCCCCAGAAGCTGCACGTTGCAAAGTACAGAACAGGTAGAACTGCATGATTACCTGCAAACAGCTGTCTTGGGAATCCTGGATCTGTCATTCCATAAGCACTGATTCTCCTCCATGTCCATCAGCACTCAGCACATTTGTACTGTAGCAAATAAACAGGAGACAAAGAATTGATAGAAAATACTGGCATGCACTGTTTATTCCACCTCAGCAGCTGTGGGGAGAGCAACAGCAGACTGGTTTATGTTAATTTAGGAAAAAGAGAAATTATGCACATTCTTATGAAAATGGAGAGGCAGAGATTACCACAAAGGTAGAAAGCCAACATTAAATTTGGTATAAAATATCTGCCCTTGCACCTGCTGTGTCTTACCTTCCCAAGGAAGGGTCCCTGCTGTGGAATACAGCTGGCAGTCTGTGGAGGCACAAGGAACATGTACAGTTGCTACTGCAGGAGTGGGAAGGAGATGCTGGCCAAGTTCACTGCTGTGTTTCCACAAAAATATTTAGAAAGCCATTATATGCAGGAGAGTCAATACTGGTAACTAGATCTGTTTGTTCTGGAACGCATGTCTCTGAAGTCACCCTTCCAGAGTCGACTGCACATTTAATTCCATGTATTCCTGCTGAAACAACTTCAGAGACCCTCTCATTGAGACAGTTCAATATTTTCATGCATTTTTAATAAGCAGCAGAGTGTGCTGCAGAATAAATCTGAGGTTGCTTTGAGCTGGTGTCACAAGGAGAACAATGATATTATATAATGTGGTTGGGACCCAGGTGAAGTTATTTCTGAGCCCAGCAGCAAGAGAGAGCTGGTGTGTCAGAGAGGGTAAAGAACAGCTGCAGAAAATACAGCTCAGCTTAGTGGGGTGAGACAGTATTTATACAGGTTCAATACCTCTCATGGTTTGATGTTTAGCCAGACTAGAAGGATCTCCTCCTCTTTAAACATACTGAAGAAATAACCTCCTCAACTTAAACAAATAAAACCCCAACTATTACGCCACCCCAGCCGGCAAGATTCATCCTATTACCTAAAATGGCAGGGAAAGGCAAAATGAATTAGTCCTCAAAAAACACAATGCAGGTTTCCCTTTCAGCAATGGAATCACAGCAATTAAATTGGCTGTTGCACCTTCTGCTTGGTCCTGGCAGGAAGTTCATCACTTGAATTTCTGAACTGGGAGAGGAAGCCAGGAAGGTTTGCAGTAGGGCTTCACTTTTTTTCTTTCAAGGACGATTTCAGTTCAGTAACAAAAAGCGATGTGATGTTTGAGTAAGGTCACCACTGCCCTCTGCCGAGGGGGATGAGGGCATTTCTTTCTAACTCGAGCAGCTTCGTGGCTTGGAAAGTGAGTGTAACTGCTGCTGCTTCTGCGTTTTCTCCAAAGTTTGCTGATCTGAATCTCTCGCAACAAATATTTTGAAAACTCTATGCCTCATACAGAGAAAAAGGAGCAAGGGTATTTATGCACAAAATTTTGACATGATGATAGCAGAAACTGTGAAAGCTTGAACCGGAGTTTTTAAAAAGCAAACTTTATGATTTATAAACACTTCAGGCATCCTCAACAATGTGATATCTGCTGGAGCTAGTTTTTGGCTTTCCTGCCAAAATTCAGTCAAGCATTATCAGATCAGGCTTAAGTCCTCCACAGTTTCTTAAATTATTTCCTTTTTAACTGTAGCAGTTGCCTTACAGAGTTCTGGCCTCAGTCTTACATGCACACCATTATTTCTGGTTATGCAAAAATGGAAGCTCATTCAATGCTGCATTTATAATTGGCTTTTCATCCTAAATCTGACATTGCTGTCCTTTTCGTAATGTTTTGAAAGGAAAACATTTTAAGTGGAACAGGTAACAATATTTTTCCACCACTTGAGGGAGCTCCTTCATTTAACCATCAGGATGCTACCATTGCGCCTGCACATTGGGAAATTCTAAACCACATTTTTAAAGAGTTAATCGTGGGATCTGCTGACATGTGAAAGCCACTGAGGCTCTCAAATGACTGACTTTGAAGCTAAGAGAGAATTTGAAAGGAATTAATCATCCCGGTCAATAAATGTGGGCATCAGAAAGAGCCACAGCTGCTCACTCCCTAGGCTGACTGATATCAAAATTCTTAAAATAGAAAATAAATCAGAGTTGCACAGAATTAAAAGCAGATAGCATTAATCACATCTATTTTACAGCAGTGCCAAGAATGACAGGAAGGAGCAGGACGCAGCACAGAAATAAAGAGAAAGAAAGAAGGAAACACAGAATGTGCAGAGTATGAAGGGTCCCTCAAGGATCATCAAGTCCAACTTCTGGCTCTGCAGAGGAGATCCCCCCACAACCACACCTTGTGCCTGAGAGCATTGTCCAGAGAAATTAAGAAAGAAAGAGAAAGGACAGAAACAAGCAGTGCTGCTGAAGTCAAGTTGCTGCCTGGAGCTGAGAAGGTGAAAGCCAATGGAGCTGAGGCAAGAAATTGGGGTATCAGGGCCAAGGTTCCCACGTGAACGGTGGGAACGACCACGCGGTGATTCAGCCAGGAGTGCTCAGGAACAGCTGGGGTTGGGCAATCATTGAGCAACGCCGCCGGAGGATTAATGTACAACACTCCAGAAAATCAGGATTACAAGAACCGCGGTGACGAGCGGGGTAAACGATGCCGCTGATGAAACAATGCGGCAATTTACAGTGGGAAAGACAATAGCAGGTGATGGGCGTGAGTGGCAGAAAGCAGAGGTGGCAGTGCCTTCTCTCAGTTCTCGTAAATAATGGGAATGAAGGTAAGGAGAGCAGCCCCTTTGTTTTTGGGTGAGCTGCAGGTAAACAGCCTCTAAAGGGAAGGAAGGCTGTGAAAAACCTCTGCCAGGGAAAAACCCAAAGACCAGGGAGGGAGCTCAGTGCTTGTCACACTGTGCTCATTTGGCCTGGGAGATTTGCCAAGAGCTCCCAATAAAATCTGGTGGCACCTCTGTCCAGCAAAAGTTAGCTGCACTTTTCTTTCTATTAAAGAAATTTCATTTTCCTACCACCCAGAGGAAGACTTTTACTAATTGGATGAAACAGTTTCAACAAGAAGTTGTTGAACTTTTGGATCTTTTTAGACATTGTACACTGAGTATTTTGATGGGTTTTGATTTTTATGGTTTTTATACTCACTCGCCCAGCCAGTGTTCATTGTAAACACCTGGCATAGCATTTTTGGCATGAGGGCAGCACAGATCATACACTGCCTGACCTGAAAGTATCTCTAAGCAGAACTGGGTTAAATTCGACTTCTTAAGAACAGGGACAATTTTATGTGAAAATTGCTGCTGCTCTCACCCATTGCATTTCAGCAGTGATAAGGCTTTTTTTGGTTGTTTTTTCTTTTCATTTTTACAAGTTTTCTTATTAAGCAGCATGGAAGATGAGTGATGGGATAATAGTGTGAATACATATTGCAAAATTAATCCATTTCAGACTTTTTCACTCAGTGGCTCTGCTCAGAGTCCCCACAGATATTTAAAACAACTTATGAAAGTTCCAGCAGCTACAATTTAAATGTGTGCCCGGGGTGTGTGTTGGTCAAAATAAATTTTAGTAACAGGTCTGATAGGGGAAAAGTGACAGAAGTGTTTTATTACCCCATTGTAACTTTATACCTTGGTTTGGGGTGACCTTTCAAGGTGCACCTGGGGACATATCGTGCATAGCACTGATGTCGTGAGGAGGAGAAAAAACGTGTGCTTGCCGGTAAGAGATTAATGGATAAGTTCTCCTGGCTTTGGGAAAACTTTCCCATTCGCAGTGTGAAGAACAACTCACTAGAGGTTACTAGAGTTTGTTTGCTGGTGACATGTTCTGTGACTCACCCTCCATCACGAGCCTGTGTCTGTCTGGGGAGAGAGAGAAAGGTACAAACCCCAGCCTTTGTCCCATTTTCGGCCCTCTGGAGCAGCCTTTGTCCCACTTTTTGTCCCCGTGGAGCACAGCTGGGACTGAAAGGAGAGCTCTCCAGCCAGGCCTGTTCTCAGCCGCCCCAAACTGGTGAGCTGAGCTCCCACTGCCCAGGGCAATATTTGTGAGGGAGAACCCACTTGACACAAAACACCACTTCTGAGGGGACCACTCAAGTTGGGCAACACTCCAGTTTTTACTTCCCTGTAAAAATACCTATCCTGGCTACCGTTTGGAAGAACTTCAGGCGGTAGGACACACATTTGTGCTGAGCCTGGGTGCTTGGGGAAGCATTTGTTGAGCAACTCATGTGTTCCCGCTGAAGGACGAGGACAGATAACACTGCTGGGCCCTCCCGGCCTTGACTCTGGGGTCCTCCCAGTTTCTTTAAATAAGTTTTCCTTATGCCACGGGCGTGGGGAGTGAAGGGGGCGTCCTCAGGGCGAGGACAGGCCTTGCCCATGAGGGGACTGAGCCTACCTGGACTTTGGGCTGGGTGGTCACAGCTGGGATTGACACCCTGGAACCAGGACTGACATTCCTCCAGCTGGACTGAGGCCAGAACCAGAACCAGTGACCTCTTTTCCTTCCCCCCCCTCTTTCTTTCTTTCTTTTTTTCCTCTCTTTCTTTCTCTCTCTCTCCCTCTTAATCTCTTTCTCTCTCTCTTCCTTTTCCCCCTACCCCTTTATCCAAAACCCACTCCTGTGTCCTTATAGCAGGTCAGGGACCAGCACACCAATTTCCATGCCAAGTGTGTCACTTACTGATAAAACTCTTGATTGCTCACGGGCCCTCTGACTTTCGGGCACTTACCAACCTTGGGTATTCCCTAACCCTTAAACAGGGAGGGGTCATTACATTTTTGGAATTCACTTGCCTTCCTGTTATAAATACATATTATAGTGTTGGTTTTTCGCAAATAATGAATGCAATGTGTATAATATTAATCCATGTAGAAGCAGTGTTTGTGTAGAAATGTAACCATTCTCTTTTTGTTCAATAGTTGAGAAATAACTAACATTGCTATGTTAAATATCACTCAAAAACTACCCCTCAAGCAAAGCGATTTACTTCTATCAAGATATTCCTAGATAAGAGACCCCTCTGCTGGGAATTGGCAAAAAACTATGGAAATGGACGGACAGACTTCCTGTAAGAGAAGATTGCTTACCAGGAATCGACAGATTACTGAATTTTTCAAAAAAACTTCATTAGAATTATACAACAAACTGTTACAGTAAAAAAAAAGGTATATGAAGAAAGTCCCTTACTAGGAGAAGTGTACTCTGGCTCTGTGCCAGTACACCCGGTGTCCCCAGGATGCTGTAATTCCTTCACTTTGTCTTTGTCTTTTCTTGTTGATTTTTTTATTAAAAATCTTTAAACTTTAACAGGAATAGGACCTCGTTTTTAACTCCTCCCACCCCAGGAGCCTGGAATTCTCTTGCCTTTCCCCCCCAGGAGCTTGGAATTCACTTGTCTTTCCCCCTTGATGCCGCAATGATTTTTGTCTTTTCTTTTATACACCTTTTACACAGTTCTCTGTATCCACAAGTATCAGCAGCATGCACACTTGCAACCTTTTACTCAGTTTAGTGCTCAGTGTTTTGTAAGTGTTCTGCAGGCCTGAGACTGAACAGCCCAGAGCTGCAGAGCCAGGGACACCAAACATTCCCACTGGCTCAGGAACCCAAGGTCTCCTGACAGGAGGATTCTGGAAACTC
>JAHLSL010000052.1:1336708-1363731 GCA_025920805.1 Petroica traversi
GGGGGAAGCGGCTCCCGCAGCCGCTCGGGGCTGGGGCTCGGCGGGGGCGTGAGGGGAGGTAGCGGGGCAGGGGTTGGCTCGGAGCCTCGGCAGCGCTTTGGGGCAGCTCCCGGCGATGTCCTCAGGCTTGGGATAAAAAAAGAAACCCTTTCCTGCCGAGTGTTGTGCGCGTTGCGGATGAGCTGTGGGATGACCTTAACTTTGGTTTGTGGAGTGACCTTAACTTTGTTTTGGTCCCTGTCTGACTCGCTCTGAGGGTCCGGGTCTGCGAGTTGATGCTGTGCCCGAGGGCCAAGAAGGAAAACTTTAGAGAGCTGAAAGCCTTTAGGATAAGGTTGTTATCTGGTGTGATTAGTATTGGAGGCAGGGGGTTGGAATTAGGTGATCTTTAAGGTGCCTTCCAGCCTAAACCACTCCGTGATTCTTAGCTGTTCCTCCCCGAGCCTTTTGAAATGCAAAGATAAATTTCCTGTAAAGTGCTGCTTTTCTCCCAGGGCACCTTCTAATTAATTACCAGTGTGTCGAATGGGAAAACGGGGAAGCTCAAGGTCTCTGAGCCCTTTAGGAGCACCGTAAATCAGGTACCAGTGAAATGAGGGAGTGTCTGCTAGGAAATCTGCCAATGGGTTTGTAGCTCTGCAGACTTCATCTGCAGCTGTGCTTGTGGATGTCCTCAGAGTGGGGTAAAAGGAGTAACTGTTTACTAATTGTGAGGAGCGATTTCCTCTTGAGAGAACATCTTGGAGTTGTGCTGGTGTTGTGTCACGAATTATTTGGTTCTAACAGAGATGGAAGAAGAGGGCTGATGCCCTCTTTAGGCTCTGATAATTGCTTAGGTACTGTAATGCTGCACCTCTGTTCATATGGGAACACGACTAGGAAAATGGGTTTTTTTCATAGATTTTCCCCAGCAGACTTTGTGTTTCGGCGTGAAGAAGGCTATGCTGTGATCACTTAGCCTATCTGAATTATTAACTCTTAAAGTTGATTGCTTTAATTTTTATTGATTGCTTTAATTTTTATTTCACGCCACACATGAGTTTTCTTTCCCTCACCTCAAGACTGGTTATTTTTAACTCCTTTCTGCTAACCTTTCAGTGAGATACTGTAACCCCTCTGCACTGGTGAGGAAGGAGTCCCTTCCCAACCTCTTAAAGAAGGTGAAAAGTGTCCTGAGACAAGAATTAAACTTGTGGTCCTCAGTTAGAGCTGAAGAGCTCGCCCATTTTGTTCTTTGGCTGGTTTTCTCCCCTGTATTCTATGTAGCCTGGAAGGAGAACAGGAGACTGTCCTACGAGAGGGACAAACACAGGAAGCTGAGTTCTGAAAACTTCGGGTCATAGTTTTATTTCCCTTTTGCAGATGTGCCAGCCTCCTTATTCTGAGGAAATCCATCCTTAATTAGTTTTTTCAGCAGTGCCTGAGTTTTCCTGGCCTGTCTGTAACAGCTCATCTGTGCTGGTGCACGTATGCTGTTCTCTAGCAGCCAAACACATCTGCTGCAGAGTTTGTGCCAAGATGAAAAAATATATCAAGTTTGAAAATGTGTTACATACATGCCTGTGAGGTTTTCTGGGGAAAAAAAAAATCTGCAAATTGTCCCTGGTTATAGCTACATTTTTAAGAGATTCTGGAGTTGAATTTTAATGGAGAGTGTTCTGGGATATCACTTTGTGACCAAATTAGAGTCTCCCTGTTCACTTCTCATTAGCTGAGAATTTTGGTTTTGCCCTGCATGTGGCGCTTCAGGTGTTCCCTGCTGGCAGCTCTGTCCCCAGCAGTGACCTTTGTCATTGAAACTGGTGCTGTTCAAACCTGATTATCTTCCTGTTTTTCCTTGGTTTGCAACACAACCATTGTCTGGCCAAGCAGAACATGAGGATCCATTGAGGAAGCTGCTCCTGCAGCAGCAGCTGAGAACTTGTCAAGGAAGGGGCTTGGCTCAAGTCAAATACTGCTGGTGATTCCACAAAGTAAACTTGTCACATCTCACAGAAGACAAGCCTTGATGTCCACCTGGACAAAAACCTGCAATGGCTTTTTGGCCTTTTAAAGATTTTGGAGAAGTTTAGGATATTTGAAGTAGTTATAAAGTCTGTAGGGAAAAGAGAGTGGTGTGGGGAGATGTTTTGGTTGTGGAAGGGGAACTTACTTGGTTACTTTGTTCCTGTACTGCTTGTATTAAGGGAAATGAAGTGTGATCTACAGTAAATGACTAATTCAAGTGCGTGCTGGATTTCCTCTATCCTTGCTCTGAATTCCTAGTGAAGGGAAGAAAGTCTAACTTCAGTGTAAAAAAGGCTATGTAAATATATTGCTGAGCAATAAACGGATTTCTTGTCATTAATTATTTCCCTCCTGTTCTGATCTAGCTAGGTAACCATGGCAGGTGATGACTGCGTAAGGCAACGCCAGACTGGCTCTACTGCAACCTGCAAGACCCCTGAGAATGAAGAAACCCAGAGGAGACCTGAGAGTGAGAGGTCCTTTCAAAACTCCAGCAATGGTGAGACTCAGTGGCTCAGCACTGGTTGCATCTCTGGCATGTGATCTCCTTTAAGGTGCCCTTTCTACTCATGGCTCTGCCTCTTTGCTCCTTCATTTCTGTTTTTCTGTCTCTGGGAAGGCTGAAGGTGGAGCTGCCTGGGTCCCAGCTGCACCCCTTCAGCAGGTGTGGGGTGTTTGGGGTGCTGTCCTGCAGAGCTTTCCCTCAGGAGCTGGCAGTGCTTGCAGGGATCCAAAGCAGTGATTAATTGTCACAGGAGGAAGAGATGCATTAATGCTGTAAATGCCTCCTGGCAACACTTTTGAATAATCCTGGTACATGCTTTTTCTGGGACTTCATCTTGCTTCCTTTACAACCTTTAAGTATGTGACTTCTCAAGATACTGGAGGAAAATGGTCTTTAATACACCAGGCTGAGGTGGTGTATCCAGGTGGAGGTAGGGTGCCACAAAGAATGATTCCCTGCTGCTCTGGGATTCTGTTCATGTTCAGGACAGCTCCCTTTTATTTAGACTCAATCCTGGCTACCAGAAGATAGAACAATAAGCAGTTAGGTTTGTGTTCATTTGTTTGTGGTCACTTTAAAAGTTATGTGGCTTAAAGCTGGCTTTGTGGAAGGATCACTGCTGCCATGCCCTGTCCCTCGGGCTGCAGGGACAGTTGTGTGGCACTGTGAGTGGTTTTGCCTGTGGACTCTGTGACACTGTAATTCCTGGTTTATGCTGTACCACATTCCAGCCTGGTGATAAGGAGGTTAGAGATGCAACTGCAGCTTGTTTCTTTTCTCTTTTTGAGATAGATTAAGCAGAAAGCTAAAGCAGTTTATCACAGTGCCATTTGAGTACAAGATCCAAAACCTAGGTGTCAGTGACTCAGGAAGATAATTCTTACTGATATACTTCTTGATATCATCACTATTTCATAGTACTTCTTTCAACTGAAATGCATGTTGGAGCAAGTTTAAGTATAGGACAAGTGAGGTTTTTATTGAAAATAAAATACATTAGAGAGAAAGCCATCCCACAAACTGCTTGGGGATCTGGGATTTTGAGATGTTGATGCCACAGTAATTTTAATTGTATCAAATGGGACGTATTAGAAAATTGCAGGGAGTTGGTGTGTTCTGGAACCCAGTGATGCTGGGCTTGGGAGTAGACTTCTACCATTTTAACCTTTTTTTGTGTGGAAACTCCTTATCTGTAATGAATGAAGGGTAATAAAGAGAGCAGTGATAATTAGGACTTGATGGGTGGGTGTGTCTGTCTTTAAAGGCCGTTCATTTTAACACCTTTGAGACGTGGCAAAACATCACTGCTGTGAGATACTATGAGTGTGTAGCAAACAAACATCTTGGGGTAGATCTCTTGAAAGAGTCCATGTGCCTTGGAACAGTGCAATGTGGTTTTAACCCCATACAAACTGCAGTGAAGGACAGCAGGCAGGAATCCTGGTTAGTCCAGACTGACAGCATCTTACCTGCCAAGGTTGCTGCCAAGTTGAGCAGAGGTGTCAGAAAGTGTTCCTTTGCTCAGCTCAGTGTTGGTGACAACAGAAATAACACAGGGAGGTAGGAGGCATGAATCTGATGTCTTGAGGCATGGGAGAAAGATGCATTCCTCTGGTCAGGAATTCCTCTGTACAGGGGAGTTAAATCAGCAGCTCTGTGACACAAAAGTTGAAGATTTATGGACCTGAAGTGTTCATGAGTTGCAGACAGTGGCCACTTCATGTGGTGCCTGTGTAACTACGTAGGACTTCCAGGGCTGAGGTGGGAGAATTTCTGCAAATAAGCAGTCAGATGTTTTTTGTCTTTCTCTTGCCCTGGCCATTCTCTCCTGAAGAGCTGTTTCTAAGGCATTAGTGCTGATATGCACAAAGGCAGTGTGAGGCTAATGATCTGCTGTCTGGCAATAGCCTTTTTGTACTGTAGCAACTTAATACTGGTGTTGTGGAGAATTTTAGCCCAGATGCATGTTTGTTGCAGTCAAGGGATTCTATCCTGGTCAAGAATGCATGGAATAAATATTGTGGCATGTTTGTGGCAGTTATTGCCTTAGAAAAATGAAACCATTAACATGATTACCCACCCTTGATCCTCTCTGATTAGAGCAAACACAATCTGTTTGCTGTGGTAAGAGTTGATGTGCCAAGGACCAGCTGACTGGTTTTCAGAAGTGTATGAACTTTCTACAGAAACTTTTGGGCCCTGAATCCTTTCTTCATTAAAACTCAAATGCATTGGCTGGTCTGAAATTCCTTAGAGGAATAGTTTTAATACATGTATTGGCTTTAGAGCTACAGTAGGTCTGACTCTTCTGTATGTACAGTTGAGTTTGTTGTTTCTTTTTCTTGGCTCTGCAATGCTTCTGAAGATTGTCTCAGTGCTTGGGTTCCAAGATCAAATAGTTCTTACTCAGGTACGCCCAATTTTATAGAAGTGTGGAAATACTCATAACTTTGAGATTGCCAGAAGATTTCTTCTGTGCCTTGATTTGTTTCTATCTTGTAATTATTCAGCCTGTAATTTCACTTTGACAGAGTAGCTGAACTTCAGTCTTACACATAATTTCTCCTCCTTGAATTAGCTCCAGTGTTGTAATTAAACAACTAATTTGGTCCTGGCTTAGAATCAGCAGATGATCTGGGTGGCAATAATCCCCTGTTAAAAGCCAGGCTTCATTAATAAGATTAGTCTTATATGTTTTCAGCAGGAGATACACAGAGAAATATAAAACTGTTCTGCTTAATGGGATATTGATATTGAACTTGGAATAAGCTTAATAGAAACTGCATGGACAGATCTTAAAAGGCTAGAGAGAACATGGATCAAAAGTGTGCACATGAATGCCTCTAAAATGCTCAGATTAATCCATTCAGAGCAGTAAAACAGTGGGGATGGAGTCTGTTCTTGTTTGCCCAGAAATCAGGGAAGGACTGGAAGTGTCTCTGGAGGATGATCTGCAAACAAGCTGTGTGCTGTATCTGTTTGGACTGAGTAAGCCTGTTTGGAAGTGCTGATCTTAGAAAGGGGCTGTTATCTTCCAGCAGAGAGGTTACTATGGATCATCCCTGGTGCAAAAGTTCATGGTGATGCACAAATTGTGTGTGCCCACAGAGAGATGGAGGAGGAGAGAGCTCTCCAACAGGGAGCAATTCGGAAAGATTTAGCCTTTGCTGAGTGACTCACAGCAATGAGTGTTCAGTGTTTCAACAGGCTGCTTCTTGCAGACTAAGCTGCTTGGATTGAGAATCTGGGATGTGTTTCTGAGAGATGGATCAAAAAGCTGTTTTGTCTAGGTGGATTCTGGTAATTCTAGGGGCTGTCAAGATTTGGAATCTGTGGGTTCAGTGAAAGCTCAGCAGTTTCTTGTGAAGAGCCTGTGGACATGGTAGCATAATGTAGAGAATGCTGGTATTCCCTCCTGCTAGTGAAGAGGCTTTTTGGGTTCCATGTCCCTACAGAACTGACTTTTTAAGCTAAATACTTGCCTGGCTGCAGTGCAGTGACCTATGGCCTGTGAATTCTTTAAACAGATCAGCTGAGTCTAGTCATAACTTGCATCTATTTGCTGAGTGGCCAGATAAATTACCCTAAGTAAGAATAAGGGCTCATTAGCATCAAATTATTAATGTGTGTTGTATTGTAGCAATATGGAACTCCTCCCCTCTTTGCAGTAGCCTTGCTCTAGATTGGCTTTGATATTGCTTTGCTTCTGATAACATCTTCAGTGTTTTTGGAGAGGGAACCTTTAAATGCAGGTGACTGACAGTAATGAAGTCCTCTGTCAGTGTTGCTTTAACCTCTTCAATGGGAAGTTGTCTTATCAAGAAGTAACAAAGCTGATTTTGTTTTGATTGTTTTTTTTTTTTATCCCAAGCTGCATCACCAACATTATATGAGTGATTCTCAGCTCTACCCATCTCAAATATCACTTATCTGTAACATGTGCAAGAGTGGGTTGAAAAAGGGACAAGAAGATCCTTTAGAAGAGGCACTTTGTCAATCTTGTGAAACTTTAGTTGCTCAACTTCTCATCAATTAAGACGCTTTCTCAATCTTCAGGTGATTTTTTTATTAGCTTGGTTTTCATAGGGAAACAAAGCTTACAATTAAATTGCTCATTTGTTTTTTCTTCACATTTTTGAACCTGCTTTGAATTTGGTCTGTACAGAGGAATCACATTCTAAAAGGATCAAGCCCAAGACAAGTGGTTCTCTAAAGATCTTGTTAATGTCCTTGCTGATGGGAAGGGAACCCAATGCCATTCAGTAAAAACTTCTCCCTACAAAGCTCTTCCAAGGCAAGGCCTGCTTAATTCTTCTCTGAAATTGGCCCCTATTTCATACTGGTCTTCAAGATAACTTTCTCATGACTTTAAATAGATTTTCTGTCTTCTTAAGGCATATCTCAACTTTTTTTAAATGCAAAGGTGTGCTGCCTTGGGTAGTGCAGCCTTGAGTTCATTTTATATAATGCTGTTGCAATCCCAAAGTGATACAGAGGGATCCAGGCTTCATTTGCAGGGTCAAAGGAAAGTGAAGATTGGACTTCTCAGCAGTGCACATTTCCTTTTAGACTCAAAATCATGTGATGAATCTCTTCTCCAGTGACCTGACAGAACATAAGTGGTGTCTTGCACAAGGGCAGATGAGTGATTAAAGATGATGTGCTGTTCTCTGCTATCTGCCTTGTGACACAGTTGGGTTTATGGGGTGAGGCAATCCAGCAGAATGGGCTGGTTTGGGGTGAGTTTTCTTCTACAGAAGATTTTCTGTTAAAAAAGACAAGCTCACAGGTGAATTTACTTTGTTATATGACATGCTTAGACTGAAGCCATGGAGATCTTGATTTTAAAACCTATCAAAAGATGCTGTCTCTCTTAATCTTTTCTGTGCATGCACAGTAGTATGAGGACTAATAAAGTGACAGGAGGACAGTTTAAATTCCAGTTTAGCAATTACAGCATCAACAGGTCAGAGACTGTCCTCATGTCTTGAACAACCATTAAAGTTGGACATTTGGTATATGTAAAACTATACCCAGTTTTAAGGCCTTGTAGTCTAAAATGGTGTTTTATTTCCAAAGTGAGCCCTGCCTGGGTAGTTTTTAATGTGAGTTTTTGATGACTGAGTCTTTAAAGGTAAGATCTGACAGGAAATATATGGTCAAAGAACTGGTTATTTTATTTTTAGCTTATCTTAAAAAGGAAATAATGCAATACCTTAAGTCACATATGACCTCCCTTTGCTTGTGGCTTCAAGCAAACTTGATATCATCTTGAAGACTGGCACTGGGTAAGGGATACAAATTCTTAGCTTTTTGAAAGGAAAGAGTAGCTTTTAGCAGCTCTGCTCTGCTTTCTAGCAGGTCAGCACAAGGTGGTTCTTCCCATAGCTGTAATGGAAGGAGGAGGCCAGGAATACAATTGTGGAGTGGCACATTGAGGGAGCAGAGCCCCTGAAAACAGGAGAAGATCTGCTGCCTGTGGAACAGCTTAATTTATTTTTTAATGTGTTGGGGGAGAATCTGTTTGAGACCAGCAAAATGCATGAGCTGAGTGGGTCAAGGGTATCTTACATTCTTCTCAAATTATTTTCCAATCTGCTGCTGTTCTGCAAATGTAACAGCACAATGAGCTTAAATGCTGAGGTGTTTGGGTTTTTTTTGTCTTGGAGGTGAGATGCTTAGCGACCAGGAGTTCTATTTTTGTAAAAATGGATTTTTGCATGCAGCCAAAATCAATATCAATGGTGTTCAGCAGTTTCCTTGTTTGTTGTTGCATTAGAAGTCTGCTAAGTAATAGGCAGTTGTTGCTAGTCTGTCCTTAAGTCTGTAGCTTGTGTAGCAGATAGGAAAAAAACCCAAAATTCCTGCAGACAGACAAAAATCAAAATTCCTGCTTGATTGGTGGAAAGGGGAGGTAATGCTAACAACTGAGCATAGCTGCACTGAAGGTAAAGTTTCTTGTGTTGTACTGTTTTTCCAGTACTGGAATTGGAGTCACCTCTGAAGCAGGTCTGCCTAAAATACTTAAAACCAGTTGCTCAAACAGCTTGGCTGAGACTCCTGAGCATCACAGAAGCACTTCCTTCTTGGAAAATGAAACTACATTTTGTGTGGAGGCTGCGATCACACAAAGAGGCCACGTTATGCACTGTGATAGTGCTATCAGTCTCACAGCAGCACAACTTTGGCACCTCTAGAGCAGAGCTGTTAGCTCATGCTTGCCTAGAATCTTATTAGGGAATCACTTCAGTACCTTCTTTCTCTAAAAGTGGTGGTGTTGTCTTAGAAACCAAACATGCAAGTTGTAATGCTGGCTGTGTTGGTGTGTAAGGTGGTGCTGGAGCTATAAATGCCAAAGGATGTGCACAAGGCAAGGTTTGTTGCTATCTTTTCACTCTGACTGGTATTTAGGGGAATGGATGCTGCTGCTTCAATTTTGATTTTCATTCTTGTGCAAGACTCTCTGTTTTAAGTAACTTGATCTTCTGTGCTGCTCCTACTGGAGAAGTGAAACACCAGCTGGTGCTTGTCCTAAAGCTCAGCTGGTCCCAAATGTATGACCTGTGGGTGTTGTTCCTCTTGGTGTCACAGAGGCATCTCAGATATGTAGTTTTTATTGTGAAAGAAAGGTGGCATTTGAGGCTTTCCCTATTGGCCAATGGTGTCAGTAATGACAAAAGTCTGATTTTATTGATGGGGTGTAAAATCTGACTGTTTATTTAAACTGTGAAGCATATTGAGGAATATTGGTCACACTGATATCCAGCACTTCTCCTGGAGGGTAAAAGGAGGGAGAATAGCTAGGTTTGGACACAGGATAACTGTCCAACTTGCCATTCAGCCTGTCTTGGAGCTGATCATTGTATTTTACTAAAAGCTGTGACTGACTGCCTTGTCTGTTGGCAATGTAGGGACCTCTAGACCAGCTAACCTTACATCTGGTTAAGATAAAACTGATAAAAAATCAGCACACTTGGATATGACCTTCTAAGGGTCATTCTGATTGCTGCTTCAAGGCTAAATATGTTTAGGGACCTTGGAAAGATTTGCAGAATTGCTGATGAAAAATAAAATCCAGTTTGTTCTCAGCTGTTGATCCTAAAATATGTTAACATAGTTTTTGAACTTCCTGCAGCTTTGATTTGAGTTTAGGGAGACCCTATTAGAAGTCAGAAATACTATTGAAAAATTGGTGTCTGAGTTACTGTCTGCTCTGCTTTCTGTGTTTTCAGACAGGCAACTAAAAATGTTCAATGTTTTTTTTCCTTTTTAGGCTGGGTTGATGTTGACCACGTGATAACGAGGAAAATGCAGCTCATAGCAGAAGCTGAGGTAAATAAATACTTGCTTGTGGTGGGGAGCAGGACTATTGACCCTGGGTGTCTTTTGGAGAGTCACTAGCCCTGGAACACAAATAGCCCTATTCAGTCCTGGCTCGAGTGCAGTGATTTTTCCACAGCCCATTTCTCTCTCCCACTTTGCACAAGAGGGGTAGTGTTATCTAACGAGGTTCTGTCTTACTTGAACCCAATAGGTTGAAGTCCAAAGATAAGAATGAACTTTGAGGCCTGTAAATAAAATGGAAATTGCCTTACCAATATTGGCAGTGTGATGATTAGCCAGCCTGCTTGCATAGTGAGCATTTAAAATGCTCTGTGTTCTGCTATCCACTGAATAAGGGCAGCGTGGAGCCTGCATCCCACAGCTTCTGCTGCCCTGGCTGTGGACATGACCTTCCTGAGCTTTGGTCTCATTCTTTTTGTCAGTGAACAATATCCTCAAAGAAAATAGCACTGGGTGTTTCTGGCAACATCTGTGTGGGCTGCAATTGTCTTAGATTATATAGAGGTGATTTATGCCCAAATTAAATTAAATTGGCTAATGATGAACTGCACCCTCCTTGTTAACCATTGTTTTGTGGCACCCAAGTTCTTCAGGGCGAATTGCCCTGCACTCTTGCATAATTTTATAGCAGAAAATTCCGTGGTAAATCTGAAGTAATCTCATTGTGCCAGCTTGACATGAATTGTAGGGAGTGGGTACTTAGAAGACAGAGAGAAATACCTTGTACCTTTGTGATATTTTCCTGTTCAACTCTTTTTTTTTTTTTTCCCCCTTTTCCCCCCTACCTCTATAGGTGGTATGTCATCTATAACAGGTATAACTAAAGTGTATTTAAATGTCTTCTGCAAAGGGTGTGCTGCTTTTTTTGCTGAAACTCCTAAAATTCAGCCCGTTAGAGGGGTAGTCAGCTCAGAATTTTATTTTGGATGTTGTCTTATCCTGTTTATCCTTAGTGAGAACAGGAGATCAAGCCCAGTAACTTCTCTGCAGACAAAATAGTCGTTGTCAATCACTGTGTTGGCAGTGGATGTTTGCAGGAGAAGGATTCCTCTGTAAAGCACAAGTAGTTTTGTAGCACTAGCTGGTTGCAAGGGAACAACTTGACCTTGGATTTCTTCAAAAGTGTCTCTTGCTCCTTTTCTTTTTTTTCCTGGTCACCAGCTTTGAGACACAGTTTATAGACAAAGTGATTTCTTACCCACAAAGAAAACCTAGAGAACCAGTAGATCAGTGGTGTTTTAATTGCTGAAGTATCTCCCAAAACACAGGGAATTCAGATTTTAAGCCCTGAGTTATGCAGCTTGCAGATTCCTTTAAAGTGCCTCAAGGCTGAGGAAAAAAAAAAAACACCCTACTGCTAAATACTTGAGAATTCCTGGGCTGGGCCCTTTTGTTGTGGGAACCACTGAACAGAGGCTTGGATTGCAGTTCACCTTTTCTGTGATAGGTATCTAAATTCTAGGCAGGTGCTTGACTTGTGAAAAGCTTGGTCAAGGTGAAAAAGGGAAAAGAAGCTGGTTGTTACTCATGGATAGGAGGCCTTCAAGCATCTGCAGTGTAAAAGTCCAGTCCTCTATTCATTCTAAACACAGTTGAGAATGGTGTGTTTTGTCAGTAGGTCAGGGCTGTTGTCATGGGTCAATGACAAAAATTACTAAATCTGTTAGAATGAGTAAAGTTCTGGGGAACTGTTGCAACTTTATGAATAAGGGTTACTTCCTACAACTTTCTCTGATTTGTCATAAATTTTTATTATTGGCCTGCTTCTGTTTTTCATGGCACAGCATTCTTTTAAGGGTTTTTGATTTGTAATTACAGTTATGTAGTCTCTGTACTCTGGTTGATATTTTGTTTAATCTGTTGAGAACTCAAGCCCTGCTCTCCCAACCCAAACACGTGTTGATACCAGCCCTGG
This sequence comes from Petroica traversi, assembly GCA_025920805.1. Lineage (NCBI taxonomy): Eukaryota > Metazoa > Chordata > Aves > Passeriformes > Petroicidae > Petroica > Petroica traversi. The sequence continues at coordinate 1,348,480 of JAHLSL010000052.1, forward strand.
AGGGCTGTGTTAGGAGGAGGCAATGTCAGCAGAGTGCCAGCCAAAGGGAAGAGGTACTTTAAGGAAATATCACCTGCTAAACCCTCACTGAGGAGAGATTAGGCTATAAAAGAGGAGACTCTATTTTAAAAAAAAAGAAGTGTTTTGATGGGAATGAATAGTGCTCTGTTTAGCATGGAAATTTGAGCACTCCAGCTGAAGTAGGAATTTCTGTTTGACTTTTTGGTAGGGATATGTGCATGCTGTAAAAGTAGGCTGTACCAGAGAGCACCAGTGTCTTCTGTTTCAGGTTATATTCCCAAGTAGTCAATATTTGTTGTTTATTTTTTTCTCCTGTTTTTTAAAGTGTATAAACAAGTTCATACCTCTTGCAGAGACAATCCTCTGCCTCCCAGGAAAGCAATATCTAAAAGTAGCCAGATCCTAAGAATTCTGTTAAGCAGTGGTGAAGCTTATTTAGTCTGTTCTGGAAGCTGCCAAATAGGAGAAAAATGTTTTTTAAAGTTAAATATTAATCTGCTCCTTCTCCTACTGAGAAGAGATCTCTCTGGATCTGAGCATTATAAAACAGGAGGAATGGAGATTTCTGATCCATTGTGACTTCAGGGTCTTCTGCTTGTATGTGGTCTCCCTTCAGATTGTCTTGTATTTTCTGCCACAGAGTTAAACTTAGGTGTTGTCACATTAAACAGGAGCATTTTGTAAGAATACATCACCTGTTCATGCATTTTATAGGATCATGGAATAGTTTGGGTTGGAAAGGACCCTAAAGGTCATCCTGTTCCACCCCCTGCCATGGGCAGGGACATCTTCCACTATCCCAGATTGCTCAGAGCCCCCTCTAGCCTGGCCTTGAACACTCCAGGAATGCAGCAGCCACAGTTTCTCTGGGCAGCTTCTGCCAGGGCCTCATCACCCTCACAGGGAACAATTTTTATTTTTAAACATTTGATTTAATCCTACCCTCTGCCAGTTTGAAGCCATTGCCCCTTGTCCTGTCACTGCAGTTCCTCATGAACAGTCCCTTTCCACCTTCCCTGTAGGTCCCCTTCAGACCCTGGCAGGAGCTGAGGCCTCCACACAACTCTCTCTTCTCCAGAAACCTCAGTTTTTTTCCTTTTCAGCCTTCAATATGAGAAAGTAGGTAGGAGTTGGGAATTCTGAAGGTGAAACATCTGTTTCTTGAGGAGCTGATAGAAGGAAGGGCAGATAAAATGATATGTAATTATCATGTAGGAAGATTTGCACCTGGAAAAATCCCAGGCAAAGGATGGTCAGACAAACGTGGCTAACAAACACTTGCTTAAAGAAAACAACACATAATGTTGATTGATTTGAAATAATTTCTTGAAACTTGACTTTTGCCTGTGCTGAAGGTGATGGAGCATTCAGGAGTTGGCTCTCAGCTGTGCTTCATCACTGGGCCCATCACACTGGGTGTTTGAGGACTAAACGTTAAGGAACTGAGTTCTCAGAACTCTGATAAGTCTTCTGAAAGGCCAGAAAAACTCTGTGTTGAATCTGATGGAGAAGATAAATGTAATTCAAGGTTCTCTGGTCTGGTCTGGATAAGCCCTAGTCTTTTCCAAGTAGACTTCAACTGTTGGCAGATGGTACAGAAATGTTTTGTTGATGCCTTGCTCTGTCCTGCTCCAGGATAAAAAGCAATATAAATATTTTATGAAAACGTATCCAGCAAGTTAAACAGTTTGCTGCTGTGTTTTTGTTCTGTCAGCAACTGAAGCCAGCGTTCATGAAGGAGGTGGACAGTCACTTCACAGAGTTTGTGAACAGTTTGGTGGCAAAATCAGCACTCCTGGATTCCTCATCTCCAGCCTCCCTTTTCCCAGCTTCCTGTGCAGAGAAGGAACTGCACAAAGCCAAGTAAGTCTCCTTTAAGCTGTTGCTATAACAAAGTTATGTTTCCTGGAAGCTTAATTTTCTTTATTGTCTCAAATGTTCTCTTCTTTGTTTGCAGGAATTCGAGGGCCCCTCCAGAACACGGGAAAATCTTTACTGCGAGGAGGTCCCTCTTGGAGTGAGTAACTTAACTTCATCAAAGTAATTTCATCAAATTGACTGAAAATACCCTTGATAGCAAACTAATGAGCCTTTGCTTTGAGGTTCTTTCCCTGCCACCACCTACAGTCTTGTGTTCAAATCCATGGGGACTAATCTGTACAAGCTTCTCTCTTTCTAAAATATCTGTACTACATCTTGCAAATACAAACCTTAATTACAGCCCTCTCAGCACCCCTGGGATCATGGCTAATTATCCTTTGTCTGAGGAAGTGTCTGTGGCACCCCAGTTGTACCTTAACTCTGGTCTCTCCCTCAGTGAGCTGTTTGAAGTGAGTCACATCAGGACAATCTACCACATGTTCATCGCTCTTCTCATTGTCTTCATCCTCAGTACACTTCTGGTGGACTTCATTGATGAAGGAAGGTAAGAATGCCTTGGAAAGGGCTGGAAATAGCTTTTCCAGAGTGCCAGATGTACATGAAACTGCAGAATGGTGCAAAAGGGAGGGGGAATCCTACTTGGGATGTTATTGGAAGTGTGGGTTTCTACTTGGCACACTTAGAATGTGTGCTGGAATTCCTGTTGAGAGGGTATGACTGTTTCAAACTGGGTATTAGGGAAACAGATGTTTGACTGATGTTCTACATGAGAACTGTGGCCAGCACAGTTCAGCTGAATTGCTGAATTGCTCAGTTCATCACAAGGCTGGCAAAAGGGAATGTGGAATACTTTAGCTGAGTATCTTCAAAGAGACAGTAGCTTTCAGCTGCTTGTGTTGCTTGAAGAAGGATTCTGCTTAGAAAAACTTTAAATACTTCAGCAGCCCTTCCTCTGTTTAAAAATGACAGTTCTGGAACACTGTACTTGTACTTGAATAAAAATAGAACTTTGTTTTTCCTGGGGAAAAACCTCAAGGATGTTGGCAGAGCCTCTGCTGAGATAGTGCTTTGCAGGTAGCCAGTTGTGAACAAGATTGTGAAAGACTGCTTTCCTCACACTTGCTTGTTGCTTAAATAGTATTTTAGCAAACTGTATCTCATGTACACAAGTAGGATTACATGTTTATCTTGCTGATTATCTGCTCTTTAGTGTACAATACCAGAGCTGTATCTTTATTGTAATCATTGTCCCTTTAGACTGGGTGTAAAAACAGGATCATGTTCTGTTAATGTTGTTTATCTGATCCTAACTCACTAGGGTATGGACATAGGGGGAGAATGGGTATTTACCTTAAAATCAACTAGTAATCCCTGATTACTTTAAAAATAATTTTACAAATAATATCTGTGGTTTTAGCTAGATCTGATAATTTGCATCGAGTTTGCAATTGAACCTCCTCCTGAGAAGAAATAACTTTTCCTGGCGTACTCTGCACTGTCATTTTCTCTGGTCTTAGCTTAGAAGAGCTGATTATTGCAGGAGCAAGCTCTGAGTGTGGGAGGCAGTAAAGTTGAGCAGCTTTTTGTTTTATGTCCTTATGTTTTAACCTTCATTAATGGACTAAAGCACCTGGTGCACACCAGTTGGTCTTATTTGCACTGACCTTCTAATGACCCTGAGCCTTTTGGGTAACTTGTAAACTGAATCCATGTGGAATGTCCACAAAGGAGGATTTAACTCTATTTGAGTGCTGGATGTTAAAATACCCCATGCCTATAGAGGCAGGGGAAAAGCCTCTTTAGGCTTGAACCCCTGGGAACAACTGAGTCTCAGTGCAGCAGTGCTGATGTGCTGGGAGTGTTCCCCAAAAGCTGTTGCACACCCTGGTTCAGCAATGGATTTTTGAGTCACCTGCTTGTTCTTAGCAGGGATGAGCTTGAGCCTACTCTTAAAGCACATGCTGATCTTAGAGATGTGCTTAAACCCTGTGGGATTTGAAGGTAAGCTGTACCTGGCAGTACTGATGGCATCAGTCCTTCTCTGATTTTCTGTGATACTTGAGGGTGGCCACTTGAAGCTGCCACAAACAGCCCTAACTGAAATTGCTGCTTCTATCCAGACCATCAAACAATTATGATCTGGAAGCTTTGTGTTTTGCAGCCACTTAGTGGAGTAGAAGTATTTCTAATCAAAGAATGGACACTCAAAAATTGTTTCTTTCCTTATGCCTTCTAGGCTGGTCCTTGGATTTGATCTCCTGGTCTTTGTTTTTGGGAAGTTCCCAGTTGTCTTCTGTACTTGGCTGTGCATGTTCAGTGCCACAGTAGTTGTTCCATACAACCTTTTTGTGTGGTGGGCCCAAGGCTATTCCAGCTCCTCCCATCGTGCAGTCCACTCCTTCTTCTATGGGATGCTGTTCACAATCTTCCAAATAGCTGGGCTTGGCTTTGGGCCAACCTATGTGGCTGTGGCCTATGCCCTGCCTCCAGCTTCCCGCTTCATTGTCATACTGGAACAGGTGAGTCCTGCCCTGCATCCTCTGGACCCTAGGATACACTCAATTTTATTTTCCAAGTGGAAAGGTTCCTTTTTTCTTGATGCCTTTTTCCTGGTGTTAGAAAAATGAAGCCAGACACGGTTAGAGGGGTTGGGGTCTTTACCTCAGTATTTTAATCAGGATCCTGTTTGATGCATCCACTTCACCCAGGTGACAGCGTGGCAAATGCACCCCCATCAATCACACACACCAGTTCTAGACTTTACACAGCACAGATCCAACAAGGGGGCCCAATAATGAGGTTGGGCTGGGCTCAGCTTGAGTTTCCAGAATCCTCCTGTCAGGAGACCTTGGGTTCCTGAGCCAGTGGGAATGTTTGGTGTCCCTGGCTCTGCAGCTCTGGGCTGTTCAGTCTCAGGCCTGCAGAACACTTACAAACACTGAGCACTGAACTGAGTAAAAGGTTGCAAGTGTGCATGCTGCTGATACTTGTGGATACAGAGAACTGTGTAAAAGGGATAGAAAAGAAAAGACAAAAATCATTTCGACATCACCTAAAGGAGTCAAATGTTACTTTTATTCATTAAATTAAGCCAGGGCTGTTGATGCAGTATATTTGAGACTTGAGGACAGTTACGTGCAGCAAATATAACAAAGAGCAGAGAATAAACTTCATTTTGACTTGGAAACCACTTATGGGTTTTTACCCAGTATTTAAGATTTTACTGTGGGTTTTACTGAAATTCTGTTTGTTTCTGGTTGTCTTGTGGATTCTAAGTACTTAAAACCAGTTTTAAGAACATGTTGTGCCACAATGCACAAGGAAGCTGTAACACTGCTCTTTAAAAAACAAAACCCCAAAACAGCAAGAACATAGTCAAGAAGTGGTTCCTGTTGGCATTTCTGTTCCCAAGAAGCAAAGGTCTTGGCTCTGTCGTCAGAACTTGTTTGGAAGTGGAATTTTTATTGTGGCAGGGAGCAGGGGAAAAGTGTGGAGGTCTGGTCAGATCAGACCATGAGACTTAAACAAGGATGGTCAGGGATGAATGTAGAATTAACTTTGCACTGGCCCTACTTTTGGTTCTTCAGTATTAAAACAAAAATTTTTAAAAAACCTGCTCGACAGCTGTGGATTATTATACCCACCTTATACCCAGGTAGTGATAATTGCTGTACAACACATGTAACTTCAAGGAGTCATCTAGACTTTGAAATACCCTGGCCTGCTGAAATGGAGAGGGGTTTCCCTTCAATTTTAAGTTTATGTCAGCTGATCTGGTGTTATTCAGAGTCCTTGTGTATGTGGTGGTTCTGCAAGTGTAGATGAGATGTGTTTTGACTATCCTGAGCCATGATTGCTGCTGCATGTCTGCCCTTGCAGAGCTGGGAATTCATGTCAGTTAAACAGGCTTGTGGGCAGAGGAAGCAGCCCTTTCCTTGTAAAAGGGCTAAATGGGAAAGAAACCAAGATGCTGAAGGTGGTGCTGTAAAATGCTTGCTCCAGTCTTCACTGGAAAGTTGGGAAAATGAGAACCCTAAGGTGCTCTTCTTGGCCTTACAGGTTCGTCTTGTGATGAAGGCTCATTCCTTCATTAGGGAAAACGTACCCAGAGTCCTGTCCTCAGTAAAGGACAAGCCTGGTGAGTAACTTGCCCTGCTTCATTTTACACAGCCAGCTCTGGCTTTCCTTCCATTGCTTTGAGCTGCCCTTGTGAGCTGGGATTTGAGCTGGTGACTTTGGATGGGGAGGTCAAAGGTTTTGCATCAGAATTTCAGCATGAGCCTTTTCATTTGTATTCAGTTGTATTAGATTGGTGTTCAGGTCCAAGTCCTCTCTGGATCTTAAGTCGTTGTTCTCCAGGATTCCTTATTTCTGCTTTTAGTAGTAAAAGGTGTCTGGATGTTGCCTGCACACCTCCAGCTCAGCAATCCTAGAACTAAAGGTCTTTTAAGCAAGGCATGCTAGAGCTGACTGGACTGAACCCACGTGTTGATTCAGGCCTTGCAGCTTTATCTTCCCCAGGAGGAAAGGAAATGTGATACCAAGGTGTTAGCAGATAGTTGGTTACCCTTACTTGTTAACTGTGCTTCATGAACTCTATCTGAAAGGTCCAGTTTGTTTTATTCTCTGCAAACCCCATACCTTTAGTTCCAGATTGAAGTTTCTGAGGGGAGAAGGTTTCTGTTTTGTGAAAGGGTACTGGGGAAACTAAACTCAGTAAAAAGATTGCAGAGTGTTGTTTTTTATTTCCCCCTCTTCCCAGGCACAGTACACATTCCCAGGATTTCTCAGTACCTGTACTTCCTCTTTGCTCCCACCCTCATCTACAGAGACAGCTATCCCAGGTAATGTGAGCAACAATAGAACATTAAAGTAGTCTGGAAACTGAAGCCAACATTAAGCACCCCTGGGTGGGATCAATTTATGAGTTAGAGCTTTCATTAAGATGTGGTTAAGCTGGCAAGGGCAAGACTTGCTCATGGAGTTCTGCTTTTATTTCTTGGGAAACTCACTTGAAGTTAAACAAATTAAGAACTTGCTAAAGATTATGTAGTGATAGACAGTTCCTGCAATAGGAACTTGTGTTTTTTATGGGGTGCTAATTAGCAGACCTGTCTCTGAGTTTGAGGCTAAAGACTTTAAAAGTGGGAACTCCCAAACTCCTCTGTACATTGCTGGGTTGCACTTTGGCAGTGTGAAGTCAGCAGTGCTTTACACAACTCTCAGGCAGATCCCCACCTCCTACAGAATTAACAGTGCTGCTCTCCAGATACCTTTCCATTTATGGCATTGCTGGAGTTCTGCTGTTGTTGGAAGTGAGGAACCAGCAATTTGAGCAAATATCCCTAGGATGTCAGGAGATTAAGAATTCTGGAATTTTAAAGCCATTTTTTCCAGAGAATACATCAGTAAAATTGTAAAATCCTTCAAGTAATTGAAGGGAGGGGTTTGCTGCTTTGAGGTCCTATTTAGCTGTGATATCCTGTTCTTTTTCCTAGGAATCCCACAATTAGATGGGGCTATGTTGCTACAAAGTTTGCACAGGTGAGCTTTCTGGAGAATACACTTTTGGAGATCATCTAAGATGCCATTGCTCAACAGCTCTCTTTGGCATTAAATCACTCTACTTGGCATGGGCTTTCCAATAAAGAATACTTTTCAGTGACTAACAAATAAACTGCCATCTTGCTGCACTCATGATTGTGCCAAAGAAAGAAAAAAATTTAAAATCTTTGGTTTAACAAGCCTGCAGATAAAAAATAACTGTGTGTGTAGAGCAACACTCATGTCCTCTTTCTTCACCCTGCTTGTAGTGCAGTGGCACAGCTTCCTTTCTGCAGATATTCAGGGCAAATTTGAAATAATGAGGCCTGGAGTCCAAATCCTCAGGGCTTATTTGAGTTCAAGGTTGACTGGTTCTTCACATTTGTGGCCATGAGCTTCAGTAGGTTCTTGTGGATGTGTTTCCAAGTAATGCATTTGTGTGACTGAAACCTTGGCTGTCATATTTATGGTTTAAAGAGCAAAACAGGTTTTTTTAAAAGGCAGCATGAACAGGCCTTTGGCTGCTTGCTGTTGGGCAAAGAGGATGACAGAGCACACACCTGACATCAGAGTATTTAAACAGTGACTTGCATTTTGGCCTCAACATCCACAACATGAGTTCATGGGCCAGGAAAAGCCTGAGGTGCTTTGGCCTGTAAATGTCTACTTTGGGATAAAGGAAAAATAAGCTTTAATATTAGATTTAACTACAGTATGTATTTTTCAATTATTTCTGTCCTTATCTTGGATGTAGATCAAGGGTACTTTCCACACTTTGGCAGTGGCTCAGATTTTTTGTGTCAAAACTTGTGAGTTGATAGAACTGGGAAAAACTGACAGCTGCTGTAGTAGAAAAGAGAATTTGATTTTGCTCCTGGCTGTCAGCATGCTCCAGGGATTTCTGTGGCTTACTGTCTGCCTGGATCCTTAGGGAGGTTTATTGGCAGCACTGTAAAATAAATTATTTTGGCTTGTGTTGGCAGCTGCTGTTCTCTCCTAGAGCTGGCAAGTGGTGATGTGTTAATTGTACATTTCTGTTATCAAGTCAGCTTTTGGGGTATTTTTGTTCCAGGTGCTTGGCTCACTTTTCTATGCCTACTACATCTTTGTGAGACTCTGCATTCCTCAGTTTCGCAACAGTAGCCAGGAAACCTTCAACCTTCGTGGGCTGGTCCTCTGCATCTTCAACTCCATCCTGCCAGGTAAGGCCCAGATCCATGAGGGACTTTTGTTTTTGTGGAAGAGGTGGAAGGGAGAAATGCTTCATTTGAGGTGTGTTCATGACAGGCAGAGATCAGCAAAGGAGATCTTGTGGGCAGACTGCAGCATTAAGGGTTAAAACTTCAAATTCAGCAATGCAAAGCAAAAGCTGGGTTTGATTTTTAACTGCTTTCAAATCAATTTGCAGGCTCTGGGGCAGCCTTGCTGTTGCCCTCTGGGGCAAGCAGGGCCTGGTGTGGTGAGAAACTGAAATACTATTGTGCTACCTGTACAAAACAGTAAAGCTCACGTGTTTCAGTGCCTGTAAGAACAGTTTTTGACCGTGTGAGGTGCTCTTGCTTATGGCTGAGAGAAAACACTACAGAACTGGTGTGATGTCCCTTGTTCCCAGGTGTGCTGATTCTTTTCCTGGTGTTCTTTGCCTTCCTTCACTGCTGGCTCAACGCTTTTGCCGAGATGCTGCGCTTTGCAGACAGGATGTTCTACAAGGTAAGGAGCAGGAGCTGTGTTTGATAAAGCTGCTGAAAGTCATTGTCATAATGGAAAAGAAAAGAGGAGGAAACTGAAGATTGTTTTACCAAGCAAAGCAATGGGATTTTGCTTGGTTTATGCTCTTAAGGCTTAGGTTTGTTGCTGTGCTGTAGAACTGATTTGATTTCTGCTTGGCAGTCTGAGTTGCTTTAAAGTCAAACCCCTGTGTACCACCACCAGACCCACCCAATACCTCCAACAGCCCTCATTTTGTTCTTTTATCACATCAGCCACTGCACCTTGGGATAAAACCAGACCTGGATATACCAAGTGGAATGTTGAAAGTGCGATGGAAAGCTTGGTCAAATTGTTGTGTTAGCTTGATATTATTTTGTTCAATATCCTAGAAAAGCCCTCTAGAAAGTTTTCCAGTTAATAGAGATTTATAGTCTTTCAATTGTGCTTTCAGGACTGGTGGAATTCCACATCCTATGCAAACTACTACAGAACCTGGAACGTGGTAGTACATGACTGGCTCTATTACTATGCCTACAGGGACTTCCTTTGGGTGAGTAACAAGCAGATGATTTTTTTTGTTAATTAAACATTTTACCTACTGGGCAAAACGGTACATTTGTCAAGATGCAGCATCCCTGTCTGTTTAGAAGCACAAAAATGTTTCATGTCAGCTGCTGTGGGGAGCTACTGTACTTTTAGAGAGTTCCATTGCTCATTTCCAAGTCCTTAACGTGTGCAAAACGTGGGGCTGAGATGTAGGAATGCAGGGCCTGACTCAGCAGTGAGAACTCATGTTGCACTGTTTCCACGAGCTGTGGTAGGTATTTAATGAGTGGCCTCAGCACTCATGCAGGGAACCAGAAATATCCCTGAAGAAAAACACCTAAAGCCCAAGGTGCTCTGTAAGGCACTTAGCATTGCACAGGTTCCTCTTGGCTGGAGGAAAACCTTCTTAGCTCAGGGAAGAAACTCCAGTGTGTTGCATCAACCAAACAAAAGCCACAGCAGCTCCTAACTTGGCATTCTCCTCTCTGCCAGTTTTTTGGTAAGAAGTTCAGGGCAGCAGCCATGCTGTCTGTCTTCACCGTGTCAGCTGCTGTGCACGAGTACGTCCTCAGCATCTGCTTTGGCTTCTTCTATCCAGTTCTCTTCTGCCTGTTTACGTGCTTTGGAGGTAAGTGCCAAGGAAGAGAGTGTGGCAGTGGGTCTGGGCTTTGTGGCTTTTTTTAGAGAAGCATGCTTTGTGCTTTTGATAATGATGCCAGCTGGTCCCTAAGCACTAACACATGGTATTGTTGTCCAAGGGTTGCAGTTGTGAGTCCAAGCTTTGTGGATGGATTTTTGCAGCTCAGTAGCTACACACACACCTATATAAAAAGAAGATTTGGGGCTTAGGGCTTAGATTATGAATGTCTTGGTGGTGAGGAAGAGAGATCTGTGTGATGCACTGCTGTTCCTGTGACACTGCACAGAGTTTATCAGCATTGCTTCCTCTTTGCCAAGCTGTAGATTAATTGCTTTGTGTCAGCAGCTTGTCAGTCTTCCTCTATAAAGTAACAGTATAAGGCAACTATTACTTCACCACTGCAGTGAGGAAGAGCCCACTTAGAAGTTAAAGCTCTTACATTTCTTTTTGGGTTTTGAGTTAGAGGGCTCTAATGAACTCTAGGCCACCCCAGCCATGCCTTGGTGACCAGTGTAGCACAAATAATGTTGGTCCCCAGAGGCACACAGCCAGGCCAGAAGTAAATGTCAGAATCAGCTCAGACTATTTGCTCTACTGCCAAGCACAATCAGATGTCCATGGAGTAGCTTTGTTGCTCCAGAGATGAAGTGCAAGGAGGGGAAGATCCAGTAAAATCAGTTTATCTTTGATTCTTGAATCTTAAGTTTGTTTCTGAATAACTCTTCTCATCTCACCTCTTTCCAGTGGTCTTCAACTTCACCCTGAATGACCGTCGGAAAGGGCCCTTCTGGAATGTGATCATGTGGACTTCCCTCTTCCTGGGCCAAGGTGTGATCATCTGCCTGTACAGCCAGGAGTGGTACGCCCGCCAGTACTGCCCCACGGAAAACGTGAGTGCCTGCCCTTCCATGGGACAAGCAGCTCTGGGAGTGGCTGTCCTGGCTTGCTGTGCAGGAGGAGTGGGAGTTAAATGGCAGAGCCTTTCCAGCAGAGTGCTACATCCACTCCTTAGGAGTTATCTAGCCTGGAGGCTTCTAACAGAAGTGCTTTCAGTAGTGCTCCTTCTGGCTGGTAGTATTTCACTGCTTGAAACTGAGGGTGTGTTACCCCATTTCTGAGGATGTGCCAGACCTCACTTAGGCTGTGGCAATGGAACTGCAGCACCTGATCAGTGAAGTCAGGAGAAGCTTTTGTAGGAGGCCCACAAAAACTGTGCCTGTTGTGCCTCTCCCAGGCTGGAGTGGGTGTTACCTGTAAATGGTTTGGGGTTTTGGTGATGTTTCCTCTAACTCATTTTCTTGGTGCCAGATTCTGTTCTCGATAAAACTTCCTGCTTTCCTAGCTGATTTCAGTTTTAACCAAAGGTATCCTTTGACAGCCTCTGTTTTAAGTGTGATTCTCCTCAATTAAGAGTTTGCCATCATGAATTACTTGGATTCTTGATACAACAGGCACAGTGTTTACCTGATGTAACAGAACTTGTGGCTGTAGCTACACTTCCATGCACTGCCTAGTGAGGGCAAGAACAGGGTTTTAGGGTGCAGAAATGTGATTTGATCTTTCCTGTGAGAGAAGCTGGACTTCAGCAGCTTGTGGCACAGCTAGTGCTGCTGGCCTGTGACTAATTCACTGCCTCTCTGTGTTTTGCAGCCCACATTCCTGGACTATTTAAAGCCACGCTCGTGGTCGTGTCATACAAAGATGTGAAAATGGGGAGCTCTGGCCTTGTCATCACAGAAAAACAGAGGTGTCCTCCAAGTATTTGGACCAATGATCTAACTTACTACAGACTTTTTCTAAGGGAAGTTGTGCCTCCTGATTATTGGGGAGAAACTGTAATTTTTTTAAACATTGCTGGAGCAAACCAGTTGACCTGGATTGCAACAGACTTCAAAGGCAGCATCTATTACATGCTGTCCCACTTTGAGCCATTTCCATGCCAGTAAAACATTGAGCTGAAGGTGGAGTCTACTGGAATCCTACTCATCCAGGGGTCCCCCAAGTTGCTGCTTTCCTGGACAAGAGGCAAGCTTGTCAGATTTGCTGGTAGCTCATTGTTGGTATCCGTCCATCTTTCTTAGCCATCCCTTTGCAATTTTTTTTCTCCTTTTTGGTAATGGGATGTCCACAAAACTTCTGTTCTTCATGATTCCTGCCTGCCACTGTGACAAGTGGCAGAGCAACAGGGTGTTTGGCTCCTTGCTCTGAAGATGGCCAAAGTTTTGCTGGCTGGCTTAGACTGCATCCTGTGTATGTTGGCTGCCAACAGATATAAAATGGGCAGAGGAAGAGGGATTATCACCATGCAGTCAGATTCAGAAGCAGGGCATGGTGTGTGCAGTCTTCATACAACTTTTTACACCAAAAATTTGTTTTTTCTGTATTCATTTAGTTCCCAACTGCCTTACAACATTTTTGTTCTCTGAAGGCCCTTGTGACTTGAGGAGTACTTTTTCTTCTTGCTCCTTCTTTTTCCTGCTCTACGTAATCAATTCTTTTAACATGAGTAACTTGTAAAAGAGCTTTTGCTTTAATTTGGCAGGTGCTTTAAGGTATGCAGATTGTTAAGGGTTTCTTTACTAAGAAAAACTTGAAATGCTATGACCCAACTGTAAGAAAATGGGATCAACTTTACAGGTACAGAGTGGGATCTGGTTTGAAATGGCCACACACCTTGCCCCTGTGTTGGAACAGCTTCTAATGCTGCTGGGGGATGAGGATTGGCCCAGAGCTGCTTTGTCACCTGCCTGTGCCTACCCTGACATCAGAGAGGCCTTCAGGTGGAGATCAACTTCCTGGGTAGTGCCCTCTTGGTGAAGAGGTGGGACATCCTCCCACTCACACCAGTAAAGGCCTTGTGTGAGTTGGGTGTTTCCTAATTTAATCAGAGTCCCTTCAGTTCCCCTGTTCTGTCAGGCACTAAACAGAACAGGAAACTCACAGAGTCTGGGTACAAATCACTCCAGTCTTACTGGAACTGTAGCTCCCAGAAGTGCAAACAGGGTCACCTAAAGGACATAACCTTGGTGAAAAGGGCCACCTGACACAGATACCAGACTTTTGGTGACAAATATTTTACAATTACTCAAATGTTGTCAGAAACTGCCAGTGGAGAACAGCATTTCCTAACTACCTTCAGCCCTGGGGATTTCATACCAGCAGTATTGGGACCCTTGATGGACTTGTCTCCCAAGCCACTTCAGACTCCCCTCTGGACTTCTGTTTTCACTAACCTCAGTCAGAAGTACTTTCATGAAAGCTAGGGAATACTTACACTCTTCCAAATCTTCAGTCTTCTGAAAGAATGAATCATGCTCTTGAGAAAGGACATTGTACCAGGTCAAATTTGCCAAATAGTGTTTCTCTGTGAGATTCTCCTTTGAAAATATCTCCTGCTAAAAACTGTTTGATGAAACACTTGAAGTAATTTCAGAGAAAGTATATGTTCAAATTTGGCAGTATTAGTATATAAAATCCTGAGAATTAAATGGATTACTTTATCATCCTTAAGATTGAGTAATCTGAAATCTTTCACCATACCTTTTGTGGGAGGAAAGAACAGAAGTTCTGGAACAACTAAGCTTCCTTATTGAAAAAAACAGACAGAGAGACAAAAAAACACCCTTTGGCCAAACAGCTTTGTCACCTTCTTGTATAGGATGAGATTCAGTCCAATTCTAGTTTTTTTGGTGCTCAAAACACTTACAGAGGTTGCACTCAAAGAGGGTGGGATGGATTATGGATTTGGCTTGCCATATTGATACCTGTGGCAGGTCTTGATACAGTTTCAGTGTTTCCAAAAAGAGACCAAAGGATAGCACTTTGTGCCCTGATTTGGTGTTTCCCTCACCCCTGGCACTGTTGTATGCCCGAAAGGAATATCAGCATTTACTGTGTCAGCATCATCACTGCTTGAAGCCTGAGGCTTGAGCATCTGGCAAGCAAAAGGTAACCAGAAAGGGATGCTCAGCTGTTGGAACTAGTCTTAGTTTTTGACAAGTTGAGGTTTTCAGCCTTGTAGATCAAGGCATCTGGCAACTGTGCTGTCAGGGCATTAACAGTTTGGATTACTTTCAATTTTGTGGGTTTTTTAAATTGCTCTTGAATATGGGCTTCTTTTCATTTTTCTCAAGAGTGCTGGAGGGGAAATACTAAGTCTTTTGCACGTTGCTTATTTAATTAAAAGTCAATTATACCACATCTGAGTTTCTTAGACTGCAAGTGCCAGAGCTAGCAGTGCAATGTTCTGGTCAGTGGTGAGGATGTGAAGTTTCCCAACCTGCCCATTACAGGCTCTTAATATAATGTAATGTAATATATCCTGTTTTCTGTGGTTCTTTCCAACACAAGAACTGTGCAGCTTGCTTCCATGGTAACTCCCTCAGTGTGAGGTGGGAAGCCTCCAGCTTTGGAATGGCAGCCACTACAGCTGCAGTTCCTTGCTCAATCACCTCACGAAAATCAGTGTTACTACAGCAAAATGCATCCTGGTTTTCATGAGAAAACTTCTTCCTGGGAATACCAAAGCTCTGTGGAGTCCTCATGCCTTGTCCATCCTTTCTGCTGGGGTGTGTGGCTGCCAGCCTTGGGGGGTGAAGCAGTCCTGGGTCTGAGCTGTGAGCTCTGTGCTCTCCTGTGACAGCCATCCATGGTGGGAGCTGGGGGAAATCCCAATGGATTTGTTCAGTATGAAAGGGCATGGATTGCATCTGGCCTGCCAGCTGAAGGCAAACTGGTTGAACTCCTGCTTCTGAATGCAGATGTGCCAAAGGGATGGCAGATTCCAAGAGTTCATGTGCTCTGCAGCATCAGAACCAGCTCCCCACAGAGTCAGAGCCAGGCTCACCTCATCCCTTCTGGAGCCCCCAGCACTGGTGGCCCTTTCCTGGCTGTGGCAGGGGACACCCCAG
>JAHLSL010000052.1:1363741-1387476 GCA_025920805.1 Petroica traversi
CTGTGGCAGGGGACACCCCAGCACTGGTGGCCCTTCCCTGGCAGTGACAGGGGACACCCCAGCATTGGCCTGGCACTGGCACCAGCCATTCCATGATGCAACCTGTACATGTTCTGTCACGCACAAGAGCTGTTTATAATCTACTGTATTAAAGCAGTTAAAATATATTTTGCTATTAGGGGAGGAAAAAAATTGCTTTGGGCTGTTTTTTTTTTCGCTGAGGCTCCTGGTTTGGGGGGAGCTACAAGAGGGCACAGAGGATGGGACTGGGAGCAGGGTAACATATGTGGGGTTTCTCTCCTGGGAGAAGAGGCTGCTGTGGGGAAGAGCCTTGTGAAGGAAGGGAGGAAGGGAAGCCTGAAGCTGCCTGTGCCAACAGCTGTCTCCTGGGTGGGGCTGCAAGTGTCTTCTTACTGTCCAAGGACAGGGAGGGCAGAGGGATGGAGACATTCATGCCATAGCAGACCCAAGCTTAGAGGTACCAGGATCACAGGATGGTAGAGGAGATTTTTATTGGCTATGTGGGGAGAAACTTTTACTCAAGCCCTTCCTGAGGTCCTGGAAAGAAGATGAAATGTCCAAGGTAAACACCAGGTGAGAAGGAAGTTGGGGTTCTCTAAGCTTTGTGTTGACCATTACATCCCTGAGGGGAAAGGACATCCTTGAGGTGCAGGACAGAGCACAGGGATGGAGCTGACAGCTCTGGGGACAGACCTGATTTAATACACATCAAATTGGAGCAGCTGCCAAATGTACATCGTGTTGGTGACTTCTGCCTTTACTTTGGGCCTGAAAAGAGTTTTGAGCCAAGAACTTAATGTGATATTTTTCCAGCTGTGCACCACATGCTCCAAAATCCTTAAGCTGTAACAGCTACAGAACAAGGCCATTAATCTTTCTCTTCTTTCTGGTGGGAATATCAAGTGCTTCCAAGGAGGCATGAGACGGAAAACAAAACTTCTGTCAAGACTTTTTTGCAATTTTTTGTATTTTCTTTCTGAGAAACCATTTGTGCAACAAGACAAGAAACTACCTGTCAGGGTTACTCCTAGATTATACCTACACCCACAAACATGTATCTGAAGGCAAAGACATGTAATTAACATAATTAAAACCCATAGTACAAGGACAGAGCTGATAAGGAGGTCAAAAAGTCTTCATACCAGAAGGATTTTTAAAAACACTTTTGGCAAGGTTGGTGGGGGAGGAAGGCTTATGAAGAAAATTCATGGGGATTATGAGACTAATGGAATTTTTTTTTTTATTAGTGATACACCTCCAAGAAGAAAAAGTGGTAAGATTAATAATTTGTGACAAACACCATTAAATCTCAGGCCCAGAGAGATTCAGATCTATTCAGAGATTTCAGATCTGTGAAAGAAGCAGTTGTGCTTCCTGCAGTTTGTAGGTGGAAACCAAGTGCCCCTTTGGAGGGTCCAGCAAAGCACTGGAGACTCCTGAACAGATGCTCAGAGTGTCAGGTGTAAGGGGGGTTTCCACAATAAATAATGGCAACCCCCCCCCTTAATCCTATGAAGTACAAATGTGGGTTTAATTCTGCTACTGGAGCATTCATTACTGCAAATTTTCTTGGCTGAGCATTAAAAATACCCCACTTACCATGCCTACAAGTGGAGTGCCTGTTTCTGGACCAAAAGCCAATGGAAGGAGCTGAGAGGAGCCCTTTGGTGAGGATTTGTCAGGTAGGTCTGGGCTGGAGGCTGTGGGGTTCCCCATCTGGCTCTTCCTCCTTCCAGCTTCCCTTTAATAACAGGATCTTTCCCTGCATTACATTTTGCCTTTATTTATGCAATTGCTGGTGGTTTAGGGCATTCCCAGCTCTGCAGGAAGCTGCCTGCTAGCAATCCAGCAGAAGGGAAATGGATTTACAGGCACTCAGACTGAAGTTGATTTAGCCCATCCCTTGGTGTCCATGCACCTGGATCTTTATCTCCTACAGGTAGCAGGTAACTTGTCCTAGGCCTCACCAAAGACCTAACAACCACTAAACATGGGATTAGCTGCCTGTGGTTTAGATCCTGCTTTAGGGTAAGGGACCAGGAATTTTGCCATAGATTTTCTCAGCCCTGTATTTTACCATCAGTTTTGCTTTCTCTTTCACCAGCAGAGTAGATGCTGTTGAAGTGGTTCTGATGTGCTGTTCTGCAGAAATCCCTAAGCTGAGGGATACCTTCAGGGTGTTTGACCATATCAGGCCTGTTTCTTTCTCCCTGGAGAAGAGTTTTGTTCCAGAGGAGGCTTCCAAAGCCTGACCTGTGCCAGTGCTTCTCTCCACAGCCCAGGGTACTTGCAGTCCCCACAAACCACCAGAGCCCCAGGGGGCTTTGAGGGTGAATATTTCCATCTCCCATCTTTTTCTGTGTAGAACAGTCCTCTCTAGGGCATGTGTTTGTTCCCTGGCAAAAGATTTGTTGACCTCCTAAGATAAATTTATCCTATATTGCATCACCTGGCTGACCACATCATTTGACATAGATTTGAAGTGTTCCCTGCAAATGTGCTCAGAAACACCCTGGTGCTGGTGAAAATCCCTTGCCAAGGTAGTTTTGTCCACACTGGTTTCTTTAGCCTCAAGAAATAATAACACAGAGCTTGTTTAGATGGTCACCCTGACCTCTCCCACTCCCTGACACATTTCTTGCTCAATAGTGACAGCCACATGTGCCTTGTCTTCAGAGCTGCCTGCAAAGACAAGATCAGCTTTGGCATTATCCTAATTGCTGGAGCAAATTCAGACACCTGCCAGACCACCCCATCAGTTTGATGGGTGCTGGAAGGCAGGCAAAGAAGGGATAAGGAGCCCTGGGCAATGGGAAGGCAGAGCTGGGAACACACAGCAAGGTCTCCCCCTTGGTCTCTTCTGGGAGGTGGCTGTGCTGCCTGACGTGGCTCGATGAACACAGCAACTGTCCCACCAGAGTGCAGGCCAAGAGGTTTGAGGGAAAGGCGTTTTGGGACTAATAAATAAAAGAGTTGCTAAATGAGAACTTAGAACCAGCCTTCCAAAGGATGCCAGGCTGGCAGGGATGCTCTGTGATCCACGATTAAGGAAAGCAGCTCTCCTGGCTTTAATTGACTTAGCAGGGAACAGCTTTACACTTGTTTGTACATAAGTGACGCTTAACAGTTCTAGGAAGGGAGGAATGTTTTGGTTTGGAGGCTACAGAGCATTGGCAGGAGACTGAAAAATGGTCTTTGGCCAACCACAGGCAACGCAGGCTTAATCTGCCTAAAAAACATGATCTCATCCATCTTTTTTGACCCAAGGGAGGGAGGCTTGGCTGTAAGGTTTAGGCTGAGCAGGACAGAGTGGTGCATGGTTTAGGTTGCAGTGAGGGAGTGGTGGGCTGTTGTGGGGTGGCTTGGAGAACAAGATCTTCCCCTCCATTTCAGGGTGTCCCCTATCTGTGTGACACTGCAGCCAGTCAAGAATCTAAGGAAACAATGATTGGCAGAAGCTCTTTTTCTGAGTATCATCAGGGCCAGGGTAGAGTCACACCTACTCCCATGAGTGCTGTCATTCAACTGTTCCTCTGGGTGTATCACAAGGAACATCCCTGTGCATGTGTCCTGGTCTTATCCTGATCCTAAACCTCACCAGCTTCCCTGGCAAGTTCAGGGTTGGCTGTTTCCATCTGCTTTTGGATGTAGATTGTTTCTGTCAGGTTCTGAATCATGAAGTGGGAAAGGTAAAAGCAGTGTGAAATGAGCTATAGGAGCTTCCCTCTCCCAGCTGCCAAACCTGTGTCCTCTCTGGGTGGGAACCAGGAGTATGTGCACATATTTCATGTTTTGACAAGGGCATGTAGTGACAGGATGAGGGGGAATGGCTTCAAACTGGAACAGAGTAGGTTTCAGATATTAGAAAGAAGTGCTTCCCTGTGAGGGTGGTGAGACACTGGCACAGGTTGCTCAGAGAAGCTGTGGCTGCCCACCTTTGGAAGAGTCCTTGACTACTAACAGAGTTTGTCCTCAGCTCTCATCCCTTCTTTCCCACTGCTTTAGCTACTCTGATGATGAACAGGCACTGAATTAAATCCTACGAGAAATCAAGGAGTTGATAAATGCAAGATTTTGGGGGTTGAGTGCATTATCAAGCATTTGCTCAGCAAATGACCCTGTGTTAGCTGAGCCCCAGTGAGCATCTCAGCCCATCACAAGTGGGACCAAAACCACTTCAGCTCAAACCTTTTGTGCTGAAGATCAAGAGTTTACACTTGAGAAGTCATGATTAACAAATGCCATAGTTCAGGCAGTGCATTAAACTCAACCCCATTTTAGCACCATCTGATCAACTCTGGTGCCTGATAAACTACATTAATCTGTAGAAATGCTCAGAACTGTCACCTGTAGATTTTCAATTTATTGTGATACCTACTCCCTGTGGCATCTTTATGCTGGTGGATTCCTCACACTTCCCTTACCTGATTTCCATCCCCTTTCTGTCACAGCCAAAGGCTGGTGCAGCTTTTGGGGGCACAGCAGTCATGTGTTCTTTTCTCAGGTGCTAAAAGCAGACGTAGAGCAGTAGGAAGGTGTTGTCTCCATGGCTGCCTGCCCTGAAAGAAAAAACCAAAGGGCAAACTTTGTAAACTCTACTGAGATTCCAATATCAGGAAAAGTAGGGGGCATGGTAAGGAATAACCAATTTTGCAGCTCAGTCTTGGGGATATCAGGAAAGTAGCAGGTAATAAAGGACCAGTTGACAGACTGTACTGGCCTTTTCCAAAGCTGAAGTATGACCCCCAGATATATGCTGGGAATCAAGAGCATCCAAGGGATGAACTCCAAGAAATTTGATTTGCAGTCACAGGTGAAAAGAATTTCTGTAATTTTAAATGCAACGCAGTGCAAAGAACACGCAGTGCAGATATGACACAAGGAAATCATATGTTCAGTGGGAGAGTGGGTGGTTTGTGATTATACGGATGATTTATGGGAAAAAAAACAAAAGGAGAAGATGGATATTTAAAATGTAAAGTAAAACATCCCTTTGAAGATCATTAACCAGATAGCACTCTCTGAGGGTAATACTTTTTTTTACCTTATCAGTAACGCAAAGTTATCTTCATCTAGGTACTGAATTATCCTGATAATAAAGTATGTAAATAAATGTTTTCTTTGTTTATATAAATTTATTATCTCCTGTGTAAGATAACAAACACTTGTTGAGTAATTTGCAGCTAACCTTTTCAACCTTTGCCTCTGCAAGACCTTGACTCGTTCCTGATTTTGGGTGTTTCATCTCTGCTGCTTTTCTAATCATCTTATTTCCTTTATTCAGACTAAAACTAAACTGCACTTGTATTACTTGGCTTTGCTGAGCTGCTTCTCATACTGACACCTTATTCTTTCACTCAGGATTATCTTGTCCTTTTCCCTACATTACCTTATGCTACGTGCCATATTTCAGCCTACAAATGGAGCTGAGACAGCTAAAGGGAAGAAATAAGTATTTGTCCTAAGAAAGGGAGAGTGAGATGAAGGAATAGGGCCAGAATTGGCCAGACACCAGCATGGCAAAATGTTAACAGCAGATTGTCAGAAGCCTCCATAGTTAACCATGGATATCTCATCCAAAATTGCTTCAGCCAGTAGAGCCCAGAAAAAGAAATCTTAGCTCATTTCCACAAAGACTTTGGGAACTGGGCCACAGAAAAGGTATTCTCTTGTTCCCTACAAGGCAATGAGTTTTGAATGGCTTGGATTAATTTTTGCATTGTTATGTAATGAATGGCCTTTCAGCAGAAAACACAAGGTATCCTTCTCTTTACACTGGCTCTTTGGTAAGAAACAAGGGAAATGAGAGACATTATAAAGAATAGGTAAGAGACAATACTGAGAACATTGTAATTTTGTCCTGTAAGGCAAGGGCACTCAGTTACCTGAAGTATTTATTATCTTCTATGATCCAATTACCCGGTCTCAAGCAGCATGTGACAGAAATACAAAGGTTTTGATGACAAGAATGAGAGAGGGAGAGAGGACAATGGCAGATGAGATTGTTTTGGAAAGGACATGTAAGAAAGTACTTACAGGAAATGTATAATGTTTGGCTTGAGGTCTTAGCTTTTTTTCAGTTTTCCTTGATCACTTCTTAAAGCCTTCACAGAGTGCTTTTGCTGTGAGAACAAGGTGTGTTTTTACTCTGGAATTTGCACTTGGGACTAGAGTGACCTCTACAGTGAGCTCCACTTAGGTCTCTCTTTTGTTGGGCTTTTAGTTAAGTGTTAAAATCAATGCTGACACAGCCTTCCCAAAGCAAGCTGCTATTTAGTAAGGATAACAAAATCCTTCTAAGGCTAATATGACCAAACCCCATGGGAATGTTCCCAAGTGACTGTTCTCCCTCATCCCATGCCCTCCTGAGACCTAGCTTTTATTTCCCCTTAAGCTGATGATGCACAGCAGGAAAACTTAAACAATATTCATTCCTACTCCTTCTGGTTGGCCTCCTTATCATTCAAAGTTAATGCCTTGTTGTGGAGCTCTCGCTGTGCATTCTAAAGTTCCATCCTACAGAGGGTAAATTACTCCATTTCTTGCCAGACTGGACATCCCAACTGTGCTTCATTGCACTTCTCCCAAACCAGGGAAGTTCACCAGCCCTACTCCACAGCTGTGCAGTGGGGAAACCAAGCCACACATCAAAATCACTGAAATACAAAAGAATTCTCATTGTCATCATGTGTTTAACATGCCAACTTTGCCACAAAATGTCACAGAGACCAAGGCCTCCCCAGGATTTTAACAAAGGTTAAACATTGGCTATCAAGAGCAAGGATTGTAACATCTGAAACACATTCCCCAAGAAACAGGGAATATCCATCAGCATGTGCCAGGTAAGTGAGTGAACAAGTAATTTACTGCCTTGTCCAGGCATTTTGCACATCTGCATCACCTGCACCTTTGAAGAATGTGATTGTAACTGCAAAGCTCTTTTAAAAAGAATTAAATTAAGCCTCTATGAAGTGAGGGAGCCAAATCTGCCAAGACAAGAAGTCAGGGCTTTACATCAAGCCTATTTTCTTTCAGCTTTCTTTGTACTCAGTGTTTATTAAACAGCTCATTCTTAATCCTGAGTGTACCCAGTTCCCACATAGGCTGATCATCCCTCTTGGCACCCCTCACAGAATCCAGTTTTATTTTTCTTGGCGGAAGGAATGATAACTAAAGGTTGTATTTTCCTCCCCTGCAGGCACAGCTAGGTTTTTGACAGCACTGGGGAGAAGTATTCAAGATGTGAAAGATGAAATGAGGTCCTGGCATGCACGAAGCCAAGCTCCCAGCATTTTATCACAAGATTCCTGCCTGCCTGGTCCAGGAGGATGCAGTGAGGAGCTTTACAGGCTCCAACCCATTGCATGAAGCTGGGAGTGATGATAAACCACACTTCCTGTAAGGACAGAGGTGTTAATTGGATCTGGGCTGGCCTTGTACAGAAAACTACACTTGAAAAATGTCCTTTTGTGGGGCCCCTGCTGCAGGAAAGTGGCAGTGGGATAAAAGTGATCAGCTGAAGTGTTAAAATCATTGGTGACTGCCTTTCATTTGATTTGGTTTGGCAACACCTGTGGAAACAGTTGGAGATTTCAGTATCCTTCCTCCAACACCCCCATCTCCCTCAGAACTGCCACCTGCTTTGGAAATCTTGACATTTAAAAAAACCACAACACCAAAATGAGTGATTCATATAGAGTCAGATACGTGGGAGAATATTCTTCTCCATGGTGCTCCATTGTCTTTAGTAAATATCATCAAGAAATAAATAATTTGCAGAACACAGACATAACGTTTATGTGCAAGATTCCTTGTGAATGCCAGGTTTGCCCACAAGTACAGCATCAACAAAAAAGCCTGTGTCAGGTTTCCAGCCTATGGGGTACTTAAATATACTGGGGGGTTTTGAGCTGGGAAGCAAAAGATACCTTTGAGAAAGGAGATCCTTAAGGTCTGGTGCTCTAGAGGTTGCTTTGCTTCTGGATTTGGGGCTTTCTTTGGTGGTACCTAGGGATTTTTTTTTTCAGATGATTCAGCAGTGGGCTCCATCCTTGGCTTAATGATGTTCTTATGAAAAAGGAAGTGCAAGACTGCAGCTGCTAGGGGTAAGAGCATTCTATCAAGTATCCACTCTTTCCTTTCCCTCTGGCCAGAGCAGAGTTGTGAAGAATTCTTGTTTCTCTTTCGACACTTTCTTTCCTGTTTGAGTTGTGGTTTTTGTCTGCCAGCCAAAGGAGCTGAGGAGGACTCCTCTAAAAATAGCTGCAAGGTCTCCTCTACAGTGCACGAGCACAAATTTATTGTTTCACCCTTTGTAAGCATTTTCTCTGGAGTAGTTCTGGTGCTTCCTGTTCGGAGAGCAGCTGTGCCTACTGGGCTCTTTGTGGTTTTGCTTCCTTCTCCTAAGGCTGTAGATTCCTAGGGAGCCTTTCCCCTAGGGTTGCATGTGATTTTGGGTTTGTTGCTGAATTCTGGACACGAGAATGCACCACGTGGCTGATAAGCAGTATATGATCCTAGACAAGGACTAGGAGAAGGATAGATCCATAGGAGGAAAAGATATGTTTGTAATGAATATGGAAGAAAAAAAATGGTAAAAACAAATGTTTCTGTCATTAGATCAGTTTGCATTTGGATGAGGTAGGACTCTGACTTATGCAAAACACACTGACTTCAGATTACCTGGCAAGACCAGCCATTCATTAGTGGTTAAGGTTTGCTCTGATGCTTTGTGCAGGTGACTGAACTGCACAGAACACTGTTCCTCTGGCTGCTGGATTTGCTGTGATGTCATGTCCTGGTGGTTGCCTTGCCCAGGAGATCAGGCTGAGCTTCTGATTGATTTCCTCATGTGGAAGGAGGTTTGGGACTGCCTGTGACAATGAGATGCATTGTATAGAAGGCTGGCCTGGCATTAGTCTGCTTTCATAAGAAAGCAGGTTACACTCAGATGACAAGGAAATGGATTCAGATTTATTGTCCTGGACAATTTGTTCCCAAATTGAGTTCTGAGCTCAATCCCAAGGCACAGTGATGTTGTTCATGACTCCAGTGTACAGCCAGGGCTGCAGCTCTCATGCTGCCTCTCTTTTTCTTCCTGCTGATGTAATGTTAAGTAATTAGCACATTTATTTGTGTTTAGAAACATCTACACTCAGGACTCCCTAGGTGGCTGGAGTTTAAGTCTAAATAGGTGCAATAGAAAGTCAGAGACCAGCTGGCTTTGCTTAGGTTATTTGGATGGACAAATTGAGCACATTGCTGACCTGATCCTGACAGTGCCTTACAGGAATTGCAACTAAATCTAAAGGACCTTAAAGACTGTAATTTCTTCAATTCAAGAAGAGCTTGAAGGAGAAGATGCCAACACCAATAGGAAATCTGTAACAGAGAAAGAAATGTTAGAAGTAAAAGAGGAAGCTGCAATTATGCAGGAGACTGTAGTAACTGCAATGTGCTACTTTCCAGCTGGAGATTTTTATTTATTTCTCACAGTGTGTGATGTGACATGTGGCCCTGCAGCTGCCCTGAAAGCCCCTAGGCCACCAGTATCTCCTACTTATTTTCTTTTTTCCTTTTCTCCTATTTCCTTTTTTCTTTCAGCAGCAGCCAGGTGCTGGTATGAATTATCTGACAGAGGGCAGCAGTTCTGCATGCCAGTGGAAGATGCAGGAGCTTTTCTTTACAGACTTCTATTTGTTTTACAGAAATAAATCCCTGGAAGTCACAATTACCTTCCAAAGCTTAGAGCAGGAGCCTCTCAACAGCTACTTTTACTGAAAAATCGTGGTAGAAAGTTGACTTATGCCTTTTGGACCCTGAGGAGCTGCTTCTTTCTGTTCTCTGAACATTTTGGTGTGTGGTTTGGGGCTTTTTTTTGCTCCTGGTCGAGCTCCAGCCATCTCCAACCTCTGTAACCCAGTGAGTGCACCAGCAATTCAAGACTATGAGCAGTAATAGTTTCATATCTGCATCAGAAAATTATTTTAGTCTGTTTTTAGTGTCGAGATGCATTCAGTGCCTGAACTAGCCTCTGGCTTTACATGTTTTTCTGACACAGAGCTCTTGCCTGCGTTGGGACTGTGAACTGAGACACCAGCATCAAACTGGGCACATGCAGCTGATGAAATGTGGCATTGTTGGTTTCATGGGCACTTAAACAAGGTTTTTCCCTTTCCACCAGAGGGGGGTGATGGCCAGCAGGACGTTCCTTTTCTCGGGAAGGGTTTGAAGTCCTGGCAGCACTGGAATGTCTGCAAGTGCAGCTGGACTGGACCTGTGCTGGAGGCCTGAGCAGGGCAGGGTTTCATTTCAGGCAGGTGCTGCTCTCTGATAAGGTTCTGCTTCCTCCAATACCTGATGGCCTAACTTCATGTTTCCTTTCACTCCGAATGTCTTGAGACACTTGAGAGGTACACAAGAGGGTTTTCTGCAAGACTCCTAATTCTTCAGGTCCTTCACAACTTGCAGGTGCTGTGTGAATGCAGCTGAGCTTGTCCATGGCCTGCATGGAAAAGCTTGGTAGGTGCAGCCATGCAACACTGTGCCTCAGTGTGGAGAACACAGTGAAGGGACATCCAGGTGTCTCTGTGCAGAATCACATCGAGGTTTGTGTTTGGTAATGACTTTTTCCATGCCTAAGCAGGCTTGGGCACTCTGAATTATGTTCCCTCATACTTGTTTTGTCTGAGAGCTTGCATTAACCAGGGAAACCCCATCTCATCAGCCCCACTAACAGAATTGACTCTGCTCCGTTTTTATCCTCTCACAGTGCAGATTAGCATCTCACCCTCTGCCAGCAAACACTGGATTTTAAAATTAATTCAATTTGCAAGGATTACATAAATGTGCCATGAAATCCTTTGTGCATCTTTTAACAATACCCTTCTCTGGAACCATAAGCATTTTTTATAGAGTCAGCCAATCCCAGTGGACTCTTCAGATCTCTAAATCTTTCTCTTGGGTTTCCTGCCAGCAGCTCCTTAGATTTCAGGGGTTTGCATTAACTTTGCTTCTGTGTTTCAAAGAAACAGAGATCCATGCTCAGAATGCAGAGGAAAGATTTGAAGGTTTGAAAAGAAGCAGAAAGAAGCTCTGCAGGGAATCAAGAGCTGAAGTGCAAGCTGGAGGAAGACAAGAAAGTCCTCCAAGAAGAAACACAAGGAAAGGCAAAGTCAGGATAATCAATATTCTGAACCTTTCCCCAGAATTGGAGACTGAAGCAATCTTTGAGGACACCTCACTGATCTGTTTAATGCAGAATCCTCCCCTAGTGGACACATCCTGGACTCTGTCAGTGGACAAGAAAAGAGGCTTTTAATGTGATTCTAGATCAGGACAGAAAAAACTGGTGAATGTTGTCTGGTTGTGAGAGAAACTAGTTTTGATTTTGACATGTAACATAGGATCTATATACAGGAAATCACTGTAATTGGCATCATGTTCCTTGTGAGAGAGTATTCCCTGGTACAGTCAAGAAGATCTGTTTAGGAACACTGATTTTGGATTAGAAAGAAATTGTGTTCCAGGGGCCACAGAACTTTTGTGTTTATAGCACAGGACACTCTTGCTTTCTCTAGGAGGTATTTGAACACTGCTTACCTACTGTTCTTGCCCATATGGTGTGGCAGTGAGTTCCTGAGGTCACAAGCTTATTGTGCACAAAAGCATTTCCTTGTGTTCTTTCTCAGCTAGATCCACAAGATTTAAATGTGGAGAAGGAGAAAGAATGGGAATTAAAATTTCTTCCCAAAGCCCTTCAATGTTCCTTTGACTTCAAAATGGGAGGAGGGGCTAACTTGTTTGTCAAGCATGTGAAACCTTGGGCACATTTTAACTCTGTGGTATTTTTAATGGCTTTTGCTTGCTGTTTTCTCTTTCAGAAAAATTTACCAAGAAAATACCTCAGAAGTCAGCCTGCTCAAGTCCCAAAGCTCCTACCTCTGGCCAGCCCAAGGGATCCAGGAAAATCA
This sequence comes from Petroica traversi, assembly GCA_025920805.1. Classification (NCBI taxonomy): domain Eukaryota; kingdom Metazoa; phylum Chordata; class Aves; order Passeriformes; family Petroicidae; genus Petroica; species Petroica traversi. The sequence continues at coordinate 1,375,735 of JAHLSL010000052.1, forward strand.
AACACTGAAGAATAGCAATGGCTGAGTAGTGTCTTAGTGCCCATTTCCAGGAGCTTTTCACCCTGATCCACTGCTGCTGGATCAGTACTACCCCAGCATCTCTCTGCCATTTCAGCATTTATTCTGTTTTTCTTCCTGCCTCTACCACTTCCACACGTATCTTGCTTGTCTCTGCCTCCTCCCACAGTTCTAATACCTTTCCAGTTTGTTATCCTTGTAAAACTATTGCTACCTCAACTTTCTACACAACACATCTCTCCTGCCTGTGCCCCTCCTGTTTGCACTCAATCTCTTGCTGCTTTATTTCCCTCTGCCTCATCCCTGCTGGCTCATGCAAGCAAGTTTTTTGCGCCACTTCCCTCTCACATCAAGAGTTTTTTATGGTTATGTATCTGATAACAGGTACCCTCTTCATCCTCTGAACTTCAGATGATCCAGCTACCAGCTGTCTGACTGACAGGGAGGAAAATGTGCTAAAATCAGGACGACTCTGCAATTTGACCCATTCTCAGCTTGGAAGAGCAGGCAGTGAAACTGTCAGGAATCACATCAGCTCAGACAACACCTGCCCACTCCCTCAGAGTAAATTCTTTCTTGGAAACTTCTTCTACCACTAATCCTTAGGTACATTTTTAAACTATGTTTTCCTTCTGCAAGGCTTTTGAGCATAATATCTCCTGATGGTAAAGTGACAAGTTTCTGCTGGCTCTGTATATGCAAAAGAGAGAAGATCCTGCCTGAACAAGGCATGCTTTTTGGAACTGAGGATGTTCTTAGCTATAATCTGCCTCTCTGTAAGAAAATTACATGTTTGAAAAACCTGTGCCTGCCTTTTGCAGATATAAGTGCAAACAGGGTAATGGGTGTGCCCTGCGTGTCTCCTGACAGTTCTTGGGCTGTGTTGCTCCTTTGAGACATTATCTGTAAAGCTGTTGGTCCTTCATGTGCCAGGAATCTTGGTGGGGATGGGTCATTTTACAAAGAGTCAGAAATGCAGCCAAAGAAGAATTCAGAGAAAGGATCAGCTGCAGCTCACTCACTATTTATGCCCTTTTGTCCATATGCCCTTGAGGTTGAGAAAGAAGGGCCTATTCCAGCAGCCTGAGGAATAACCAGAACCAGCTTTAGAGGAGTAACTGCACAGCTCATGTTCACCAGTGGAAGATGACAGAGCTGTTCAACTTCCCAGAGCTAATTTTCCATGAGAAAGATCACTCCTGACATCTATCACAGACACACCATCAGGAGCCAAAGTGACCCTGCTGCCCTCTCCTCTGGGTGGGTTACAGTGGCAAATGATGTGGATGGGAGGTTACACCTGGAGCTCAGGTGCTTGTGTGGTCACCAACAAATCCAGGGGTGGATTTTTCCCACTCCCCAGCCACTTGTAGGGGGCTGGTTGGCCAGGTGTCCTTGCTGTAAAAATGCTGGCAAATACTTGTAGAGTATCACGAGATCATGAGTTACATCAGTTCGTGTTTCCAGCAGGCAAAGAGCCCTGAATAAGTGAAAATTCAAGAGTGACTGACAGGCGGGCAACCCCTGACAGGCACAGGCATCATGTGCAATTAAGAGAAGGGCCACAAAGTGTCCTCTACCTGACTTCTACAGGACACCAAAAGCAGGACATTGGTGCTGGGAATGGCTGTGCAAGGAGATGTGCTCTGAAGCAAGGAGAGATGCTGTAGGTCAAGTAAAAGGGCAGGAGCAGAGCTGATGTCCACATGAAGGGCACCAGGATCAGAGAATCTGAGTGGAGGGATATTTCCATTTCCAAGGGAAAGGACTGCAATGCCTGTAGGCTCCTGACCATTTTAAAAACACCTGTAGGCAGGAAAGATACATAGGAATTTTGTGGCTTTGAGAATTTTTGAGAACTCTCTCTGTTCACTCTCTGTGTGTGAAAATTACCGAGGTAGCTGCAGGCGGGCCAAAGAGTTACTGTTCCCGAGGCTCTCAGCCAGTGGTGCCAGATTCCCCTTGTTAGCCCAGAGGGCGTTGGTTAAATGGGTCACCTTAACTTTTTTAGGTGCCCACGAGCTCAGACGTTGTCCTGCCTCACCACCCTGTGGAAGCGAGCAGCAGCACAGCCTTTCCTCTGCACAGCAGATGTGCCCGGCAGGGAAGCACCAAGCCTTGAAATCTGCCTTCTCCTCCTTCTTCCTTTTCCTCCTGCTTCAGAACCAGGGCTAAACCAGGCCCTGGTTGTGTGGCTCTATGTGGGTGGTTACTGAAATTCCACATCCAGGACACCACAGGACCCAGCTCTTTCCCTCCTTGCAGCACTCACCATCCTGCCTGCATGCTGAGCCCTTGCTGTTCCCCCAGGGATTGTGGTGCTCCCTCTCCCACCTGCCCAGCTGTTTGGTTTGAGGATGGAGGGATGTAAGGACAGAGGGGAGGGTCTGTCCTTCCTTCCAAGGTCATGGGGCAAGATGGATCAGACCCTGGGAGCCAGGCTGTGTCAAGGTGCATCTGGCTCTGTGGAGGGGAAGGGATGACACTCCACTTCCCTCAACCCCCTGCTCACACACTTGCCAAGCCTGCTTCTTGTACTCCACATTTTTTTCTTTTCCAAAACAAGTAGAGGCATTTCCCGAGTACAATCCACTTTATATTGCAGGCCTTCCCTCCTGCCTCCAGGTCAGACCTCGTTTCTGAGCAGGAGCAATGTGGGAACCATCTCCCTCAGAGCATAGGCGAGTCCTTCTTGTCTTTTGGATTTTCTGGGAGCTTTGTGGCACCTGTGAGGAGGCTGCTCACGGCTGGAGGGCTGTGGGTAGCTGGAGAGACCATGTTCAAGGCATCCAGAGGCAAGGGCAAGATGAAAGCAGCAGGTTTCTCTGTGGTCAGGGAGTGCAGTGCATGGAGATAACGGAGCTGAGCAGCAGCTGGGGCACTGGACAGGATCTCAGCTGCCATCCGCAGGGACTCAGAAGCAGCCTTTTCCCCCTCTGCAGCAATCACCTACCAAGCAGGGGAAGAAGGAAGGTTCTGTGAGGCTGAGAGTGAGGGGGCACAGACTCTTTGTTACAGAGGGAGGTTGCCATGGTGAAATTTTCAGGGTCAGTGTGATTATAACATTCCTGCTCCTTGAAGATTGCAGCATGTACCAGACCTCTTGGCATTGCCAGAAGTATGGAAGCTCATGTCTGGCATGTTTTTACCAGGCCAGCTGGAGCTCACAACTGAGCTCCCCTTGTTAGACTCAGCTCTTGATCAGGAATTAAAGGACACATAGCAACCCAGAGCTGTGTGCGTGTGTGACATGTCCCAGGAACCTCAAACCAGAGGTGGAAAGGAAGGAGGAATGCTTTGTAAGGAGGAGAAGTATTGAGATGTCGGCATACCCGCACTTTGGCCTGTCTCTGGGCCTCTGCTTCCACAGCCAGGGACTGCCGGAGCTCTGCAGGCAGCTGCACGTTGTTGCTGTGGCAGTAAAGACAGGCATTAGCTGGGCTCTTGGCTCTCCTGGCAGCACTGGATGGTCAGGCTGAGGCTTGGGATGGGCTCAGTTGGTCTCTGCAGAGCAGTTCATTCATATTTTTTGCCCCCTGGGTGTCCCTCTTTGCATGTCTCACTTTGACCTTCCACCTCCATTCCCATCCTTCTCTTTCAGCCTGGTTTTCTAGAGACCAGGCTTGCATGATCACCAGGCAGCAGAGAGACCTCTTTGTGTCTCTGGGGCTTATAGTTTAAGCTCACTCTTTGTGAGACAGCAGAGACTGCACTAGGAGACAGCTCTGAAGACAGGCATGGGAATGTTCTGTTCAGATTTATTCATTCACTGACTGGCTCTCTCTTCCCAGTCCCTCTACGTGATCAGCGAGTCCCACCTTTCTGCACAGACCTGAGTGATGAGCCCATCCCTACCAGTGCTGAGACCCCAGGGCCTTTGATCTAGAATATCAAAGGGAGAGTTCAGTGCCTGCTGTGCCTTTTGGCCTACTAGAATTGGGTACAAACTCTGCCTGCAGCAGCAGTGAAATGGTGATGAGATCCCAGCTAAGGATCCTGCTCTGGCTGACAGGGCAGGAGAAAGAACAGTCTTACATGTGGAAATTTTACATGAGGCAGAGGCTGAAATGGGCAGAGAAAATAGGAAGGTGAGAGGTGAGGCTCTACCTTGTGCAGAACACCTGCAGGGAGAGAGCCAGAGGCAAAGATGGAAGAGGAGCAGGCAGCAGTGAGAAGCACAGGACAGGTACTTGCAAAGGGACAGAGAATTCCATTCTACCAGCATTTCCTACCTACATTTCTATTCTCTCCACTTTGATCCCCCAGCAGCCTGTGACAGCATCCAAAGCCACCTGTGAAGAGGAATATTTTTAGAACATGGGGAGAACAGCAGCCCTGGCCTAGGGGAGCAAGGACAGGGCAGGGCCTTCAATTGCAGGACTCTAAGGCAGATTTATCAGGTTCTGTGTGCTACTGGGGAAGGTCCCTCAGAAATAAAATTACTGCCCTCACTTCCCATTTGTGTTAACCGCAGAGGTTCAGGGTGATTTAAGTAGAGTTCACACTGATTCCAAGAGTGGAAACCTTCTTCAAACCAGTGGCTGTGACTCTGAGGGACTGGACACCTGAGCTTCTTTGCAGAGCCTCAATTCTCTCCTTGCTTTGCTGTCTCCCTCCCCACAGAAGCACCTTTATCTCCTGGCTGATGTTCTTCCTCTCCAGCAGAAGCTCAGAGAAGGCTTGATGTGCCAGGAGGCGTTTTGTGGTGGTCTGCACCAGCAGCTGGATGGCACTGGAGATGCTGGTCAGGGTGGTGAGGAGAAGAGAGGCATTTTCCAACCGGTAGTAGCAGACAGCATCTATCTCCAAAGTCACCATGTCTTTGGTCAACACCTAAGTAGAAGACATTAGGGGAGATTGGAGCTGGTTCTGGCAACTCTAAGGTAGCACAAAAAACACTCAACTGAGAGAATGATGAAGATTAACTGGATGGTTAAGTCTCTTTAGCCTCCACCTCTGCTACTGACTGATCTTGGGCAAACTAGAGGTTACTTTGAGATATTTTTTTCAAACTTTTCTTTGCAAGGATGAAGGTTGGAAGCATAAAAAGACCCCAAAATTAATAGGGGAGGTGGTCAGCCATACCTGATGGAAGGGGATCTCTAGGGTTTTGAGGCGGAGGTCAATCTTGTGATAGGTGTCCAAACAGGGAAGGTAAAAGAAAAGGCCTGTGGGAGGAAGAGAAAGACATTAGAACTAGTAAACTAGTAAACATCAGAACTACAGAAATTACCTGTTCTGTTTTGGACAACAGGGGTTCAGCATGCAGAACTACAAAAGAACAGCAATACATAGGCTTAAACCCTCAGGCTGCTTCTGTGATGGAAAAGCCATTAGAAACTACTAGCCCTCAAAAGAAAGGGAACAAAAAACTTCTCATCTCTGTCTGCTTGGAGGGCACCAGCATGTGAGCTTTGGTAAGGCAAGCAGAAGAGGAGCAGCATGGCTGGAGGGAGCTCAGTAAACAACTCACCAGGTCCTTTGGCTCTGCCAGGAAGGAGATGCCCAAGTCGGAAAACGATGGCTCTCTCATACTCCCTCACCACCTGCAGAGGGAAACAAAAGCCAGGCGGGAGAGGAAGGACTGGGAAAACCAGCCTCACTGGCACAGGAGCAAGTTTATTCTGGAAAAGCTGTCACTGAGTCACTTTACCCTTTGCCCAGAACTGCTGGCCAGCCTTGTTTATGAGGAGCCCCGTGACAGACAGGGATTTGGTGAGTGCAGCCCATGCCAGACTCACCCAGGGTTTCCTAGGATGACCCAGTATTTTGCTTTCTTCTAACCTGGCCAAAGTTAAATAACCTGAGTTAAAATTTTCCCTCCAAGACAAAAAATTGTTCACCCTAAGAGCTGAGCTGTAATACTGACATTCTTGATGATAACAAGACAAATGTGAAATTTCTTGAGAAGTGGGAATCAAAATGCCTCAAAGTGTCTACTGTAGCTATGATATAAATCTGAATAAAAAGGAGAGGAGGAGGGAAAATCTGCTATTAACTGTGAGATCACTCTCTCTTAAAATTTTCAATTTGAAGCCTATTTACCCTGCTGCTGTAATCTCTGGGCTAGGTAGGCTGAGGGACATGTCTGAAAGTGAACAGACTTGCAATTTGTTTTAAAAAAGAGAAGCCTTAGTTCCTTCCTGCTGGTATTTCAGCAGAAGTATTTGACAGACAACGGTTGGACCCCTGTGCTGTAGTAACATGTGATAAAGGACAAATCAAAATTAATGATGAGTTGGAGAGGTTTAAATAGGGCCTAATACCAAAAAATCCTTTATGCTCATGTCCAACACATGCTGAATCAGGGTGTGACATCCAGATCAGACACCAAATCCTGAGAGGCCCCTTGGCTATTCTCACCTTCATGCAGAACCAGACAGAAATGGGGAAGGTCATTATGATGAACAGGAAAGACAAGATGGTCAAAAGCCACTCACAGACACCCAGACCAGGAGACTTTACACCTAGGGAGAAAACCAACAGGACTGTGTTAGAAGAGACTGATCCAAAATACTGAGAGCCGGACAAGCACAAATCAGCTCCATTGTTGTCCTTTGCCTGGACTCATTGGAAATGAACAACTTGGCTCTCTCTGGAGATGAGTTAAGGAACACTCCCTGCTCCAGATTGCCAGGAGCTGAAAGGATGGATGGAAGGATAGATTTTGTCTCTCCTGACAAAAACTGACCCATGCTCCTCCATCATTGCTTGACTAGAGAGCAAACTTTGTCTTGAAGGATTTGGGCTACCAAGCAGGGCTGAAAGGCTTGGAATGGACAGCTTTGCTGAGCTGGGGTCCCTGAAGTTTATCTGGAAAGATGAGCTAAAGACAAAAATTGTAAATAAGAGACAGCTTTAAACATGCACAGCCTGAAGTGCCCTTCTCTACTAGAGTATTTCAGGTGGTTTTGGAATAGGATTTTAGTTGCATCCTAGCTCCCTAGTGCAGTGGGATGAAGCCTCTGGTGCCAGTGAAATCTTCCTGTGTTCTAAGAAGTCACCCCAAGGTGCTGGAGGCTGACTGGGGTGGTCAGCCCAGATGAATATTTCTTTCTACATCCCCCCCAAAGTGCTTGTGGGTCATCTTGCTCTGGCTGCCCTTTGTTGTGCTCCTGTCTGAGGGAAAAATCTGCAGGTATGGCATGAAAACAGACGGAGCCAGAGAGTGTGCCAGGATTTACACCTGTGAAGTTAACATCCCTCCCATTTTTAATCCCTTCCACCCCTTCCATCCCTGCCCCTCTGCCTTTGGAATTCTTTGCAGAACCACCAGGTCCTGAGGGAGCTTCAGATCCCAAGAATCTGTGTGGTTACTGGAGCCCCTAAGCACTGCTCAATAGCTGTAATTCCTGTAATGGAGGCAGAAAAAGGAAGCTGTGAAAAGCTAATTCCCAGGGAGTCAGGGGCAAGTGTGAACCTTTGTGTCACTCTGGGGCAGCAGAGGTGCTGGCATGGAAGGGCACAAGTGGTGCTGGCTCTTGTAATACTCATCTGCCATGCCCGTGGTGATGCTGGGTCTAAACAGGTCCAGTACTGTTGCCAAAAGGATCACGATGCTCCCTTCTACTGCAGCAGGCTGGGAATGTGCCTCACAAACACGTGGACAGGAGCTGCTCTTAAAGGTTATCCAGCACACAAAGTCTGCAACTCACGGGCAGTTCTTCCCTGCAGCGAGGTCCTTTGGGCTATGAACTGGCAGGGAGGCCAATGCCATCCAGCTAAAGGAGGCCAAGCAAGAAAAGCAAGAGACCAGACTGGGAACAGAACTGGGGAGTAACCAGCTGAAGCATGAAGGGTGCTGGGACTGTAACTGCTTGTATCCAGGTTCACTGCTTTGCTGGATGGTGCTAACAAGCCTGCAGAAACTGGCCAGGAGCCTGGCTGGAGTCTCCCATATCCCATCCTGAGGATAACTGTTATAAATGCATATTATAGTGTTGGTTTTTCGCAAATAATGAATGCTGTGTGTATAATATTGATCCTTGTAGAAGCAGTGTTTGTGTAGAAATGTAGCCATTCTAGTTTTGCTTAATAGTTGAGAAATAACTAACATTACTATGTGAAATATTTCTCACAAACCACCCCTCAAGCAAGGCGATTTACTCCTATCAAGACATTCCTGGATAAGAGACTCCTCTGCCAAACTGACAAATATGCAAACTTCTACTTGTATCAAGATATTCCTGGATAAGAGACTCCTCTGCCGGGGATTGATAAAGGACTAACTGAATTCTTCAAAAGAACATCATTTGAATTATACAACAAGATGTAAAAGTAAAAAAAGTATTTAAAGAAAGTCTCTCTCTAGGAGAAGTGTGCTCTGCTCTGTGCCAGTGCACCCGGCATCTCAGGACGCTGTAATTCCTTTGCTTTGTCTTTGTCTTTTCTTGGGGTTTTTTTGTTTTGTTTTGTTTTTTTAATTAAAAACCTTTTAACTTTAACAGAAATGGACCTCGTTTTTAACAACAACCACACCTGTGCAAGGTGGGTGTGATGACAGAGAGCAGAGTCACACTGTGACCCTCACAGCACCAAAGAGCCCACAGATTTCCAACCCCATCCCTTCCTTAAGCCATACCTTCCTCTTGCTGCTCACTATCCAGCAACACCATGGCCTCCATTTCTTCATCAGACACCACATCATCCACGTCCACCACCGTGGAGGTGTGCACCCTCCCATCACTCCCTGCCGTGCTCTTGGTCTCCTTGGCTTTCTCCTGCTTTACATCTCCCTTTCCTTTGCCAGCTTCCCTGCTGCTCTCCCTCTTCTCCCGTTTGCTCTGCTTAGCCGGGGACTCTCTGCGCCTTCTGTGAGACTCCCTGGAAGAGCTCCGAGCCCTCTTCTCCATCCTCATCAGTGCCGAGGAGCTTGCAGCTGCCTGGGGAGTTGGATTAGTCCGAGCTCGAATTTATTGCTTCAGGCAGGGGAGGAGAGAAGGGGAGGTGTCACATCAAGGAGGCTCGTTCCAAGTTCATCACAGGCTTGTCAGGCATAATGGGCAGTGAAGTGAGCAAGCTGTTTCCAGCTGCTCTGCTCTCATCCTGCACTGCTGTGGAGATGGGAAGGAAAGTTACACCTGGACAGGACGGACCCCAGGAGGACATTCTGTTTGCATCTTCCTGCTTTTGGAAATAAAATGCAGTCAGAAGCACTCCAATTTTTAGTAGATAGCTTCTGCAAAGCTGTTGAAAAGCAACCTAAGAGTCAGGCATGAGGCCCCAACGATGTCAAAAGGTGAGAGTGGCCAAGAATAGAAAGCAGGGTGAAAAACCTTTGCTGGTGAGCCTTGGAGGGAGTGTTGTGGTGAATGTCTGGGTGAGCACCATCTCCCACTGCTCTGCTCTCCAGAAGACCTTTGGCTGGCACTGGGAAGGGACATTGGCAGCAATCCCCTTCTCTCTAGGGGTCACATTTTAGCAAGGAGGGAAAGTAACTGGTCCCAGCTTTCCTGAATGGGTGTTGATATGACAGCCATCACAGGGTTAAAGCTGTGGAATCTAAATTGCCAAAGGAGTTTGTGCCTAAATGCCTCCCTAGTTTTCCACAGCAGGAGCATGGCAGAGCAAACATAGGCGCTTTCTCTTTTCATGCAGCTCAGCCTGTGTTGACCTCTGCAAAACCTGTGGAAGAAACACTTTAAAGTCACCAACTGCATTAAAGAAATCAGCACCTGGATAGAAATCACACTAGAGCAAGACACAGCTGGGACATAAAGCAGGGCAGGGCTGAGCTCAGGGATTCCAGTCCCTGGTGTGGAGGAGTGGCTGGAGGGAGCTGGGAAGACAGCTGGGGAGGTGCTGATCTTGTTTTTTCACAGATTCCTGTTTTATTGGAGACTTGTGCTCCACCTGGAGTCAGGATATTGCAGGCAGGGAGGGCAGGAGCACCAGCTGCCTGCTTTCTCTGCTGTGCTCAGTGCCTTGTCAGCAGGTCACCAGGGAAGTGATGGATAGGAAGGGCTGAAGGCAGAGAAAAGCTGGGTGTAAATGGGGTGTAATTAATAAATTTGTACAGTGTATATTCTTTGGAAGTGCTCCAGAAACCTTTTCCACTCGGTGTTTATCATGTGGCCAACATGGGACTGGCAGAGATGGTCTCCAGCTGCTGAAAAGGCAGGTGGTGTTTTAAGCAGCAACAGCAAAAGGCAGCTCAGGTTTTGGATTCCAGTCAGTACCCTGTCAAAAGCACTACAGCATATTTTGTCTGGTGTTTTATTCAACCAGTGGGTCCTGACTCCACGATGCCTGGGAGATGTGCCTGGCTGCTAACTTTTGAAACAAGATTTTTTGAGAGCACATGCTGATGGGTGTCCCAAAATTCACAGGTTCAGCCCTCGTTTTAATCTGAAAAGTATTCCTGTGCGGAAATCAGCTGTGCAGTTGAGGGGGTTTCTCAGATACCTGTGAGCCCTTAGGGAACAGCCATTGCACCCCTCTTTACCACACTCTGTCACCTCTGGAAAGTCAATGTCTCCTCTGTGGATTTTCTTCTCAGATGGGACTAAAAAAATACAAGACTCCTCTTAATAACCACATCTCGTTTTAAATATTGTTACATCAAATGAACTGGTGCTGGTTTGTGTGTGACTCTTTCCTAACGTGCTTTTAGTGTCCCCACTGTGGATTTTCCTCTTAGATGGGGCTAAAAAATATAAAGATTCCTTACAAGACTCCTCTTACAAAATGCAAGACTCCTGTTGATAACATTAGGACATGGAGGTTCTGGAGCAAATCCAGAGAAGGGCAGTGGAGCTGGGGAAGGGTCTGGAGCACAAGTCTGATGAGCAGTGGCCAAGGGAGCTGTGGGAAGCTCAGCCTGGAGAAAAGGAGGCTCGGAGGAGACATTACCACTCTCTACAACCACAACGACGGGAGGGTAAATCCAGGCTGGGTCAGGCTTTTCACCCAGGCAACCAAAAACAGGATAAGGGGACTCAGTCCCAAGCTGCACCAGGAGAGGTTTAAGTTGGACTACGGAGAAATTCTTCACAGTAAGGAGTGATTAGCCATTGGAACAGAAAGGTGGTGACACCACCGTCCCTGAAAGTGTTTAAGGAAAGACTGGACACAGCACTCAGTGTTCTGGTCTGGCTGACATCGCGGTGTTGAGTCCCTACCACCTCAGAGGGCTTCTCCAAGTGGTTTGTTTTATGAAGGCAGGGGCAGCATCTTCCTGCCAGTCCTCCTGTGAGGAAAATTAATCCACAAACACCAGAGGTTGATGTCCAAAAAGGAGGCAGAGGAGTCCTGTCACTTTATTCGAATAAAGGGAGAGGCCATGGGGCATTTCCCCTGGGGTCTCTCAGATTTTTGGAGGACGCAGCCTACATTTTATCCTAATTCCTGTCCGCATGTCCCTCTCTCGTTCCCCATGGGCTGAGGTATTCGAGAGGCTCAGACTTTACAAAACACCCAATACCTGAGACCCCCTCTAAGGTATAATCCCCCCCTTTTGTCCTTCCCTTGCATCACTCAGTGGAATTCCTTATGGAATTTATGGATCTTCTCAATGTTCCTCTCATTTCTCCATATTCAATTTTATGTATCTACAGACCTTTGGTTTGTCTGTAAATGCAAATTTCCCTCGTTCCATTCATCAGTCAGTGGAATCCTCCCCATTGTTTCTTTTATCTTTCACTGCTGATTTTATCTACTGGCAAGACCCACAGCTCTATGTTATAAATGCATATTATAGTGTTGGTTTTTCGCAAATAATGAATG
>JAHLSL010000052.1:1387876-1411713 GCA_025920805.1 Petroica traversi
AGAGGGAGGCGGCAGCGATGGCGCCGTGCGTGTGGGGCTGTCCCGGCGTGGGGCTGAGGGCAGCGGGGATGGCGCTGGGGGACGGGGACACTGCGAGGCTGAGGGGTCGCAGGGCTTTCTGCGAGGAGCACTGAGCGCGGGGTATCCTCGTGCAGCAGTGTGGACGCGCGGGGTGTCTGCGGTGGCAGGGGTTGTTTTAGGGGTGCGCTGAGCTCCAGTGAGCGCGGGGGTTGTTGGCGAGCCTGCTGCCCGCTCCCCATGCCTGCTTTCGGCTGCTGGGTGGGAGCAGGTTGGGATTCCACGCGGTTGTGAGCAGCTGTGGAGGAGGTTTCATCTGCTTGCTTGTGTTCTCCTTTAGCACAGAGGCGTTGAAGCAGGCGCAGCTGATGGAGGTGCTGAAGAAGGAGGTGAGGGCGATGCTGATCGCCGCCAAAGCGGGCTTGACGCCAGAGCAGCTGGAGGAGCAGTACATCACCATGGTCTGCAAACCTCTCCCTCTGCACGACCTGGGCTTCCAGACCACCCTGGAGATGGTGACACAAATGCCTGAAGTTGTCCGAATCTGCTCTTCAAAGAATGGCGCTTTAATCCTCAAAGGTGAGGTTTTGTTTCCAAACAGGTGGAGGAGTTGTTTGGAACCTCATAGTGGAGTGAAACAATGTTCAGATGTGCAGAGCTGTGTGTCACATATCTCTTAATGTTTCTCATATGACTCTGGTTAATTTTTTGTCTTTGATATTTCTTTTTGTGTTTTGATCTGCCTTTTAACACATTTGTGCTCTTCCCTCCTGAAAAAGTCACCCAGGCTTCTAGTTATTTTTATACACTTGTGCTCTCTGCCCTTAGTTTAGAAACTTAGGCAACATTCCTTATGGGTACCCTAGAACTGGTAAGCATCACTTTTCCTGTAAATGCAGACTACAGCAGGAGCCAAAACCAGGGAACGGAGCCTTTCAAGAGAAGCTGTGAAAGTTTCCTGACCCCACAGGAAATTTAGCCTGTATCAAAGAACCTTTTTCATTTTCTTTGGGGTAGAGTTGGGAAAACAAATGGCAATTGCAAACAGTTGATTGGGAAGGGTGAAATAGTTGGGGGCTTTTTGAGTGCTGCAGTAACACAAAAAAAGTTGTTTAGAAGCTTGGAAAAGACCTGGGCTGTTCTCCAGGGAGACCTTTCCTGGGCAGGGGGTGCTCTGTAGTGAGAGTTTGCTGTGATTTTGCTTTCCCAGCAAAACTCTCAGCAGCTTGGTTTTTGTTTGGGATCCTGCATCCAAGAATTTCACCTGCCTTCCTACCTGGTTTGAATTTTTAGGGATGAGGGTGCAAACTGGCTGCTGGCTTTTAAAAATAGTTCAGTCCAGTTTGCAAATGAAGAGGTGGCTGGAAATCAGCCATGATTTGGTGTGATTGCTCTTGAAGGAAACAACTGCCTCTGGAAAGGGTGTGGAGAAGAGGAAAGAAAGGAAAAAATAGGAGCTTTGCCAGCGTAGAGCTTTTAATGTTTCAGTGTTCTGATTGTCTGTTTATTTCTCTCTGTTGCAGCCATTGCAGATGACTCCACCAAAGGCATTGCCAAGCTGGTTGCCAACCAGAAAGTAAAGTCAAGAAGTAGGGCATCAAAAAAGGCTGCTCCGAAGGCGAGTGCTACTTTTCCCACTAAGAACTCTAAGAATCCACAGAGTTTCCAAACTCTGAGTGCCAGGACTCCCATCCTGCCAGCAGCAGTGAAGGCTGAGCTGCAGGACCTGCTGAGTTCCTCACCTCTTCTGCTCATGGACTTGGACAAGGCCTTTCTCAGGCGCTTTGGCCGCGCGTTCCAGTACAGGCAGTATGGATTTTTGTCCCTGTCTGAAGCCCTCAGGAGCGTGTCTGATTCCATTGTGGTTGAGCAGACAAAGGCAGGTTCCTTGCTGGTCCTCAGGAAGTACTTGGCAAACAAGATAGAACAGGAAGAGGTGCCTCAGGGTGAGGCTGAGGAAGAAGAGGTACCTCAGTGTGATGCTGAGGAAGAAGAGGTACCTCAGTGTGATGCTGAGGAAGAAGAGGTGCCTCAAAGTAAAGCACAGGAAGAAGAGATGCCTCAAGGTGAGGCTGAGAAGGAAGAGATGCTGCAAGGTGAGGTCATGTGTTTAACAAAGCACGTAGCTCTTACAAGCTCTGTGGCCAAGAAACTGCCTTTCAAGTGATTGTTGTTGCATTCTGTTGCTGTAGAAGTCCTGGTTCCCCTGGGGTTGAGCACAGAAGGGCTGTTGAGTGCTGCAGAAGCAGCTGTCACAAGGCAGTTGTCTTCATAGCAGAGAATTTAACTGGAAGGTTTCAACCTGTTGCCACTGGGGATTTTTTGGTGTGAGGTGAAAGAAGGGATGATTAGCCCTTTCAGGTATGGATGTGCTGAATGTGTGTGTAGGACTGGGATTTCCAGTCATTCCAGGCTGTAGGTAAAAAATCTAGAAGGATCTTCTGAATGTCTGCTCTGCAGGCTGGTAAAGCCTTTGCCATACACTTTTTGAGACTGAAGATTTAACACTGGCCTGAAAGGCACAGCTGCAGTGTTACACAACAGAGACAGGATTGCAGGTGCCCTTAACATTCCCATAAAATCTATGTGAGAGGGTGGGTAATCACATACAGTTGCTGCCAAATTCATGGCTTTTCCAGGGAAAAAATCATTTTAACATTGTTCTAGCAATGGATTTTAACCCTTAGCTGGCTTACAAAATGATTCTTGTTTTGTTTTAACTTATTGACGCAATGAAGCCTCTTGAGTGTGGTGGCTGTGAATGCTACAGGTAGTGAGGGGAGAGACACCAGTGCTTTCAGACTTTGATTTTTTTCATGTTTTCCCTTACTGCTTAATACACAACACTGCAGCAGTCTAACAAAGAATAACAAATTATTGTCTTGGCAGCTGAGATATCTCCTTTGGAACCCATCTGTAGGACAGAGAGCACCCACCAGGCAGCACTTCTGACAGATGCAGAGCCAGGGCAAACACAAGCAGCAGATTTGGGTGATCACCTCAAACAGGTAAGTGGCTGGACAAATGTTTTGTAGATTTTTCATGTCGTATTCCAAGAGTGATACTCTTTTTACTGTCTTTGTTTCTGTTGAGTTTGCATTGTTGATGCACTGCTGCTTCCAAAAATTCTTGTACTTGTTTGAGATGACTCTGGAGGCAGCCAGACTTGTACTGACTTTGCTGATAGTTTTATGTGGCATCCAGAGTCAGTCTTTTTCTGGTCTTGAGGTCTGTCAGATCATCCAAGGCCAGCTAAGTGTTATCTTGCTCCCTTACAAGAGTGGTGATACCTTTGGGTACAGTTACTTGTAACTGGACTTTAATAACTTTGTTGTGAGAGGAGTTGTGTGAAATTTCCCTTGCTGCTGTTGTCAGGGCTTCACTGCCAATGAGTCTGACAGAGCTGTGGAATGTTCCTCAGTGACCTTGATTCCTGCAGTCCCAAGTCTGCTATTTGGGAGGAAATCACCATTATTTTGTTTTGTTTAGCAGTGTATTTTTAGAAATGGATGGAAAATAATGGTGCAGAGGTTCTGAACTGTCAAGTCTTTTTGGCAGAATTTGTTTGTCCCTCCTTTATTTTTTTTTCTTTAGAGCATCTTTAGGCCTTCTTTTTCTCAGGAAAATCTCCTGCTTAGAGCTATTTCCTCTGCCAGGCTTGTCTTGTGGCTAAATCCACCTGTACAATTGGAGGGAAAGAATCCCAAGGGTTCTTCCTGGCTTTGGTGTTCTGTTTACTGATGAGTTTGGAAGCCTGGAGCTGCAAGTTGGATTTTGTGTAGTACTTGATAAAACATACCCTTGAGAGATTTTTGGCAGCCTATTCTGATCCCTTAAAGAAATTTTAGTTTGGTATGATGATGTCCACAGGGGATTTCCCCTACATCAAACCACAAATCTGATTGTGTGAAGGCTGTAAAAAGGGGGGGATATGGTCTAGGTTGCCCCAGATTTTTGCTCCTAGGTATTGCAGAGGGAACTCATTTAAAGATCCTGGCAAGACATGATTTGGAGGATGTTGTACAACTCCTGTTTGTCACGAAACACCAAGTTTGCTGTTTAGTTTTTAAAATGCTCTAAAGAGGAGGAAAGCAGTTTAGAATGTGTTAGCTTGGCTGTGCAATGGAGGTTTGTTCATCAGGATGCTGCAAGGAAGAGGGGAAAGATGCAGCCTGATCCCTGCCCTGCTGCCAGGTATCCTGGAGATGTTTTCAGGGTCAGGTGGGGCTCTAGGGCTGGGTCCATCTACTCAGTTCCAAGAAGGATAAAGAAGACAGAACTGATGCTCTCAGGAGCTTTTTCTTGCTGCTGTGACAGAAGGAAAAGTGTCACCCACACAGCTCTTGGCAGCTGCCAGTCCAGCTTAGGGCAAGGAATCAGCCACTCTTGCAAGCCATGCCTCTTATGAAGCCTGGTTTTACAGTGTACTCTTGCTTTATCCCTTTATAACTTTGTTGCATTTTGTGAGCCACGTACACATCCTGTCAGTCTTTCTGCTGCCAGAAATACCTGTTGTCACTAGCAACATGTGAGCTAGACTGTAAAGCTGGTGTGTGCCCTTAACAGTCTGGTCTGAAGAGCTTTCTCAGGGCAAAATAGTCCCTTAGAAATGCCACCATTCACAGGCACCACACAGAGGAAATTTGTGAAGTTGTAAGGGTTCTTTAGAAGTGATGCTGCTGCTCCTCAGGCCAGGATTCCCTCAGTTGCTCTTAGATTCAGGAATGTTAATTCAGTGTTTAACTCATGTTTCAGTCAGAATTTCTAGCTCCAAAAAATTGAAGAGCATTAGGCTTTAGGCAGTCTGCAGAAGGAGAGACCAGGGAAGTGGTCACAGCACCAAGCCTGCCAGAATTCAAGAGACATTTGGACAATGCTCTCAGGCACATGGTGGGATTCTTGAGGGTGGTCCTTTGCAGCTCTAGGAGCTTTGATGTTCCTTGTGGGTGCCTTCTAACTCAGAATATTCTATGTTCCTATGATCTGCACCTTTATAAAGTGATTTAGAGAGCCACTATTGCAATACCCCATTGATTGCAGTTGAATTTAGCCATATAAACAAAAGTAGTGTGCTGGAATATGGATTGCCCACATCTTGCCTGATGTATGATGAACTATAACTTGTGCTGTATTCACAGTGAGTAAAATTGTAGTATTTTTGACTTCTGATCCTTGGAGAAGTGCTGTCTGCCAGCACAAAAGAAAGCTCTTGAGGCACTGAAGAGAGCTGATGTCTGATTAAGGCTCCCATCCATACTGCTTCAAGTGAAACAATTTTTCAACAGTTACAATAATGAAAAATTGAAAGCTCTGCAAAATGCTCACTTGTACAAATTTGTCTAAAATGAGAAAAGAAGAGAATTTGTAGATTTTTGTCTGGTTTTGTCTTTGGGAAGTAGCTCTAGTGTTAAAGTGGGATGCATTCATTCTTCTGTCACTTTTGAATCATTTTCAGATAGTTTTGCTGGTTCAATCATGTACTTTTTCAGGTCATGGAACAGAGAAATCATATCTTTTCAGTAAAATCCAGCAAAGAGGTGGGTTGGGTTTGGGATGGGTTTTGTTTTGCTTTTCTGGCAATAGCCATTCACTGTTTTTGTCTAAAAATGTGACATGACTTCAATTCCTCTCCTTTATTCCTTGCAGGAATATGAGCAAGGTATTTTTGTTGCACCTCTCTTAACACTGGAGGGAAGAAATAGAGTGTAAAAATGATTGTTTCTGTCACAGGGAAAGTTTCCATCCAAGTTTGTCCAATTTTTTTGGAATTATCTGATATTTAGTAATTCACAAGGCCCCCTGGAAAGCAGAATTTTTTTTTAAATTAATGGAAATAATTTTATGTGTGTTCAGTGCATGATGAGACATCTGAGTGCCACTTATCCCTTTGTAGCCTCAAGGCTTTGAGCAGTTTCCACCAACTCCAGAAATCCCTCCAGATGCTGTCCAGGACAGAAGCCTTTGCAGTTTGCCACCTCTGAAGAGAAGGTGCCTGGTGGGGGTCATTGTGGAATTCATCGTCTCTCCCAGCCAGTTCTACATCCACATCTGCAGCACAGAAGCCTCCTATAAACTGCAGGATCTGATGTTTGAGATGAGGTGGGAGCAAGCTCTGGCACTGCACTGGGTGTTTGGGAAAGGGCACCCAGCTCTTGGTGGTGGTCACTGCTTGGTACAGAGGTGCTGGTGCTGTCCTGAAACACTGCTCAAAATATTTATCCATTCCTGTTAACTAACAAGATGTAAGGATGGTGACCAGCAGTTCCTGTGGTTTGTCTGTGTCCTGGCAGTTCTGAACTTTGTAACCCAGAAAGGTTCTGGAAAGGAGCTTGAAGGGTTCCTTTGTCTTGTCTGTGCAGCTGTTGTTAATTTTATTTTAGTTCCACCTCCAACACTGCACCTGGGCCAGTACTCCAGAACCTGGTTCATGAGAAATGCTGATATGTAATGGGAAAAAAGTAATGATTAGGATGACTGTGTTTAGTCTCTGATTAATCCCCATTAATTAACTTTTTGCTGGACCCTAAGATTATGGTTCAAATGTTAAAAGTTTGGGGTTGCAAACTTTTTTTTTTATTCGATTCCCATTTAGTGGCAGAACAGAGATACAAAGGATCCATTAAAACAACTCCTGAAAACTCATGTCATGGGGACTTTGAAAAGACAGGATTCTTTTGATGCCCCACATATTTTTCCTTCCTCATCTCCTGCATCCTGCTAAGCCTGGTTTGTCACTGTGCTCTTTTCCAGACATGTTTACTCACACAAAGTTGCCTCTGATAAATACATCATGCCTGAGTCTGCAGTGCGGCCTGGGCAGCTCTGCTGTGTCATGGTCTCCAAGTGGTGGTACCGTGTGATCATCCACCGTGTCATCAGTGACCAGGAGGTGGAGGTGTTCTATGCAGACTATGGACACGTCCAGGTTGTCCAGAAGTCTTGCCTGAGGTTCCTCAAGTAAGTAAATTACACACAGGCAGCAGAATTTCGGAACAGTTAGGTGGGATTCGGCTTCTGGAGGTCATCCTGTCCAAGCTCCCTGCTTTGTGAGGTGCCCGTCTGCCCATTTCTCTGTCCTGTCAAGATCTGTCTGTATGGCAACCTGACCCTCCAGGGCATCAGCCACTCCTGCCAGTTTTGTGTCATCAGCAGACTGAGGGTGGACTCTCCCCATCACCCAGGTCAGTAATGAAGATACTGAACAATACTGGATCCAGCACTGGCCCCTGGGGTACTCTGCTAAATCCTTTCCTGTTTCTGCCTTCACTCTTCAGTCTGTCCTCTTGCTGCTTTCTGTCACCTCGTGTCAAGCTCCCTAATCCTCTTTCCTGGGTTGCAGGAATGGATATGCACATGTTCTCCTGAAGGCACATCAGTCCAAGTGGGTTGTATTTGCAGTGTCAGAGGCACTTGCTCTCTGCAGTTGAGCACATTTCCATATTTCTGTCTTCCCCCTTGTTTGCCTCTCCTTGTGCCTGGCTGTTGGCATTCTTTGGTTCAAAAGTCGTGGCTCTCTGTTTGTAACCTTGTCTCCACAAGGGGTTTGGATGGGAAGGTGCATAAGGGACCAGTTGTTACTTGCTGTCTCTGCTGTCCCATTTCTCTGGGTATGGAGTGTTTTCTGAAGCTACTGTTGGGCTTTAGTCAGAAGTGCACAATCCAATGTAGGCCTCTATATTCCTAAACCTGGTAGTAAAACCCAGAAGAGAAGGAAGTTCTGCTCTTCAGCTGATTTATCCCTGGTTTTGCTGTGATGGTTTTGCTTTGTATTTTAGGTGGCACTACTTGAAGCTCCCTGCCCAGGCCATCCCGTGTTCCTTGGCATGGGTAAAACCAGTGGAGGTATGTGTCCACATGCAGTTTTCTTTATTGCCATGTGTACAGGAGTTATCAAGTAGGGCTTGTCTTTTTCTCCTGCCAAGGACAAGCATTTGGATGAAGTCAGATCCTGAAATATTTACAGCAGAATTGGTGCTGTTGTGTTCAGCACAGTGTGCTGGGCAAGTCTCTACTTTGCAATCACCCTTTCACTGCTTTTCTTGCCATCAGAGCACTCTTGCTTATGCTCTTGCAAAAACAAGAGTTTGCTGTTTCAAGCAACACAGCAAACTTGTTCCTTTCCCTGCCAGTAGCTCCTCAACATCCTTCTGTAGCTAAAACCCTCTGTTTTAAAAAATTCTTCTGTAACAGAGCTTTAAGTGAGTTGGTTTGATGCAGTTAGCACAGCCAGAGTTACAGAGGTCATAAAGTTTCTCTGTGGTGGGAAACCTCTTGGTCAAGACACTTGAGAAGTACAATCCCTAAAGGAAAGCACGTGAGCAGAGTTGCTGCCTGTGTGTTTTTAAAGATGTTGCATTTTAAAAGTTATTTCCCCTGGGTTTTGAGGGTTAATCAGTTTTTTTTGTGGTGAGGCTTAGCAGCATCTTAATAACTTTTGATACTTTTAGCTTTTGTGAAGTCTTTGATTCCAGGAATTAAAAAAAACAAACAAAAAACCCAGAAAACAAAACCGACAAACAACTGTATTTTAGACAATTGGGATAAAATCAGTGGTGAATGCCACTGAACTATGTTTGGAAGTAAGTATTTAGGGTGAAAATGCATACCCTGTGTAATGAGAATTGCAGGCTTTGGGGTAGTTAGGTTTAATTTCATGCTGGGAAACTTGTCTGCCTGACTTCCCTGTATTTGTCACCAGCTTGGCCTAGCTCAGCTGGCTTTGACAAGTGCCCAGCACAAGGAAAAGTCTCAGGTGGTGGATATTGGTCTGTTTGTAGTAACTTCCCCTTGTTTGCTCCGCAGGGAACGTGGTCCAGTGCAGCAATTCTCCTGTTCAAGCATCTCTGTCGCTTCAAGGAGCTCGTGGGCATCGTGGATGAATATGTGAATGGTGTTCTCTACCTCTTCCTGTGTGACACATCCACCAAGGAGGATGTCTACTTCCACTCTGTCTTGAGGGATATGGGATATGCTGATGTCTGTGGAGAGAACATTCCTTCCCAGGTCAGGAGGGAGGCTGAAAGGAAGGGGAAGGGAAGGATCCCTGTTCGGGTGAATGTATTGGGAAGATTCTTACCTTAAAACAAGTGGTTTTGTGAAGAGCAAAACTGGAATTCCCTGCTTTCCTGCAGTTTATCATTTTGTGACTGCATCCCAAAGTGTCTAACTCTGTGGAGAGAACTTGCTCTTTGGTGATGCAGCAGAGATCTTTTTAGTAGAACAAGCTATTTTCAACCCCTCTTCTGGCAACGGATTAAAAACTTAGATGGAAATGGTCTTTGTTTACAAACTGTCATACTCTGCCAGTGAAATGTACCGTGCTGGATGGCATAACCATGGTAGATTGCCTGTTGTCACACCAGTTGTAAGCCAGAGCATTTGTGCTTTAGGTTTACCTGTGCCATTATTTGTGTGTCTCAGCTCAGTTTCAGTAAAACTGTGTGGATTACGGAAACCTTTGGAAAGGAACTGAGTTTTGCAGCCTGGAGTGCTTCTATCTGTTGCTTTATTCAGCAGGTGCAGAATGCATGTTCTGGCAGGATTAGATCATGTGATGATATTTTTGCATGTGTAGGCCCAATTTGGGGGCTGAGAAATTTTGCTGCTGGCAAAAGTGGAGTTGATTTTCTCAATAAAGCCATTTCTGTAAGAATATGGAGCTAACTCTTGGGTATTTTGCACCTTCATCCATTTGCTGACCTGTTAGAGACTTGCTGAATCTTTTTTATTCTTTGTGGTAGTTACAACGTGGGGGGTTTTTTTACTATTCTGGTGTGGTTTTTATTTGTTGTAGGAATTTGAGGAACTGAATCCTTCAGCCTTGTATGTTCAGCCCAGTGAAAAGCAGGGAAATGGTGAAGTGGTGGAGCCAGACCTTCGCTTGCAGCAGGAATCTCGAGATGCAGACACTGAAACAGCAACCTTCAAGCTGGATAGGGCTGAGTTGTGACCAGGTGAGAGTTTGGCACAGCTGCCACCCCAGGAAATCAGCTCCAGGGCTCAGCAGTGCCAGTTTTCTGTGGAGTTTGTTTTCTGCTTTTATAAAAAGCAAGCAGAAACCTAATATTCAAACTTATTTATGTGGAGCAGGATTACCTTTCTAGCTGCCTGTTCTCTGATTCCTTTGCAGACTTCAGGGAGTCTGTGTGCTCTCTCTAACCTCTCATGTGTGCATCATAATTTTTCAGTTTGAGAGTGGACTCTGAGAACTCAGAGCACTGCCAGATTCTTGTGATCAGTTTGGCTTGGCACTTCTGTGGTTTTGCACCCCTGGAAGCCAAGAAATGTGTTTTCTTCTTAGGTCTCTGGGATGTGTAATAACTCAGGACAGCCTGTAAATGCAGGAAAAGACCAGAAGTGAATATTTGCATTAAAGGGTCTTGCTCATCCTAAACTGACCTGCTAGGAAGTGATTTGCAGTCGTGGTTGTTGCTGGGGATAATGTTATGTACAACAACAGGTTTATTAAAAATAATTCTAAGGGTGAATGTAAAATCATATGTGTATGCTTTACACCTTGGGTTTCAGAGCATGTTCAAAGAGAAGCCCTTGGCTATTTAATTAGTGTGATTAAGTGCTGAACAGAGAGGTTAAGCAGGGAGTAAACCCCAGGTCTTGAGTGTAGTCTGGGATAGTACCATTAGAAACACCAGGAACACTTGCTTCAGGTGATTCTCTCCCCTTCCCTGTGTTATTTAAATTGTAGTATTTTCATGAGGCATTTTACTGCAGGGACCAAAACACCTTTCAAGCCAATGTCAGCTGTTGAGGTGTTCAGCAGTGGGCCTGCTCTGGGGCTGTGTTTCTGACATTGTTCTCAAAGAAAAGTAAAAGCCAGTGTAATGCCAGCAACTTGTAAAACAGTCATTTTCTCTAGGTCTTTTTGCTAGCCAACTTATGTTTCTGTGCTAGAGAAACTCTGTGTGTCTTGGATATTAATGTCCCTGCTCTGTCACTTTATCAAATGAACTGAAAGACACAAACCATCCTCTTACTGCATGTGTTTGGAAGGAGGCAATGTGGGGAGGACTGCAAATCTGAGTTTCTGTTTCAAGTGCAGGAATCTGGAGTGATCCTTAGCTAGCTGGCTAAAGCCAGGTTCATAAATGCCAGGCACAGGTGGTGATTTGAAGCCCAGAGGAATGTAAATGCATCCTGTCCCTCAGTAAGAATGGCGTGGGTGGCAAGAAGAAATAAAAATCATATTGTAACTTTGTCCTAGCACTCATATTTTTTCCTGCATGTTAAGCAGGGGTTTTCAGTGGGCTGCTGGTATCCAACTGAGTAGTTGGCTAATTGGGCTCCAGTGATGCCTGTCTTGGCATCCTGCCAGCACTGAATTCCTGCTGCCCAGCCATCCTTGCTGCTGCAGGAGTGCCTCACAGTCCTCTCATGCCCTGACAGCAGAAGCAGCCTGGAGAGCAAGTTCCCAGATTTTGAACAGCTGTGGTTGAATTGCTGCTTGTCTGTCATTTCACTTGTTTTCTCCTCCATACTGAGTTAAAAATTACGAACATCAGCTCTCATCTGTGGCTGACACATGAGTGAGCATCCCTGAAATGTAAATTTAATTGGAATTCTTAAGCAAAAATGCAGAGGGGCTTCCTCTGACTCAGCTCCTGCCTCCTTGCAGAAACTCCCTCTGTCGTTGCCATCACTGGCTCTGCGTGGGGCTCCTGAGAGATGAGACAGCTGTTAATTCTTTGCTAAGAGAGGGTGCCCTGTGTCTGGTAATCATCTAAGGCTCTTTCCAGCTTGCTGTGGAGGAAAAGCTGCCCTTTGGCCAAGGGGATTGGGGGATTATTGTTGTGTAGTCTTGTTGATCTGGTTTTTTAATTATCCATTTGCTGACCCTCCACTTCTTTGTAAATTTTGAGAGATGCTTAAGATCAGGGCAGCTAATGAGCTGAGTGTGCACTAATTGCACCCTCTTGATTTTTTTACATACATTTGTAGACACCTCATTCTCTTGGAGAGTGCTCAATGTCTTCTGTCTTAGCCAAGTCAGTGGAAGACCTTTACATCTCCTTTATTTACCCCAGGCAAGCAGCAGAAATGAGGCAAGATAACCCAGATCAGATAGATAGTTTTTCCAGCAAGGCCCAACTCCATGAAACTGTCCACTGTACTCATGGCAGCACCATTCATGCTGGGCCCTCTTTTTGATATGACCAGATTTGTCAGTCAAAATTTGAAAACTGTGCAGTCTGTTCCTGTGCTGTGAGTTTTGCATTCCCCTTTGGGTATCCTTGGACTGCTGGAACAGATGGAAATGTTGGTGTATCTGTGGGCTGGAGATGCCACAATAATAAATAGCTGGATGCAATGCATCAGGTTGGCCTTTGTGCAGCAAAATGGATTTCTAATTGTTTAATGGGAAGGAATGAATTGAGGGTTAGTTCTCTCCCTGTTGGGTTTTGTTCTCTTTTCTGGACTTTCTGCTGCTTGCATGCAGAAGTATTTGGTTCCCCACTCCAGGGTTCATTTAATGAGTCTCCAGTCTCAGCCATGAGGAACTAAAGCATTTTGCAAACCCTGTGAGGTGCCTGTGTGGGTGTTCATTTTCCATCTTCCAAATGATGGAAGAATTTACAACGCCCATACAAGAGTTGCTGCATTTACAAGGTGGATTAAGTGACTCAAGGTCCACACAAATCCAGGGAAAAGGTATTTCAGCCTAAACTGGAGCTGTTGGATTTGCCAGTATAGATTTGATCTCTCTTTTCTGTGTCCTTCTTAATGCAGATGAAGAAAACATGAAGACCAACACCTTGCCAGGAGTCTCGTGCTTGGCCTCTGTGGTGCTCTGGGCTGTGTGAGGTGACCAAGGGCCACCTCAGGAACTGTGTGTCCCTCCTGCCCTGCTCTCTGCAGTGTTGGCAGCTGCATGACTGACCAATTCCCATGCCTGCTTCCAGTGGCTCCCCAGCCTGTGAAGGAAGGTGTGATAAGAGGGGAGAAGCTGGAGCTGCTGCCAAGGAAGGCTGTCTGAAGCAGCACAGGCTCTCTGTATGACCATGCTGTCAGTTTTTAGGTTGGTTTTTTTTTTTGTTCAGTAACGTTTAATCCCTTGAAAAAGCCTGGAGTGTGATGTCTCAGGTGTGGCCAGCATGTGTGATAAATGTTAGTTTTACTTTCAGGAAAATAGTTTGGTTTTGTTGAACTGGCGCTGTACTGAGTTACTGCTCTTTAATATAATGGTTCAGGTGAACATCCAAGTGTCACATTGTGTTATATATATTTTAAGTTTAGGAGAGGGAAACTGGCTGCCCATCCCTCCCTCCTTCAGTGCATGAGCTGTTTTGGCATTGTGTGGGGATATGGTTTTAGTTTTTAACACAGTGGCTGCTCTATACACTCCTTGCTGTGAGGAGAATCAAAGAAATCTCCTTCCCCAAGAAAATACTGTGATTTGTTGGATGTCATGTATACAAAGTGTCAGGAATATCATCCTAAAGATACAGAATAAAATCTGTGAGAAATCCAGAGAGAGAGCCTGAAGCTTGACCGTGTTTGTGTAGCTCCTTGCCTGTGGCGAGTGATCCTAATGGGTGTAAATGCAGAGAAAAGCTGTGAAAACAGAAGTGCCCTGCTTAGGAATGCTGGCATCCAGCTGCTTTTCTGGTGCCTGGAGTGTTCCTCACCTCTTCAGGGGCTTCAAGGGCCATCTGTGCCCACCTGCAACCATGCCAGAGGTGTCTTTCACTGCAAACCACCAAGAAAAGCTGAATAATCCTGGCAGTAATACTGGAATGGGTAAAAGCCCAGCATAAGACCTTTGTTGATTGGACTAGTTGATCTTTAAAGTTCTCTTCCAACCCAAACCATTGCAAGATTATTTCACTTTTTCTAATTTCAGCATTTAAGGGTGGTTTGGGAAGTGAAACTGCTAAAATTAAAAACAATTTGTGGCTGGTTAGAAAGCAGCTGCTGGGAAAGCTGATGCAGGAGATGGAAGGGGAATGGTGAGCAGGGGCTGTGCAACCCTGCAGGGAGGTTCAGAGCTTTCCTGGCTTCTCTGGTGCCACGTTTGGGTTGCACTCACTGCACATTTTTGTCATCCATCACAGTAACAGAGCTGAGCTTGCCCAGAGCTCACCCTCTACTCCAGAACCCCCTTTGGTTTTAGGGGAGGTGACAGCTGGGGCCAGGGTGAGGTGTCCTGAGAAGACTCCCCAGATCCCCTTTTACTGCTGCCTGGGCTGCAGCAGGAGCCTGAACTGGGGAGAGCTGTCACCGTGTCCCTGCTGCTGCTGGGTCACTGCTAGATGGCAGCCGAGGCCAGGGCTCAGCAGCTCAGCTCCCTGCAGCCTCCAGCTCCTCCTCTCTGGGGCCTGGGAGCTGAGGAACATCCTGCTGGGTGGGCAGCATGCCCTGCAGGAGCTGCCTCTGTCCTGCTCCCTGCCTGGGCTGCAGCAGGTCCCCAGGATTCCTGGGCATGTAACTGGCAGCTTTGGGATGGGTCCCACTTGCTGTTTCAGGAAATTGGGAATGGGGAGTTGCTTCAGGATCTGGGAGGTGCTGTTTGGAGACTGGGAGCTTAAGTGTGGAGCAGCAAATTTGTGGGAGGGAGCCAGCAAGTGTTAAACTGGTGTCTCTGCAATTTGGAAACTCCCAAATCTGCCAGTTTGGGGATGGGGGGGAGCATATTCTGGAAACATCACTCTTTTTGCTCCTCGGGCACCTTTTGTAGGTGGGCTGTAGGGCCTTGCTGCTGTCCCATGTACCTTTCCTCATGTTTAACTGGTGAGGATTTCTTTTTTTTTCTTTGAGGTTTTTGCCACTCACGTGTTGTCTGCACATGCTTGGTTAGTTTTCCATGCACTTTCAATCAAGATAAAAGATGAACTTAACCTTAACCCTGATCCTGGACCCCCCCCAGTACCTGAGGAACAGAAAAGCCACCTGAAGCTGCAGCCCTGCTCCAGGGGGATCCAAGCTGCTCTTCCCAGCTCTGTGATGGCATCTCCCTTCCCAGAGCAGTTCAGCTCACATTCCTCATGCCCAGCAGGTCCATGTTTGTACATTTGTTGCCTAAGGCAGTGGAAAAAAGAGAAAGATGCCTCAGGGACTGGAAAGTGATGCCGTGTTCATGTCCTTGTTCTTGGGCATTGCTGTGTGCCAGTGCCAGGTGGTGGGGAAGGAGGGGTGGCTGTGCCAGGCATTGGGATAAACCTTCCTGACAATTTTGAGGGAATTCAGACCCACGGAGGTGTCTGATGGAAGGAGGAGGGTGCTCTGCTCTGCAACAGCCCTGTCCCTGCAGGACAGGAGAGGTCTGGAGTCTCCCTTTTTCTCCTCCTTGTGGAGCACTGGGGAGCCTGGTGTGGATGCCCCTCATCCAGGCATGTGAAGGGGTCCTGCTCCTCCAGAGGAGCTTGGGCTGGAGCTGCTTTTCCCTCCCATGTTCCCTGATTTCCTCCCTTCCACAAGCAGAGGTGATCGACTCGGAGTCCCCAGGGGAGAGAGCCAAAATGTTTAGAGGAAATTAAAAATTGAAAGGCGGCGCAGTTCTGCAGCTCTCCCTAAAAGCCAGGGTGAAGCAGAACACCAGCAAGGTGTGTGCTCCAGGGATTTGCTAATGGACTCGGGGGTGTGAGGGGGGTCTGGGGTCAGCCCTGGCAGGTGGATGGAGCTGGGGCAGGTGGCTCTTCCCCTGCTGGGCTGGTGGGAAGCAGGTGCTGGAAATGTGGTGTCCCTGTGGCTGAGCCCATGCACGTAAGAGCAAAGCCACACCTGGACCACCTCAAGAAGAACCCAGGTACCCCTGGCACGTGGGTGGGTGTGGGGAGGGTGAGGAGCAGTGCTCTGGGCAGGGATTTTGTTTTGGGGGTGTGTTTGTGGAGGAGTTTCTCCTGGCTGGCTGGCTGCAGTGGTAATCGAGTACTTTGGGTTTTAAACGGGATGTCAGGAAGGATTTGGCTGGCGAGGAGGATGGGAAGTGACAGCTCGTTTTGGATGAGCAAAGTGCTGCAGAGGTGACCAAACACCTCCCTCCCTCCCAGCACTGCAGAGCTCAGGTGCCCAGGCTGCACTCTGGGGACACGGGTGGTTCTGGGCTGGCCCTGCTGTGGCTCTGCCACCTCAGCGAGGGTGACATTTCCCACATCGATGCCTCAGCCCATCCCTCCCCACCCCTCTGCACGTCTGAGTCAAACCATGCTTTGCAACGTGGGGTTCAGCTGAGCAAATCATTTGGGCTTGAAAACCAAAATTGAGTGCTTCTGACCCTAAAAACATTTGTCTCTTTATTTTTAGATGGGATGGTTTGGTTGGGTTTTTTGTGAGATGGAAATTGAATCTTTTCCTTGTTTGAGGATGATAAAGGTGCATTCAACCCTGCATCGGATTGTTTCACTTGACCCATGAATAAATGCCTTTCTTTCCTCTGACCTGGAAGGCTTTCTTTTTCTTTCCATTTGGCAAGAAAAAGGGAAAAGCCAAATCTTGGTACAGGTCACTGCAAAATAAGGGCTGGAGCTGGAGCTTTTCAGCCTGAGCGTTATGCCAAGACCCATCAGCTCTTCCAGCCAGTCCCTGGAGTGGCTCCCTTTTTCTTGCAGTAAAAAGCCCTGGTTTTGCCTTGCATTTTGCTGGGACAAAATGACTGCCAGGCAGGAGAGGGTTTCAGATGAGCAGAGATGGAGATGGTGCTTGTGCCTTGCTGGCTTTTTGGAGGACATCTGGGGATGGTTCATGTGAGCTGGCCAGCACTGCATCTCTGCAAAGTTTGGGTGGCTTTGGGGAAAATGCCAAGATATTCCTGTTGGTGGGAAGAAATGTGAAGGAAACGTGGGGCAGCAATTCTGCTGAAGGATCCCTCAGGTGGGAAAGGGGTCAGTGCTGCCTTTTAGTTGAACCAGGGCTGTGCTCTGGGGCTGGGTGCTGGCTGCAAGGATC
Organism: Petroica traversi; assembly: GCA_025920805.1. Taxonomy (NCBI): domain Eukaryota; kingdom Metazoa; phylum Chordata; class Aves; order Passeriformes; family Petroicidae; genus Petroica; species Petroica traversi. The sequence continues at coordinate 1,404,794 of JAHLSL010000052.1, forward strand.
TGTGTGCACCCTGTCCCACAGAAACAGGGGTTGTGGGTGTCCTCCTGAACACCCTTTGCATCCAGGTGAGTTCTGCCTTCTGCTGACCTGGCTGCTCAGGTGCTGCTCCCAGTGCCAGTGGCAGCACTCCGAGCACAGCATTCAAAGGAGAGGGAGAAAGGAGGGAGCTCCTTGTGGATGCTGTGGGATGCTTTGGCCTCGTAGGCAGCAAGAAGGGGGGCAGACGGCGTGGGCTGTTCTGCACCCAAAGTTTGGGACCACTTGGAACTGGGGCTGCTGCTGGTGAAACCCTTCCCTGGTGCTGCTGCAGGAGGGGAAGACTGGCTCCTTCCCAATGAGCCTGCAGGGCAAGTGAGGAGGGCTTGGGATGGACGAGGCTCCCCCTGGCCCCTGCTGCCCTCACCCTGCGTGTGAGCGGGCTCCCCATCCCCTCCCTTCTGCCGGGAGGTTTCTTTTCTGATTCAGCTCTTCCAGGGCAGAAGCTGATTGCAGAGGGGTTGCGATCTCACTTGTGCTTTTAATCCCACTGCTGTCAAGCTCCATTAGGAGGTTTGGCATCATCTCGCTACCTCTGGGGCCGGGCCGCCGTTTGCCCGGCCTGAAATGAGGACAAGTCTGGGCTACGCTGTTGCGAGCAGGGCCCGGGGAGGCAGGGATGCTTTAGGGGCCGGGGGTGCCCCCACTGCTCCCCCCTCACCTCCGGACATTGGGAGGGGCTGCAAGGAGCGTGCGACCGGCTCATTTTGGTGGCCTGGGCTTTCGGGAGCGGGATGGAGAGGGAGCCGGGATGGCAGCGAGAGCGCTGAAGGTGCTTGGAAACCTCTGGGCGCCGCAGCCTCAGCCCACGCGCGGCTCCAGCCGCATTTGGCTAACCCGGGACCGACCTCCCCCCGCTCCCCGCACACGTGTGGCCGGGGCCGGGCTGCGTGCGGAGCCGGGCATCCCTCCCCTGCTGCCGCATGCTGGAGCGGGGGCTGCGGGAAGGGAAGCTTAATGGGCCAGAAACTGGGGCTGAGCGTCCTTCCCAGCATCGCAAACTGGGCTGCGCGGCTCGGCAGTGCTGTCCCTCATCCCCTGTCCTCACCAGCAATGGCCCAGGAGCAGTTCCCTGCATTTCCAGGCCCAAATGCTGCAGGGAGGCTGCTCTAGAACCAGCCTGGCTCATCACTGCTCTGCTGGGCTGGTTCACTGCAGTTTTGAAGCCCATGTGCTTGTAGATACCTAGAAAGGAGCTGGCATATGACAAGAACATGAGGAAGGGCAGGGAAGGTGGGGATACAGAGAGCCAGAGCCCTGCAAGCTCCTGGGGGCTGCCTGGGTGATCACTGGGTGTCTCAATCCTCCCTGATCTCCCTCCCAGCTATGCTGAAGGACAGCAGAGCCAGGCTTGGTTGCCCACGGCCAGGAGCAGCCAGTGCCTGGGTTTGGGCAGGCACTGCTCTTGGTTATGGCCAAAGCTTGACTTTGAAAGGCTCCTGTGCAGCCAGGAAGGTTGGAGAAGGCTCTGCTCCTAAAGAAAGAGGGGAGAAAACCTTCCAGTGGAGGTCTGAGCCCTGCCCTCTGCTGGGTATTGGGAATGCTGGTTTGGGTTGGGGCAGCACCACTGCACCCTTGCTCCTTGCTGATGGCTCCTGAAGGTTTTCAGCACATGAGCCTGACTTCTTCCCTGTGGGTTTGCTCCATCCTGCCCTGTCCCGTGGATGGCCTGTGAGTGATCCTTGGGAGGATGCTCCCACCAACCCGTGGAATTTGCATTACCATGAGCCTGGACAGGAGGTTGGTGTTTGTGTGTGGTGAGGTCATGCTTGGCTGGAAGGAATTAATCTTCTGCTCTGTCTGTCCTTCCTACTTTGCCAAGCACCACCAAACTCCCCCTTTGGGGCTGGGATGGGCTTTCCCCCGTGCTGCTGCTGGCCCTGCTTGGAGCCACACCAACCACAAATCCCTCTGGGCATGTTTTCCCTACCAGCTGTGCCCACAAGTGATGGATGGGCCTCTGCCAAGATGAGCAGGGCTGTGGCTTGGCAGGCACAGAGACCCCTCAGCAATCGATGCTCCAAGGAAATCCCTGGCTCTCACGAGAGCCAACCAGCATCACCTCTCCTCAGCTCTTCTCCCTTAACCAGGGGCACTGGAGCAGAGTGAAACCTTCTGGCTGGAGAGCCCCAGGTTGCTCACAAGGTGGGGCATTTCCCTCCTAGAGCCAGGAAAAGCGGTTCAGATCCATCAAATATTTCATGTTTGTGGCTGGGCAAAAGGAAAGATGTGTCTCAGGCCAGAGCTGTATCCACTAGTGATGGGAAGAGCATCAGTGGTTTTCCCATGGGATCCTTGTGTTGGCTAGGAAAAATCCTGCCTCCTCACGTGTGTTGGGCAAGGAGGGTGAAAATCAACAGGTTTTAAAAATTTATCCACGTTTTCCATGGGCACCACCATTCTCATAGCTGTCCCAGTGGATATAGCTGGTGGTGTTGTCCTTCCCCCTTTATTTTTTTATCCCAAACTTCCCTTTGTGTGCCTCACTGTGTCTCCTGGGGAGGATGAGCCTGGAGGGATGTGTTTACTCAGCTTGGGGCAAACATCCCAGTTTTTGACTGAACAGTAATATGGGATATTCTCCCCATATCTGAACGACCTCAAGGTAAGGTAAAGCACATCCACAACTCCTGGAAACATCTAGGAGCACACAGATAAAACACCCCATGGACTACCCAAATTTGTCCTCCACAGCTTTAAATCCAGTGCCTTGATCTCCCTGGACTCTGGAGCTTCTTCCCACGCCCCTGGGATGGGGAGGCTGAGCCAGCTGAAGGAGGGAAGCATCTCTTGCTGCCAGGCTGATGCTCTGGGAATGTGAGGGGTTAATACTTACCCTGCTGCCTCATCACAGCCCAAAGCTGTAAACCCCCACCCCGGGGGGAACATCACTGCAGCTCTGGATGTAAAATACTCAAGCCTGGGCTTTAATGGCATTTATCTTTGGGAAGGAGAAAGCATAACTCTTGGCTAACGACATTAGCCAAGGCTCATTCTGTCTCTCCTCCAGCACAGACGGATGGGCAGCCCTGAGTGTCCCTGAGTGTCCCTGAGCACTGCACAGCCCTGGTCCTCGACACCCAGCCTGCAGTTCCTAGACAGTTGTAGTGAGGGAGAAAGATTCTCTTCCCTTGAGCAGCTCCTGGGGGAAAAAGCCATCTGCTCCATTCAATGGGTGCCACAGCACATCTCTCCCCCAGCCCTCTGGGATGAGGGGTCTCTGCAGTCCCCTAAACACGTCAGATTTGGGGGCAGTGCAGCTGCACAGAGACCTTCCTGTGGCACTGGGGAGAGGGTAGGTGTGATCCCTGGGTTCCAGGGTGGGTACATCCCTCAGGAAATGGAGATGTCAGGGCTGCTGGGCAGCTCCTGCTGAATGTTCCTCGTGTGGCTGAGCTCCATTTTCAGCGTTGGTGCAGGCAAAGAGGAACCCACCGAGGTGTGCCATGACTGATGAATGCTGCTCTGGCGTGGGAAATGTGCTGTGCAGGGGGAAGCTGTGCATCAGTTCCCCAGGGAACAGGCAGGCTTGGGAGGCTCTGGGAACATGCTCTGGGATGGGGAGGAGAGGGATCAAGGTGCAGTGAGGGCAGCACTGGATTGTGCTTAGACCCTGTAACCTGTGCACACACTCATCCCTCAACCAGAAACACACTCTGGCTGAGTCCCGAGGACATTTCCATGTGGTAATCCCCCATTTTCAGCCCAGTAGCCCTGATGCTGAGTGCACAAGGCAACTAGAGAGCTTAAAATCTGTGAGGAGCAGCCTGGATGCCAGTGAGGATGAAATTTGGCACTGTCAGGCTTTTTCTGATTGATACAGCAGCCTTGGGCTCTGCTAAAATGAAAATAAAAGCAAGATCTAGCGGAGAACGAAATAAATTCTCCTGCCAGCAGCTGCAGGTTCAGCTCCTGAGCATCCTCTGGCATCAGCGTTTTGGGCTGGTGGAAATGCTGGCCTGAACAGGAAGGAAATGATTGATGTGCTGGAGGGCAGGGGGGTGAGGTGTTCCAAGGCAAGGGCACCCAGGAGCAGGGCTGGGGCTCTGTGCACACACCTGGGCATCTCGTGGGCTTTGCACGTGCAGGTGTTGTGGAAGAAGCACTTAAACAAGCACTCACTGAGTTATTTCATGTCCATCCTCATGAATAAGGGTGGGAATAATCACTGTGGAAAGAAGAGTCTGGGGGCTTAGGGTTTTTTACAGCAGAGGAAAAACAAAATGAACCAAAAGTATTTTATGGTTTTGTTTTAAAACTAATCAGTGAAATCCTTTCCAGCACAGGAGAGATGGAATTTTATAAAACCCTCAAGAACTTCCAGTGCTGATACAGGATTAGCTGCAACACTTACAAGCTTTAGAGTCGGCTGTACTTGTGGGTACTGCAACATCCGAGTGTTGCAGAGGGTGAGAGCCTGGCAGGCTCACAAACCCTCTATTGCCAGGGTACCTGTGTACCTGGGCATGCTGAGCTGTTGTGGTGCCCTGGCAGCAGCTGATCCCGAGATGCCAACAAGGCAGGATGCTTTGCAGGTGCTTTGTGTTGCACTTGCCCCAAAACAAACTGAAATAAGAACTCGACAAGGATTTTGTATCAAACTGCTGCTTGATTTGCCAGTAGAGCTAACCTCAAACACTCCGAACATGCCAGCTGAGCCTCCCAAACCCTGTGTTTTATTTAAAACCACATCGACTGGAAACAAAAACTTGGGCTTTAATTTTCTTCCCCGTTGCGGAGCATCTGGCGCTCTGATTTCCAAGCTTTTCCCAGCCACCACAAAGCGGGAATCCCACCTTCCTCTGTTCTGTTTGGTCACCCATGCATTGCTTTAAAAAATAATGGAACAACAATAGGAAAGACAGCTTGAGGGGGGAAAAAAATGAGACCAGCATTGGAATCAGGCAGGCTGATAACCTGCTCGCTGGAGCGATGCTGTTTCACATTGGCTTTGTTGTGATCTCCTGCAGCGCCCGCCTGCTTTGGGCCAGAGCCACGGGGCTGATGGAGGGGCATCATCTGGATCTGGGCAATCTCAGCTCTGTGTAAGCCAAGCGACTCCTTAATCCCAAAGAAACTCTTTTCCATGTCCATCCATGGAAACGGCGGAATGTCAGTTCCTCAATTAGCTGTAATAATGCCTCCCATGGCCCTGGCAGCGCTTGCTGAGGGGAGAAGTGGCTCTCCCTGCATCCTGGGCTGTCATCACCTCCTTGCATCCTGCCCAGAGCAGCCCAGGAAATGACTTTGTCACTTTTCCTGGCCTCCTCCTCCTCCTCCTCCCCCGTGCTCGCCTGGAGCCTCTAATTCCCATCCCTCCAGCAGCTCTGAAGCCCAGCTAACGGGAAAATGCATCTCTCCCACCCTGCGCAGAAATACTCGGCGCGCTCGCTCTTCTCCCTCAGTGCTCCTCTGTATTTGCCAGCCCTCTGATGTGCTGGAGTGGATGATGTGGATTCCCCTGTTGCCAGGGGAGCAGGGGGGCTGTCCCTGGCCGGGCTGAGTGCAGGTGTTTGTGTGGGAGCACAGCCCTGCATCCCACAGCCAGCAGGCGCTGGGATCCCGCAGCACCGAGGGTAAGTGCAGTGGCAGGACCCACTTATCTCGCCTTGCATTTCATAATTCATCCTGCCCTTTTCCTAAAGGCACAGAGCTGTTCACATCCAAACGAGCATTTATTTCCTCCTGGCTCAGCTCTGCTGCTGGATCCCAGGGAGGAATCAGCGGGTCGGGCTCCTGACACCAGCGGGGAGCAGCTGCAAGGGCTGGGCTGGAAGAGCAGGGAGAGCAATCCGTGCCCAACGGGATGCCCTGATGGACAGCAAGGTGACAGAGGAGAAGGTGAGTGGTGATTTCTGCCCAGCTTTGCAGCTTGCTCTGCAGGGAGGAAAAGTGTCAGTGGTGTGTGGTGCTTGGAAACTGAAGCATAGGAGAGTTTGACCGCCTCGCTTGTAGCAGAGGTTCTGCATTAACCCCACCAGGCTGCACTGCCTTGCCGTGGCTTTTGTGCCCTGTTAAGACCAAAATCAGAGAGAAACAGGCAAACACAGGTTGTCCTGGCACAGTAATCCTCACACTCGCAGCGATCAGCTCGTGGTGCAGGGCACAAAATTCAATTATCATTATCTCAGCTCGCAGCAGTGAGCAGCTCTTCACTTCCAAAGGCGATGCCAACTGCAAGCTGTACCTTCTCCAGCTTAAACTCTCACTTTGGAGTTTCAAAGCTTCCCAGCAGCTGGAAACTCTTACTGAGGGCAATACCTTTAATGTGTTTGTGATTTCCCAGCGCCAGCACTGGGGCACTCGGCAATGGGCCGAGCTTGCAGCAGTGCCAGCAGAGTGTCTGCTGAGAGAGACGTGTTTTACAGGGAGTCGTGGTGAGGAGGGGGCCGTTCTGTCTGAAAAATGGTGGATAGCTTGGCATCCGCACCCCTGGGCCTGGCTCCTCCCTGTGGCAGTGGTGTGTGGTGGGGTTTTCTCCCGGCTGTTTGCAGAGGCAGAGGAGTTCGAGTAGCTGGGACACGGTGAATGGATCGAGCCAGAGCCTCTGCACACCCAGCCCGGGGCAGCGGTGACATCAGGAGACTCTGTTAAGGATGGGGGTGCTCAGGGGACTGCAAGAGCTGCTTTGGGGTGCCCGGGGTGCTGCAGGACCTGGGCACGGGGATGCTGCAGGTTTGACAGTGACTGGGGCGCTGCCGGGCTCGGCTTTGGGGGCAGCCTGAAGGTACCCGAGAGTTCGGGGGTGCAGCCAGCGTGTGCTCCCCGGGGAGAGGATGAGGCTGTGTGTGCTGAGTGGGTGTCCCCCCTCTTTCCCCTGCCGTGGGGCCGGGGGCGGTGCTGGGGGCGGCAGCTCCGGCCCCACAAACTCCTCCCCCGCGGCC
>JAHLSL010000052.1:1412113-1423974 GCA_025920805.1 Petroica traversi
CAGCATTATCCTGCTCCCAGCATCGTCCTGCTCCCAGCATTATCCTGCTCCCTGCATCCCGGGGCTGCGCCGGACTCCCTGCACCGCAGCTTCGTCTGGCCGAAGCTCCGGGGTTGTGGTGCCCTGCAAGATCCTGACTCGTTTTCTCAGGGCTGTGTGCTCCGACTTGGCGCTGCGCTGGGTTTGTTCCGTCCCCGTGAGCTCTGATGGCAGCTCGGGTGGGTAGGGCAGAGTTTTGCCGTCTCTAAAGCTACTTCTTTGCAGCCACTTGAAGTTTTGGAAGTCCTAAGCCTGGGGCTTCGCCTCCTGCTCCCTCTCCTGGGGCCCAAAGCTTTGCCATTCATCAAGGACATGCCAGCCCATCAAATCCCCAACCTCACCACCAAGCCTCTCCACAGAAATGGTGGCTGCCTTTGCTGAAGTGGAGGAAATCAAATCCTTTTGTTTATTCCGAAGGATCTCTGTTTTATCTCTCACTGGGCTGCGGTAATTAAAGGAGACCTGTGCCTGAGCTATTTGCCTGGCTTTTGTTTTCTCTTAAGGTTATCCTGGAGGATTTTATTCCCTCCGAAAGGGCATGTGGAAACATTTAGTGTTTTCAGCTGTATTTCATTTGTGTACTATTGATTGTCTCTCCAGCGGGGAGATTTTCTAAGGGGTGGTGGAATATTCCACCCTGACAGAGGCTTGTGTTTCTGGGGCTATTTTTTCCCCTTCCCCAGCTTTGCCCCTTGCTTGCCTAAGCCTCAGAATTCCCTGTGATGCTTTTTGGGGGATTCTGTGTGTGCTGGGGCTGCTGGTTGGTGTTCAGAGTTGTTCCTGCAGGATCCAAAGGGTTCTATCCTGGGCTTTGCCGGGCACTGGGAGGAAAGGTTTTCCTAGGAAGGACTTTTTCACCTGTTGAAAAGCCAAGAGGGGACAGCATCAGCAAGCTGCCATTCTCGATGTGATGCTGAACATCAGATCAGTGAGTCTGATCCCATTCCAGCACCATCTCCTCTGGGATGTGAAATCCTCGTCCATCTCTTTCCAAAGTGCTGGATTTCAGCCTGAGGACAGAGACCTGCTTAGGAGAGGCAGCCCAGCCCTGCACTGCTCCAGCCCAAAGGGCCCTTTGCAGGCTGGAAATCAGGTGGGAAGGATTTTCCACCTGAGGAGAAATGCAGAGCATCCTCCAGCCATTTTGCATGGGGCATTTCGGGTGCAGGGAGCCAGGCAGCTCCCAGTGTGTGTCTGCTGGGATGGAGCCTCGAGAGGAGCTCTGCTCCCAGCTGGTGCAGAATCACCCACCTCAGCCATGGGCACAACAGGAACATAAGATATGCTCCTATTTCTTGGAGCTGCTCTGTGGTCATGCCTCAAATCCGAGAGCCCCCAGGGCGAGTGGCAAACAGAAATAAGGTCAGGCTGTGGAGTTCCCTTTGTTCCCTGCTCAGGCATCCTCCACCTTCTCCCTCTCCATCCTCCATCCCTGCTGCCCCCTATCCCTCCTGGCACCTCTGCCCTTCCAACCTTCCCTGTCGCTGCTTTCCCACCAGGATGAAATATTTATAGTGGCTCTGTTACCCTTGTTTTTTTGAAAGCGAGTTTCACACTTCGTTTGCAGGAGACATTCAGGGGCTTCACGTTGGGTTTTCCTTCTCACTGGGCTGCTGTGGCCATGTGTGTGTGACCACCCCTGATGGGGCTGCGTGAGGTGGAGCATCCTGAGTGATGGATGAGTCTGTAGCCCTGCTGAGTGATAAATCACTGAGGGGAAAAAAAAAATAGCTGGCCTGAAATCCAGCAGAGTTTAGCTGTGCAGAGCCCGTGCCCAGTTTCACTGGGTTTGCTTGCTCTGGTTGGGGTGCAGTGGGTGAAAGGAGTGTGAGTTGTCCTGTGAAGCAACTGCAGGTGAGCTTTTCCTGTAGCTTTTTGGAAAAGTCAGTGCTGGACCTGATCCTGGAATGACTGCAGTTGGATTTACCACGAACAGTGGGGTTTGGGTTGGGTGCTGTGCCCTGTGTTTGACCCCAGAGCAATGTGTGGCTCCAGCTTTCCCTGCTGTGTGCAGCCATGGGGCTGTGGTCCAGGATCCCAGTGGATGGGCCATCTCTGAGAGATGAATTCCTGCTGGCTCAGAGAGCAGAGCTGTGGCTGGGAAACCCTGCTCCTGCCATGGGGTGTCTGTCCCCAGATGGGCTGTCCCACAGCCCACATCGTTGTGGGTACTGTGGGTGTCTGAACTGCAGAGCAGGAAAAAGGAACCCATGGCTTTCCCAGCCCTGCATGGGGCAGCTTTCCAGGAGGGGAGAACCTCAGGTTGATATCAGTGGATTCACTCTGGTGAGAAGGGCAGGAGGGGCTTCCCAGAATGTGTCCTGAGGATGGGGATCTCTGGAGGTCAGAGTGGCTGTCAGCTCCTGTTCCCATGGGTGATGTGGCTGTCATTGGGTCTGCATCCCACTGGGAAGGACGAGGTGCATGGGCTCCTCATGGCTGGTGTCAGTAGCAAGGGCCTCCCTGGGTCACCAGTGGTGGGGTTTGGGCTGGTTCCCCTCCAGGGTGGCTGGTTTTTAGTGTGGCAACTTTGTGGTGCTCTTGGGATGGGAGGAGCAGCTCATCCCTGTGCCAGGCCCAGCTCATCCCTGTGCCATGCCAAGCTCATCCCTGTGCCTGGCCCAGCCCATCCCTGTGCCATATCCAGCCCATCCCTGTGCCATCCCCAGCTCATCCCTGTGCCATCCCTGGCTCATCCCTGTGCCTGGCCCAGCCCATCCCTGTGCCATGTCCAACTCATCCCTGTGCCATGCCCAGCTCATCCCTGTGCCATGCCCAGCCCATCCCTGTGCCATGCCCAGCTCATCCCTATGCCAGGCCCAGCTCATCCCTGTGCCATGCTCAAATCATCCCTGTGCCATGCCCAGCCCATCCCTGTGCCATGCCAAGCTCATCCCTGTGCCATCCCCAGCTCATCACTATGCCATGCCAAGCTCATCCCTGTGCCATGCCAAGCTCACCCCTGTGCCATGTCCATCCCTGTGCCATGTCCAGCCCATCCCTGTGCCATGTCCAGCTCATCCCTGTGCCATGTCCAGCTCATCCCTGTGCCATGCCCAAATCATCCCTGTGCCATGTCCAGCCCATCCCTGTGCCATATCCAGCCCATCCCTGTGCCATCCCCAGCTCATCCCTGTGCCATCCCCAGCTCATCCCTGTGCCAGGTCCAGCCCATCCCTGTGCCATGCCCAAATCATCCCTGTGCCAGGCCCAGCTCATCCCTGTGCCAGGCCCAGCTCATCCCTGTGCCCAGCTCATCCCTGTGCCATACCCAGCCCATCCCTGTGCCATGTCCAGCTCTGCCTGGGTGACCTGCAGTGGCTCCCATGCAAATCCCACCCTGCTCTGGGGTCCTTGGAAGCCCAGCAGGACGTGTCCCCAAGGCTGGGCAAGGTCCCCCAGAGGCCCTGGAGATGGGCATCCAAGCTCTGGGCAAGTCACGTCTGCTCCCTGGAGCTCAGGCATGAGCAGCTGGTGGCAGCTGCCACATCGGGCAGACTGAGGCAAATGAAGAGGAGATCAGAGAGTTTTCTGGGCTGTTTTTTGGATCCTGATCACAAAGGCACACTTCCAGAGCCAGCAGCTGGCCCTGATGTCTGGCCCCACCAAAAAGAGACAGTCTGTCTGCCTTGTGCTTTCGGGGAGGCTCTGAGAGCCCTCCCGACTGTAGTACTGCTGCACGTGGGAGGCTCCTCTCTCTGTGTTGCTGCCTGAATGCAATTAGGCTTTAATGAGTCATTAAAATAAATCTCTGTTTCTACTCCAAGCGAACATGCTGGGGGGATGCTGACAGTCGGAGCAGCAGGTCTTGCATCATGCAGAGGAAGAGCCCTTCCCCGAGCCCTCCTCCCCAGGGCTGGCACCCTCCATCTCCCTTTCCCTTGGGAAAAAAAAAAGACATTTCCCAAGCCCTGGCTACGGTGAGAGCAGGATTAAACCACAGCCAGCCCTAGGGTTGGGTTTTTCCTTGGAGCATCTGGGGGTCACAAAGGGCACCTGCCCAGCTGGAAGTGGGCAGAGGGGTACCTGGTTTGTTGGAGATGCTGGTGGCCGTGTCCTGTTTAACCCTCCCCTGCATCTGGGAGAGGTCTCAGCTGGCCCCGAGGCTGGAGGGAGATGAATATGAAACAAACAGCAAAATGTGAGAGGGAAGGTGCAGTGAATCACCAGTAGGCATCCATATAATTTTCCTAACTGTAATGTAAATGAGATTTAAAGACCCTCTGAGCCAGGAGTGGTGCTGGTGGTGGCCCCTCACTTTATGGGCAGACACAAGGCTCATCTCCCTTTGTTCCTCTTATCTGGTAAACAGTGCAATTACCCCTAATGATGCCTTTGCTAATTGAATCCCTCCACAGTGGCTGTCTAGCTGGCACACTTGCAGGCAGGACGCAGGGGGACATCCCCTGTGTGTCTCTGAGGAGCAGCACCCTTCAAACCCCTGTCATTTTTCAGCCCCCAGCCCCCAGGCTGCGGGAGGGCACGGGTTAAACCCAGGGGCTTAGACAGAGAATGTATTTTGTGTTTTATTTTAGCGAAACACGTAAATTGGGTGACGCCGAGGCACAAGGGATCCGCCCCGGTGTGCCGTGCCAGGGGGACTGCAGCTGATGGGATTACAGAGGCTCCAGCCTCATCCAGAGCTTCTCCCCTGGGCTTTGCCTTCGGGAGCAGAGCTCGCTGCTACACGGAAAGGTTTTGCACAAGTTGTGTTTCGTGTGTCAGGCTGGGAGGAACTGGGATGGGGCAGCAAGGACAGAGCCGTGGGGGAACTGGGAAACGGGGGAAAGAATTTTCATGGGAATGGTGGAAATGAGGTGGGAAGGGTGACATGGCATTGATGCCGGGGCAAGAGAGGTGATGATGAAGTGGTGCCTTGGAGGAGAAGCTGTGGTTTCACAGAAAGCTGCTGAGAAACTGGTTCAGTGGGGAAAAAAAGGTCTTTGGAGGGAAACTCGCTGCTCTGCTCGGTTGGATCTTGTTGGGGATGCTCTGTGGGGTTTCTCTGAGCAATGCTGCTGGGATTGATCCTCCTCTCCCACTGCGATCCCGGGGTGAAGATGCATTTGGTGTCGCTGGGTCCCGGCGGAATTATCCCCGCTGGAGAGCAGAGCACGCACCTTCCTGTGGGGGAGGAGCAAGAAAATCCAGCTGGGAAGGAGATCGTAAATCCTCGGAGTGTGTTGGCAGCCCCCAGGGAGGGGAGGGATTCGGCTGAAGTCTCCATGTCCTTGCCCTGACGGGAAGGGCCCGCTGGGGTGAGGAGTTGAAGGTTTCATCTTAGAGTTCTGGAGAGCCCTGCCCAGGGCTGGGAATGAACACCCTTGGCTGGAGGCTGCTGGGGAGAGTCCGGGGCGAGCGCTGGGAATTTTGGCTGATGCTGGGAATACCTGTGCTGTGCTGGTGCCTTGCCCCGGGGTTCAATCAAACGTGGGGTACCCACAGCAGAGCGAGGTGTGAACACCCATCAGGGTGGAAGCAAAAAACCTTTCCTGCTCCTTTCCGCGCTCACAAAGATCCGTGAATCTTGCCGGACGTTGAAAGCTCCCATTGTGACAGAGGCAGCTTGGGGTGCAAGTAAAATCCAAATCCTTGCTCGGCAGCTCTGTGTCCTCCAGGGATCCGCACTCCAGCAGGATCCAGCCCGGGCTCTGCCTCAAGCCTTTAGCACACGGGTTTGGGAAAATTCTGCAGCTTTTTGGCAAGGTCAGCCTCACCTGGGACACACCCAGCGTGTGGCTCGCTGCACTCCCGGCTGCTCCTCGCAGGGATGTGGGTGCTGGAGGGACGGTGCCTGCAGCAGGAACGCTGGCCAGGTGCTGGCTCCAGAGCTCCCATGGGGATCTGACGTGCGGGATAATCCCAAAAGCCTTTCTCCGTGTGCCTTGGCTTCGTGCCGCCGGTTGTGTCCCTGGTTATTTTGGGAGCGCGGCTCCCCGGGACACGTTCCTGGCTTTGGCCACACCGGGCTTTTGGCAGGAGCTGCCCCGGGAGGAGCCCCGGGCACAGCGGAGGGAGATGAGCCCTGCGGGTCAGGCCGAGGATGTTCCCACCCTGCATCCCGCTCTGGGCTGCCTCCATCCGACGCTTTCCCTGCCTCCGGGAATGCTCACCCTTCCCGGGACCGCCTCCACCCGGGCCCGCTCCCGAGCTGGGCTGAGCGAACACAGCGGGAAGGATGCGGGGGATGAGGAGGGAGCTGCCATCTCCCACCCTGGGTTTCAGCCGCCCTGCAATGAGGAGGAGCTGCAAATGGGGCTGTGATTCTGCCTTGATCCAGGTGCAGCCTGGGCTTTGCTGTCTGTGTGTGTTTGGGGGGACAGGGTGGGGTGACAGTCCCTCCCGTGTCCCTCCACCGTGCCCATGGCTGCAGTTAATCCACGCAGGCGGGCGAGACGGGATCGGAATATTCGCCTAAGGAGATAAAGGGCAGATGAGATGCCCAAGTAACGAGATACCGGGATAATCTGTGCCTGAGACATCCCAGCCTGCAAAGCTGCCCTTCCTCCAGAAGGCTGGGAAGCGCTGGGAGGTCTCCCAGGAGAGGAATGCCAGGGTGTGCCCCAGGATGTGCCCCAGGATGTGCCCCAGGATGTGCCCCAGGATGTGCCAGGGCTTCACACACCCGGGCAGAGATCGGAGGGGAGCGCTCGGTGCTTTGCGGCTGTAAAGACAAATTGCTGCTGGCAGGGAGGTTCTCCTGGGCTCCCACAGGGCAGGGTGAGGCCCGGAGTGGGAAGCAGTGAACCCGAGTGGGCAAGAGTGTGGTTTTTGGCAGAGTTTGATGGCCAAGAGAAGCCTCCCCTGGGCTCAGCAGGTCGGGAGCACAAGGGGCACAGCAGGGGCACAGCCCTTCATGCCCACCCGGGAGCTGGGGTCTGGCTGGCAGCTTCCACCACTGAAGGTGTTTGATTTATTGTTTCTAATTGCTTAATTAATATCTTGCCTTTCCCACAAAGCTTTTGCAAGAAATGAGCTGGTTTCACATCCTTGTTGGTGTTTTTGTCTTTCCCATCCCTGGGCTGGGAAGAGGCAGTGGAGGGAAAGCAAGGGCAGAGTTGCAGCAGAATTTTTGGCTTTGATGACTGGCTGTGACTCAGTGGAGCCTCAGCTGGGGGACAGTGTCACCTCTGTGACCTGGCTGCCCTTGTGGCAGCCGGGAGCAGGGTGCTGGCTGCAGCAAAACTGCTGGGAAACCCCACATGGCTCAAGGCACCGAAGGCATCGCAGCAGGAAAAAGCCTCGGGGAGGAGATGGGTCACACGGAGCACACTTTCTGCTGGGAAAAAACCCTTATTTGGAGCTCTCTGCATAGGCTGAAATAAAAGTTTTCCCAGCTGCTGGGTTTGCAGGGCCCATCCTGCCCCGTGCCTGGGGGTGTGCAGAACAGGGCTGAACCCCTGAATCTCTCCAGGCTGCATCCAGGGCAGGTCGCAGCTGCCCGGGAGCTGCCCTGCTGTTTGCTGCCATAATCTGTTTTGAAAAGGCAGCCCCTGCTGCTGGTTTTTTCCAATTAGGCCCTGGGAGATGACTCTGGTGAGGCAGCGGCCGGGCTAATTTACCAGGCAGACATTTCATTGAATTATCCCGTGAGCTGCAGAGCAAAACCAGGAGAGCAGAGCCTGGCTTGGGGCAGGACTCGTGGCAGGCTCGGTGTGATGCTCACGGTGTTTAACCGTGCCTAAACCCGCTCCTGATCTCTGCTGGGAGTGTTTGACCCCTGAGGGGTGGCAGGGAGTGTCTCAGCTGGGCAAAAACCTCTCCATCGATTCACAAACCGTGCAAATCCGCTGTGGACATCGAAAGGGAATAAATATGGAAGGCTGAGGATGCCGCCCGTTCCCAGAGTCACTTTTCAGGCCGTAACTTTGCGCCGCGAGGCAACATCAATTAAAGAAAATAAATCTCTGCAGCGAGCGGAGGAGCTCGATAAAGGCACGGACCCGCCCTCCGCCCGCCCCCGACCCGCTGGGGACAAAGTGACACCGCTCCGGTCCCTCCCCGAAAGGCAGGGAGGGGAACGCGGCCCTGCTCATACAAATCCTGATTTTATTCAGATGATTTGTGTGCCTCAGGGTCGCCACGGCCACCCTTGGGTTGTTGTCTCCCCGGGTGAGCAGCCACGGCATCTGCTCGACGTGGGATATTTAAATATTTAAACAACTTTCTACTCCCTTTTTAAGCCAGAAGGAGAAATGGGGCTGTGTTTTGGGGTTTGTGCATCCCCTCTGTGTCCTGTCTTGCTCCAGGACAGCTCAGCTCATGGTGCAGGCTTTTACAGGATCCATAAAAATGTATGGCCTTTTGTTGGGGTGGAGTGGTGAGGCTGCGTGGAGCTGAGCCAACGCAGCCCAAAAGGCTCCTTTCCCAGCAGGATGGGATGTGTTTGGGAAGGGTGGATGGAAAATGGGTATGGGCAGAGATATCCTGCCCCTTTCTGGACATATTTAGCTTGTAATTCCCAAAACCCCAGTTATTCCTGAGACTGTGGCTCTCTCTCCTTCCCTGGGAAATGTTGCATTCCCTCCTTCATCCATGCAGGAGAGAGCTGTGGGCTGGAGAAAGCTATTTTATAGGCACAAACTCAGGAGAAAATGAACTTCTGGGCTGCTGGCTGGCAGGGTTTGGGGAAGGGGAGAAGGGTAGGAACTTCCTCCTCTGGAAAATCATCCCCTCCAAAGAGAAGAGGAAAGGCAGAGCTTCTCTTGGGCTTGGTTTGAATTTTTGCCTTTGTTTAACATTCGCTATTTCAATAAGGGAGAGCTCAGTTCCTGAGCAGGGCTAGTGAAATGCTGATGCCAGCATTCCCAGAAATGGGAATACCAGAGCTGGGGCAATGTGGAAGCACCTGGAGGCAGCACCAATCACACGCTCAGGTCTCAGAGGTGACCAAAGATCCCAGGGCTAATCCCTCCTTGCCCAGGGTCACTCTCCAGGGCCGCCTGCTCACTCCAATCCTCAGGCTAATTGGATGCTGCTCTCTGAGCTCTAAATCAAATCACAGCTCCCATGAAATGAAGTTTTCTGGATGTGAACAGCTGCCTGCATCATCCATCACAGCCCAGCTCACAGCGAGTCCCTCTCGGGGTCATCAAAGGTCAGCGTTTGCCATTTCCAGCCACCCACTGTCACCTTTTCCCTGTTAAGGATGGCACCTGGGGAGGTGACAACGGCACCAAAGGCTCCCTGTGTGTCCCCTCACGCTCCTGGCAGTGGCTCAGGGTAGTTTGGTACCAGGGAGCAAGAGCTGAGTGTGTTGGTCTCTATTATTAGCTCTGTGCTGGATCTCCTGATGGATGGAGATATTAGCTGGGTTATGGACATATTGATTTCTTTGGGGTTTGGTTTTTTTTCCCCTTTGTTTCGAGTGCGAGAGCGGCTCAAGGAGGAAATCCAATGCGTGCCCTCCTGTTTGGCTTCCTACAGGAACTTCCCACCAGCTGAAAATCAATTTGTGGTGGGCAGAATGTGCAAATCAGCCCAGCAGGGTGAGCAGGGTGGGTGGTTTTCGGGGAGGGAGGTCCCACACTCTGCCTGCTGGGACAGAGGGGCCAGGGCAGAGTTGGGAAGGTCTGGCCTGGGAGCTGCCACCTCCCTCTGTTAATTAGGGCTGCGTGGTGAGTGGGTAATTAGATCTCCTCAGCTGCAAGGGGCTGGCACTTGGGCCCTATCAATTATCCCTGCTCTGGATGAGGCACAGAGGGACATGGGGGCCAATAATGAAATGAGGCTGCACCGGGCACTGCCAGGGGGGTGTTGAGGGGTGATGGCTGCACCCACTTCTTGGCACAAGTCCTCGATTTTGGTGGAATGGCAGATTTGGGGCACGGGGTCATCCTTTCCTGGCAGTTTGCTTTACCCAGCTTTGCAGCACCCACCTTTCCCGGCAGTGTCCCTAAAAAAGCAGTTTGTTTAGCCCCACTTCAGTGGCAGAGGTGTTGTTGGTGGGGATGGGGACTCTGGGCAGCCCCTTTGGGCAGGGGGATGAGCAAAAGGTGGAGTTTTTCTCCTTGTTCTCCCTCCCAGGGCTGCTGAGTCTCCCCGTGGCCATGTGGTGCTGCCTGTCCCATCCGGCCACCCCGGGGCCAGCGTGACTGTGACATCCAGCCTGTCCTTTTCTGGGTGAGTGTCCATGGGGTGACGGGGGGATGCTGGGGGGGGTCCTGGAGGGGATGGAGAAGAGATTCCATTTCCCAGTGGCACCTGAAACATCAGCACGATGATGCATCCGCCTTCCTTGCAGTAAATTTAAAAGTGGAAAAGGCCAAGTGCTGACTAAGCCAGGCCTGTGCCCTGTTCCTGTAGAGCATCACTCCAAGCCTGGGAAATGCCTCCTTTCCCTGCTTCAAATTAAAGAAAATAACACGGGGGTGAAGCAGGGCTTCCCACAGATCCCAAATCAAGGCGAGCTCTTGGGAAGTGGGGAAAGGCAGGCAAGGGGTGCTGTCAGGCCGTGTCTCACCTCTCCCTCTGCTCTTCCAGGTCCAACGCCTCCGTCACTGAACGTGAGTATCCCCTGGGTGCCATGGGGGTGGGGGCTGCTTAGCCTGACAGGCAGCTGGGGTGCAAGTTTTGGGCTCAGGCTGTGGAGTTCAGAGGCTCCCCTTTGGAGCAAACCCAGGTTTGTTCCAGCATTTTGAAGCAGAAACCAGATTTCCCGCCAGGAGGGTGGAAATTGTCCCTTTTGGCGCAGTAAGGGGGGGAGGTTTTGCCAGTGGGCTGTGGGGTGTTTGACAAAAACCCCAAGCCAGAGCAGCAACAACAGCGAGGGGATGTGATGCTGCATCTCAGGTGTCCTCTCACTAAGAGGAGGAGGGGGATAATACTGGGTGATCCTTTTCCAGCTGGGGAGAGAGGAATGAGGATGCAGTATTTTTGAGGTGCCTTGTGGGCGTCACGTCCACGATGTGATGACAAAGCCAGGTGAGTTTTGTGTCCCTGCCTCCCAGAGTTTGATGGAGAACCGGTCGGATGACAGCGGGAACTGTTGTTATCACCGGGGGAATCCTAGCGACGGTGATCCTACTGTGCATCATTGCTGTGCTCTGCTACTGTAGGCTACAGGTGAGTGTCCTCCACCCTGCCAGCCCCACCTGGCACTGGAATGGGCTCCCCAGGGCAGTGCTCACAGCCCCGAGCCTCCCAGGGCATAAGAAGTGCTTGGACAATGCTCTCAGGCACAGGGTGTGATTTTTGGGCTGTCCTGTGCAGGGCCAGGAGTTGGACTCGACCCTTCTGACTCGGGTTATTTTATGATTCTGTGCTCCCCAGGCCAAGGTGCTGCTGCAGGAGGGGTCTGGGTGGGCTTTTTTTTGCCTGTGACAGCCAGGAGTTGAAACCTCCTATCCCCCCAGGTGCTGCAGTTATGTCCTTCCCTCCCCTAGGTGTGGAGGGTACTGCCCTGAGGCTTTTGAGGCTCTGCAGCACTTGCTAATTGAGGTGCAGGCTTGGCTGGGTTTGCAAAACCAGATGGAGATTTTTATAAAGTTTTTTTTTTTCCCCCTTGTAAATTAACCGAGGAGGCTTTCAACAAGGGCCAGCTACAACCTCCTGCTCTTTAAAAGTTAATGTGTAGTCTGTGCCATGCAGCAATGCCCGTGTGATGAAAAGCACAGCGCCTTACTCGGAGCAGTTTTCAGCTGGCAGGATGAAATACCTTCCTTCCCCTTGCAAACCCCACAGGGGGATGAGGGTGAGCTGCCCAGCAGGTGCAGCACGCTCTGGTCCAGGTTTTGTGTGGCTCCTGCTGCTCCTCAGGAGCCAGGAATGATGGAGCAGATCAGCAAGAGCAAGGAGGGTTTCGAGGGGCAGGGGCGTGAGGG
>JAHLSL010000052.1:1431636-1449064 GCA_025920805.1 Petroica traversi
TGCAGCCCAGAAAGGCACAGGGGATGGCCGGACTCACGGGGCCCCAGTCGGAGGCGGTCCAGCGGCGGTCGCAGGGCGGGCCCGTGCACGGCTTCTCGCTGCTGGGCCTGCGGGACTCGTCGCACAGCGGAGCTTCCACGGAGCAGCGCACCTCTCGCTTCATGGTCCCCGCGGTGCCACACCGTGCCGAGCACTGCAAGGGCCACGCGGGGTCAGCCCCGGCGCAGAGAGCAGAGAGCGAGGGTGGGGAAGCGGCTGAGCCGCCTCCCGTTTTCCTCCTGCTGCTCCAGGAGAGAGGGGAAGCCCCCCGGCAGGGACAGAAAACGCGTGTCCGTCTCTGTCTTTGCTGCTCATTTATTTTGGGACCTAGAGCTCCGACACATCGATGGGTAAATGGCTGTTCAAAGTCACTGGCCACCACCCAAAACAGGCTATAGGAAGTCAAAGGGACTGCAGTGGGCTTTTAGTTTTTCTGTATCTCCACAGTGCTGTTTCCGAACTGGCCCTCAGTGTGGATCCTCTAGAAGAGGAAGCTGCTTGCAGGCAGGGCTTTTATTTGGTCAGTGTCCTGCTCTAGAGGCGACCTTAGATAAAAACCTTTTGCAGTGGCCTTTGCTGAGCAGTGCCAGAGCAGGGGACCTCAGATAAAGTTACTCCTCGTTCCCCCAGGGCGCAGTTGGCCCCACCCCAGCCCTGCCCGCTCAGCCCCGGGAGCAAATCCTACCTCGGACCACTCGGAGAGCTCCCACTGGGGCCCGCAGGCCTTGTTCTTGCAGGCTTTCCTCTCCATGGGCCTGGCCAGCCCCGCTGCCTCGCAGAGGTCATCGTAGACAGAGCTGTCAAAGCCTGGTGCCAGCATCTTCCAGCAGCGCACGGTGCGGTACTGGGAGCCCTCGCCGCAGGTCCGCGAGCACTCGCTCCACCGGCTCGTCTCCCACCTCCAGCAGCAGAGAAACAACACCCAGGTGAGGCTGATGCCGCAATGATTTTTGTCTTTTCTTTTATACACCTTTTACACAGTTCTCTGTATCCACAAGTATCAGCAGCATGCACACTTGCAACCTTTTACTTAGTTCAGTGCTCAGTGTTTTGTAAGTGCTCTGCAGGCCTGAGACTGAACAGCCCAGAGCTGCAGAGCCAGGGACACCAAACATTCCCACTGGCTCAGGAACCCAAGGTCTCCTGACAGGAGGATTCTGGAAACTCGAGCTGAGCCCAGCCCAGCCTCATTATTGGGCTCCCTTGTTGGGTCTGTGCTGTGTAAAGTCTAGAACTGGTGTGTGTGACTGACGGGGGTGCATTTGCCACGCTGTCACCTGGGTGAAGTGGATGCACCAAACAGGATCCTGATTAAAATACTGAGGGAAAGACCCCAACCCCTTTAACCGTGTCTGGCTTCATTTTCCTAACACCAGGAAAAACTCATCAAGGGGAGAAGGGGTGGGAGGGCTCTGCCTGCACACCCAGGGCTCCCTCACCCAGCAGCTGCTGCTGTGGCTCTGCTCATGGCATCTGAATAAATGTGGTGCTGGCCTTGAAACCAGCTTTGCCCTTAGCAGGCAGTTTGGTTCCCAAGTCCTTCCCCTCTTTTTGCTCACAAGGTCCTCTTATTTTAAGCATACCTTCCAGCCCCAAAATGGTTGTGCGCCTCAAGAAGAAAATGATCCTGAGAAAGATTTCTCCCCATGGGCAGCTGATGTCACATCCACTCACCTGGGCTGGCAGTCTCTCCCTGTGCAAAACTCGTGGGTGGGTTCTGGCCGGGTCAGGGCATCACAGAAGGATTCATCCACTTCCACTCCATCATAGCGCACGCACATGGCATAGGAGGTGCTGATCCCTGCTGGGCCAGCAACACCCTCAGCCACGCTCCCTCAGACCCAAGAGCCTCCTCCCACCAGCATTAAACAGCTGGAGTGCTCCCTGCATCTGAAACTCACCCTGTCGTATAAAAAAACCCAAGATTCTCTCCCTCAGCAGCCCAGAAGGGCCTTGCATGATCAGGCACCTGAAGCCAAACTTACCTGAAGTGCAGGTGGAGCTGCAGGGAGCGTAAGCTGAGACTTTCCACCGATACATGTCAGCCAGGCTGATGTCATCGTGGCCCACGGGGCTCACATCGAACTCATTGCTGTGGAAAAAAGGAGGTGGTGTGAGCTAAAAATGACAAAAACTGCTGCAAACATGAAATACGGGGAAATTCCTCCCTGAGCTAAAAATGACAAAAACTGCTGCAAACATGAAATACAGGGAAATTCCTCCCTGCTGTCTTTGAAGATGGGAAGAAACCCAGTGTTTCTGCTTTGCATTTCCCCCACCTTGGGCAAGGCAGACCATTGATGGACAGAGAGTCTCGATCCACCTCCCAAATTCAACCAGCAAGGAGGAGGCATTGCACACAGTGAGTCTTGTGTATATCATGGTTTGCCAACAATGTGGATGCCCTCATTCCCACACCTGAGGCATGATTTGGGTTGGAAAAGGGAGCTCAGGCAAGGTCCCTCTCATATAATATAATGTGGTGGAGAGAGTTCATATGTGGCTTGCCAGAAATGTTTAAAAGCTGGTCCTCAGTCTCCTGCCAGAAGTTTACAGAAGCTTCAGAAGCTTTTGTGCCCAGAGGAGTGGGACAGGAGGGGTGAGACAGGATGGTAAATGTGTCTGTGGGACATGCTATGGATTCCTGGCCTTCCTTACAACCACACCAGGTCCTTCAGCACCCATTTAAACATATCCTGAATTATGTTCCAGAGCTCTGTGTCAGGCCAGATGTAACAACCAGTCTTTAGAGGAGCCACCTTCAGCAGCTGCCACGGACAGACACTGGGGACATGGAGGACAGCAGGGAGACTCCCAGAGGACTGGCTTGGCCCTCCCTCCCCAGCCACCCACACCCCAGGTGCCACCTTTCAGTGCCAGGGGCTCGCAGAGGCTCTGCCTGGCTGCTGTTGGCCCCGAGCAGAGGGCTCTCCACCGTGCTGCCGTTGGCTGCTCCCCCCTGACTCCCAGCAAACTCCTCCACCTTCAAGTCCTCCAGGGAGTTCTTTGGAGCCCGAGCTTTGTGCAGGCCAGCGGGCAGCTGGCCCAGCCCAGCCCAGAGCCCAGCTGAGGAGTTGCTGGGGGCCAGCCTGGCTGCCAGGGGCTGCAGCTCCCTGCAGAAGGCAGCGTTGTGAGGGTCTCGCTGGCAGAGGCGCCTGAGGAGACGCAGCCTGGAGGATGTGCCACGGCTGCTGTCTGACAGCTCAGCTCTCCTCATGCTGTAGGGCACAGCCGTGCTGATGGAGATTTGGTTGAACCTGAGAGCTGGAGGGAAAACACAAAAAAGCTTTGGCTATAGTGGGTGGCTTGTGCTGCGGCATGTGGCATTTAACAAAGCAAAAAACATTCTGTGTTCAGGCCAAAAATAAAAAGTTTCTACCAGGGAGCATCAGCAGGATTTAATTACTCCGACCAACCCCTCTGCCCACTGCTCTGGAGCACCATTTCAGCCCCAGTCTGGGCCTTCAGTCCTGGGCTGCACAATGTTGCAGGTGTTCTTTGTTTCTGAATTGTTGTTTGGCTCTCCCAGATTAACCTCGGATGTGACTTGTCCCCTTGCTGTCCCCTGATGATCACTGGACTGTTGCTAGGCCCTGTTGCTGTCCCTGCTGAGTGAGTGCCCTGCCCATCCAGTATCACAGAATCACAGAATGAACTAGGTTGGAAGAGACCTTTGAGATCAAGTCCAACCTATGACCCAACACTTCCTCACTGGGGCCACGCTCTGGCAGCCTCCCCTTCCCTCACAGACCTACTGGCCCTTGCTGCTGACAATCTCCAACCCATTATTAACCATCCTTCCATCCTGATTCTGAAGCCACCTTAGATTTGAAGAAAACCACTTCAAAATGTCTGCTTTCAGTCAATAAAACGGGAAGGAAGGAAGAACAAAGCGACCAACCCAACTCTGTTTCTCCACCAACTGCTGCTGCTTCCTCCTCCTCCTCTTCCTCTCCTGCTGTGTTTGCATGGTAGACCTGTCTGATCTGGAAGTCATACTTGTCCTTCTCTTCACTTTGTTCCCAGCCCCAATCCCTGGTCTGACCAGTAGAGTTGATCTGGAAGAAGTGCGGGGCACCAAAGTCCAAATCTTCTTGCCCTTCCCTTGGAGGAAGCTGCTCACTGGTGTCATCTGGTGACAGGGACAGCCACGTGGCATTGAAGTCCTGGGCAGCTCTGGAGCTGGCTGGGATGGGATGGTTCTGGCTGGACTCTGGGAGGTGGTGGTAGAGGGGCCTGGCAAGAGCAGGGGCTGCAGTCCGGAGGGGCGGCGTCCGAGGGACGGTGTAGTCGTAAGTTATGTGGGGCATTTTCCCATTGAAGTTATAGTACTGGAGGGAACAGGGAAAGAAAACAAAACTGCTCTCATTTTAAGGGTCTGAACTTCCCAAAAACCCTTTTCCAGCCACATCCATTTGGTGAGGGTTGTTAAGAGAAGACAGCACCCTCATAAATCCAAAAGGAAAGGCCCTCCCACCTGTCTGGCTTCCTCAGCCCACCTAAACAGGTTTGGCTTGGGAAGAGGTTATAGGGAAGCAGGAAAGCCTAAAAGTGGCTCCTCACACACCATGGCATTCAAGGACTGGTTGGTGGGCCCGTGAGCTATGATGTACTCCAGCCCATCCGAGTTGAGGCTCGAGGGCCGCCGGTACTTGAAGATGGTGCCAGCTACCCTGAAGTTCTGGGGGTTGTCAATGGCGGAGTTGCCGTTGAAGAAGAAATGCCCAGATTCATCTGCAAGTGCTTCAAAGAGAGAAAAAACAGAGAAACTGGACATTCTGCAGAACTCTGGGGCTGAGGAGAGGGCAGAGAGCTCCCGAAGGAGAAAAGCCCAGCAGAAACAGAACCCCAGGTCATGGCCATAGTGAATTTGGGTTCCAAACATCTCCCCTGGCACTGGAGATGTGGCAGCCTTGGTTTTTGGAGAGCTGAAGCACCCATGTGCTACCCTGGAAATGCTCTCAGCAGCTCTCTCATGAAGTGCACAGAGCCTCCTCCCACCTCCCAGGCAGCTGAACTGGGGTCTCCACACCCGTGCAGCTCCTCTGCTCACCCAGGATGTTTTCTGTTTTCCTGCGCTCGATGATGAGGATGTCCGTGGCACCAGCAGGGATGTTGGTGATGAACACGTAACCTGAGGAACAGAGCAGAGCGTGAGGAGACCCTGAGGACAGAATTGAAAGGGTTTGGGTGGGAAAAGCAGCTCAGTGGGACAAGTGTGTTTTTGGGAGGCAGGGCTGCCCTTCAGGAGCAGGGTGCCAAGGAGCCAAGTGCATGTTGCACCAGTCTGTGGGCTCTCATCCCAGATCTGAAATCCCATTACACATCACCATTATGGATATCAGTCTGCTGGGCTTGGAGAAGGGAAGGAACTGCACAATGAAACAGTCTGGCTTTGGGGGTGTGGATGGATGTGCTTTCACACTCTTTCTGGCAAGAGCACAGAAATAAAAGCTTAGTGTGATCAGGGCTGATGCTGAACAAGGGTGGAAAAAGACCATAGGTCTCCTCAGCTCCTGATTCCATGGAATTTGTCTCGGGAGTAACATAAAAATTGACCTTTAAAGGGAGAGGAAACAGGAGGCTCTTAAAGTTGTGTGGTTTGGCAGTTTGTCTTTCCTGCTGGAAACACAGGTCTTGTCTGTTCTGTAAGATATGAGGGCTGGAATGGGAAGCCAAAACTGTACCCATCCTGCTACAGGGGGTAACACCATTACCCTGCCCTGGAAAGGAGCCTGAGTGCTTTTCTAGGCTGGTGTTTGTAGGGAGTGAGGCAAAATGGTGAAACAACAACAGTGTGAAATGTTGTCCCAAAACACCCTCAAACCACAGTTCATTAATTACTAATGAGCACACCCCAGTGCATTCCTGCTGTGGCTGGAGGACTGGGCCATCAGGCTGCAGGGGTGAATCTCAGCCCCATTTCAGAGGGGTCTGTCCCTCAGCTGTGCCAGCCACAGGACTGGGGAAAGCAGGAGATTAAGTGCAGGCTGAAACAAATGCTGTGTCCCTCACCACGGCTTCAGTTTCAAAGGAACACGTAGCACAAATAAAAGAAGATTCATTGATCTCTTCCCATTATCTGAGGTGGGCGAGACGCCAGAATCAATAGGAACAAATAGATCCCCAGCTGCTTCCTATTCTAAACAGGTGAAGGGAAACCTTACCAGCCTAATAGAGAGCCCATCAAACCAATCTCCTCTGGTGATTAAGTGAGAAGGACAAAACACAGGCGTTTAAGCAGGAGTGGTGGCACTCCCCAACTCTTTCCACCGAGCAGCTGGGAAAGCTCCTACCCCCGCTCCAGCCAGCTCCCCCTCGGTTCCAGCTGCTGGTAAGAAGTAGCAGGTGAAGTCTCCAGACTGGTAGCAGGGAGTACCTATCTGTGAGATTGCCCTTCGGAAGGTGCCCGAGACACGGTGGCAAGTGCTGCCGTCCCCTCCACACACCCTGCATCTGTCCAGCGTCCGGGGCGAGTTCAGGCTCCCATCACACCCCACAGGCTGAAAGAACAAAACAAGAGAGGCTTTCCTGGGCCAGCTGATCTCCACAGGGCAGGGCCTTTCCCAGGAAATGCTGCTGAGCTTTTTTGGACAGGTTTTGGGGCGTTGTAATGAATGAATCCAACGCCAGGCCTCAGTTTCAATTCCTGCCAGGAGCCCTTGGCTTTTTTTATTTTTTTCCCAGCTGTGCAGTTACAACCCCAGTTCCTCTCCTGTTTCCTCCCAGAGCCTCACCTCACACTTCCCATTGATGCAGACCCCTTGATAGGTCCTGTCCTTGCAGGAGGTGCCATCCTGTGCTCGGGCCATCAGCTGCCTCTCCCCGCTCCGCGTGGTGCACTGGAGGTCACAGGGCTTGTTGGAGATGCTGGTGTAGTCATCTGCAGGGACAGAGGGCCACCAGGCAGCTCAAGGTGCCCAGAGATGGGCAGAGGGGAAGGGGACCTTCCCCTCGTTCCTGCTGGTGGTTTGATGTCACCTTGAATGATTTTTGTCTTTTCTATCCCTTTTACACAGTTCTCTGTATCCACAAGTATCAGCAGCATGCACACTTGCAACCTTTTACTTAGTTTAGTGCTCAGTGTTCTGTAAGTGTTCTGCAGGCCTGAGACTGAACAGCCCAGAGCTGCAGAGCCAGGGACACCAAACATTCCCACTGGCTCAGGAACCCAAGGTCTCCTGGCAGGAGGATTCTGGAAACTCGAGCTGAGCCCAGCCCAGCCCCAGCATTGGGCTCCCTTGTTGGATCTGTGCTGTGTAAAGTCTAGAACTGGTGTGTGTGATTGATGGGGGTGCATTTGCCACGCTGTCACCTGGGTGAAGTGGATGCACCAAACAGGATCCTGATTCAAATACTGAGGTAAAGACCCCAACCCCTTTAATCGTGTCTGGCTTCATTTTATAACACCAGGAAAAAGGCATCAGGATGTTCCTGTTCTCACAATGACACCCCAAGGCCACGGGTTTTACAGAAGCAAAGGGGTCACAGTGTGAGGCTGCACTGGGGACTGGGCCAAGCAGAATTACTTCTTACAAACCCTCTTTCTTGGTCCTTGTAGTGCCACCACTGTGCCCAACGTGGGAACGTGCATCAGCAGTTCCCAGGTAACACAAGAGCATAAAAAGGGCTGTAAGAGGGGCCCTGACTGTGTGGGGCCAGCTCTGCCCCATTCACCTGAGCAGCTGCAGGGGCAGATGCTCCATGTCACCCTGGCAGCTAATGGAAAAACAGGTGAAAACAGGGAAATATCATAGGTGGACTCAGTCTGGGCCTCAAAGGACAGCTGGACACCCACATGAAGTCACTGTGTAAAAAATGGATGAGCATCCTGTTCAGAACAACCCAGGAGCATCCATCCCTTGGCCCCTAGGACTTGACTTTTCTGTGCCCAAGAAGATCCTGTGGGTTCTTTCTGACCCTCACCCCTTGTGTGAAGCCGTGAAAACCCACCTGGATAGAGGGGCATCCAGTGGTAGTAGCGTTTCCCAAAGGCTTTGGCATTGAAACTGGAGCACTGCTGCTGTTTGAAGCTTGCTGTGTTGGCTGGGCAGGGCTGTGGAGGGAATAAATGCAATCAGAAACTCCCTGACTCACAGCCATTGTTGTGACACTCAAGGATGAAAATGCCCTGTCCACCCTGCAAGGAATTGCTGATGGACTTGGAGGTCCCCTAACAGGATAGAAAGGCCAGGCTTTTATTGCCCAGGGCCTCTCAACAGCTGTGTTTAACAGCCCTGCAAAAATTCCTCCCAGCAACAGGAAAAGCATCCTGGAACAACTTCACCCCACAACAAATACACTTTTACATCCTTCTGCCTCATCTCCCAATCCCAAGGAATGGAGTCCTTCTCCCAGATCCTCAAAGGCACATCCACCACCCCAGGAGTGGATCACATCCTTTGTCTCCATCCTCTGAGGGACCAGTCCCACCCCAAATGCTGTGATTCTGCAGCTCCAGGAGGGACCCCCTGAGTCCCACACCCCCAGTGAGGGGCAGCCAGACCTGGAGGTGGTTCTCATTCTCACCTGCTGCTGGCACAGTTGGTAGTGCTTGGCTTGACCAACACACATGGTGCTGTTTGTTCCCTGGGGCATCTGGAGCCTGCAAAGCAGAAGTTTCCAGACATGAGCTGGAGATCTGGGAAGTACCCAGGTACTGAGGACAAACAGGAGTCAGGCCTGACTGAAGTGGGAGCAACAAGGCAGGTGTTTCATCAGAGCAGAGCTTTCTGGACTTAGACTGGCCAAGATCTCCTCTGAGACACATCTTCAGTGCTTTTAGGTGGGCTGTGATCTCAGGCTCTTCTTGCTTTGGGGGAGCTTGGGCAGACAGGGAGCAACTGCAGTGTTGTCACCCCTGTGTTCCCTTCACCTCTGAGCTCCAAAGGGGCTGATGTGACCAAAAGGCAACAGAACCTGATGGCCCAGCACTCCTGTGGATGTGCCCAGGATTTGCAGTGACTGGAGAAGCTGATTTCAGAATCCACTGTGCAACAGGCAGAGAGATTGTGCCTATGAGGGGGACTGGCACCCCAACAGATTATCACGGAAGGCTTGGTAAAGGTGATGAACCAAAACCACAGGAATTTCTCCACACTTGAAGCTTTTGCTCAGGCCAGCATGAGTTATCCAGGAGATCCTGGACTGATGGAAATACAGAAAAATTCTTGAAAGCTGTGAATATTTATGGAGAATGGCTGAGACCAGAGGTTAAGGCAGTGCAGTAATGACCTGCAGAATAATTCAGGCAATCTGCAGCAGACAGTGTGTTAACAGCACTGGGAACTGAGGTTACAGGGAACACCACGAGCACATTCAGGCTGGCCTGGCTGGAGGTACTGCAGCTGTTCCTCCAGAGCAATGCTTTACATGACACAGCAGAGCCTAAAATTGCAGTAAGACTTCAGAAGTGCCATTCCTTTCAGTAGCAGAGGCTTCCTGCAGATTCAGGCAGAAATTGTTTCGTGGCCATACCTGGCTCCCACTTAAGCTATTCACCTTAAGGCTGCAGAAACCTTTGGGCTGGGATTTATGATGAGATTCCTCTTTTTTTTTTTAGTTCAGGTTTGATCCCCGGACTAAAGAGCCACAGGAAACCTTTCCCTCTCCAGCTGGGGAGTCAAGGATAGAGCTGGCACCAAATGGAGAGAAAAACCTCTCTTCTGGAAGCAGGCAGAGGGCACAAGGGCTGCTCTGGCTGTAGGGGTGTGGGACAGCCCCAGGCTCTTTCCCCACTGTTTTCCCAGGAGGAGCAGCAGCAGAGACATCCAGGGAGGCCACATGCAGAGGGAAGGTCCTGCAGCACATCTGGGCCCTCACCATGCTCACATAAAAGAAGTTTTCTGCTGCAGGGAGGAGGGCAGGAAGGGGGCCCTGGTGAGAGCTTGCTCTGCTCAGGAGTGCAGTCACGCAGAAGGGAAAGCTCGCTCTGCTGCAGCCCACTCTCATTAACATCCCAGGAGCTGGGGTAGCAGGTTAGGGAGCTGCTGAAGGAGGAGGAGGAGGAGGGGGAATTGGTGGCAAGGAGCAGGAGTTCAGGCAGCTGCAGGTCCCCTGCTCTCCCCACCCCACAAACCCAAGCTGGCTGATCCCAGGACTGCAGCAGCTGCAGGGGACAAATGCAGGTGCTGTCAGGTGCAGCCAGATAAACGACAGAGAGGGGGGAAAAACCTGCCAGCTCTGCAGGGAATAAAGAGGGGAAATTGCTGAGATGTGCCCGAGCTGGCTGCTGCCAGGAGTAAATCAAGTGCCCAGAAGGTGTCTGGCAATGGGTGCCCACATCCTGAGCACAGGAACCGGCCACAAATCAGGGCTGGGCTGCTCAGAGCAGCCAGGGCAAGGAGGGTTTGTGAAGGAAAGGGGAGGAGGAACAGAGCCAGCCTTCTCCAGCCACCACCCCATCATCTCCAGAGCTCCAAGGGAGGACCAAACCCTTGCTCCCCATCAGATGAGTCAAGCTGAGTGGGTGACACATTCAGGGAGCCTGTCACTGCAGTGTGCTGCTCCTGTCCCCCTTCCCCACAGACAAGTTTCCTGCCTTTCCCAGAGGCCAGAGATGAGGAACAGCCACCTCTGCAAACCCAGGAGGCTCAGCCCCAAAACACAGGTCTGGGGCACCCCATGTCCCTGGCCACGGGCTCAGGCTGGGCCAGCACTCACCTCTGTCTCAAGCAGTGCCTCTCCCGGGACATCACACCCCCTCCACAGGACCGGGAGCAGGTGGACCAGGAGCTCCACTCTCCCCACCACTTGGTGACTTCTTCGTGCCAGGCTCCAGCTCCATCTGCTGCCTCACTGCTGTCCTGACAGAAACAGAGCGTTGTTAGCTGGAGAACCTGGCTCCTCACCAGCACAGGCAGCTCTGCTGTCACCTGGATGTCCCCTGAAAAGGCAGCAGTGGGACAAACCTGCCAGGGTGTGAGTCCTGTGGGGCCACACCAGGATCACGTCTCAGAATGAAAACTTCCCCCAGCACTGAGTTCTGTGTGGGAAGCAGGATGCCCTGGGATCTCACGGGACAGAGAAGGGCTGGGAATGTGTGGCAGTGACAGCAGCTGCAGCCTGGCCCCACAGCATCACCCCCAGCCCAGGTGAGGCAGAGCAGAGCTCACACCCGGCTCAGGAGAGAAGAGGAAGAGCTGCAGTTCTTGGCTGTGCAGGGAGGCTGGGAGTACTCAGGTGTCCATCCTTGGAGCTGCATCTCCATGGATCCATGGACTAAAGCAGCTCAGATCCAGGCTCCTCATCCCAAAACCCTCACAAAAGTAATTTTCAAGAGAGATTCAGAACCAGAGACCCCACTATTCCCAGAGAGGGAATGCTCCCTCTCCCTGCTGAGGCTCAGCCTTTCAATTTGGCAAACCTGAGCCCCTCTGGCCCCAGCCTGGTCCTTGGAGCAGGCAGCTGTTGGCTGTGCCTCCACAATTCCCAGCAGGTAAGCAATTCTGTGGTTTAGTTGATTTTGGTTTTTTTTTTTCCTGGCAGTATTTTCCTGCTTAGTGTCTGATGGTCTGAAAGCTCCCAGGGTCTTTGGCAAACTTGCCTGTGCAAGAACTAATCTGCTGTTCACTGAAACACAGCTGTGAGCAGTGCTGAATGCAGCCACGAATTCAACCCAGGACAGTGACTGGAAGGGATTTATCCAGCTGAAATGCCAAGAGTTTAAATATTAATGGCTGCAAATGAATATTTAGTGTGTATGTGTGAAGTGTGCTGTGTTAAAGCAAGGGCTCAGGGAAGTTGTATCAGTGCTACCCTCAGCAAAACACATTGTTTTTAGTGGCTGATGGCCCTGCTGTAAACAGCCCTCTGCAAAGCAGAGCTGATGGATGTGAGAGAAAACTCAGCAGGGTTTGCTCATCTCTAAATGCGCTCTGCTCACTCTTTGGGCCGACTGTCTCTTGGCTTTGTGCTCTTCCATGGTGCAATAAAGCCAAAGTGCTCTTCATTTTGTCGTGTAATTCCTGCCTGAGAACTTGTGTTTCCTCAGTGCCTGCCAGCAGAGCAGCCCCTGGGCAGAGGAGATGCAGCTGGTTTATGCAAATGCTTTTAAGTTGAAGCTTAAATGGTTGAAATGTGCATTTGCCTCTCCTTGATGGCCAGAGCAGGTTGGAAGGAATCTACTCTGCTGCAAAAAAAAGCACTCTGTCACTTGATGCTTTGCTCTCTAGTGATGGCAATAGCTGATTTCAAAAATAATACCACAAAACTTGTACTTCAGTGCCTGACAGGGACCAAGTGCTGTGGCCAGCACTGAGCTGCTGATTAGGAAAGAGAAATTAAAAGAAACAGGCACATTTTCAAAAATCCCTTTTTCTGTTCATCCAAACAATCATCTCGACCAATTTCCTATGAGAATTTTTGTCTCACTGCATATTAGCAGACTGTAAATGGACTGTAAATTCTGACTATGCATCTTCCACGTTTACAGAGGAAGCAAACCAAAAGTCTCTCATTGTAAGGTGTTTTCAGCTGAAATCTTTCACTGACTGCTCCCGTGCGTTTTGGTGATAAACATTTCAAGGCTGTGGTGGAGGAGAATTCCAGTGTTTTATCTGGTGTCTGAGTGGAGAGCTCAGCACTAAAAATGATCCCTCTCATAGCTGGGGGAAAAAAAACCAAGGCTGGTGTCCATGAGTCCATGAGGCACATGGACCAAAAGCTGCAATATTTGCACAGCTTTTCCCCAAATGCCAATAAAAATCAGTGCAGCTGCAGCCTGCAAGGGTGTCCTGCCCTGAGGATCTTGTGAGACGGGGGAGGAGGGGAACAGGTGAGGTGAAATAATCTGTTCTGTGGGTCCAGCCCTGGGTATGAAGCAGGGTTTGAGTATTTGGGATGGTGAGAAGCTGCAGGCTCCTTTTCAGGGCTCCTGGATGCAAGGAGATGGGGCTTGTGGGGGCACAGCTGAGCTGTGGGGGAGATCAGCATCTCTCCCCTTGTGAGCTTCTTTCTCACATCTGTGCCCTGCACCTCACTGAGAGGATGAATGAGAAGATTTATTGAAAGATTCTAGTCAGGGAGAGTCATTCTTTTAACAGAATGTGTTCCCCCATATCCATAATCCCTGTTCCTGCTTCCTCTCTGCGCTGGAGGAATCAATCACTTCTTAAGCAGATTGATTTGGCTCTCAGGTTTTCCATGACCAAGCTCCCTTGCCAGAGCTTCCCTAGGAGCATTTATTTCCTTGTGGATGCAAGGACAATGCTGAGCTGTCCCCTCATGGCACCACTGCATCCACACTGGAGTAGGAGTGGGAACTTCAGGTACTTAGAGCTGGGGCAGCTGGTTCCAATCTGTGCTGAATTTATTGTGTTGTCAGAAGTAAATCTGCATGGACCACGACACACAAATGGTTCTTGTTTTTAATTGAAGATATATGTATTTTCCAGAAGTCCAGATAATAAATTAAGGGCCGTGGGACAGACTCCAGATTAGATTAACTCCAAGCTTCAGTTTCCCAAGCCTCTCCACAAATCCCAAGAGTGGATTCTGGACAAATGAATCCCCCTCCCCACCTCCTCCTCCCAGAGGGAGAAATCAAAGGGGCAGGATTTTGAACTCTTTTGCACTGCCCTGGTTTTATGGGAGATGCTGAAGCTGCTCTGATTTGCACTCAGCTGCAGAATCATGGAAAAGGAGCAGGTGAGAAACACCAGAGCACAGGAGATGCACACGGGTCCAGCCTTTGTAAGGCTGGCTCTGCCTGGGCTTAGCAAGGGCTCTGCCTAAAGGAGCTAAGAGGGCCAGGCACGATTCCTTAGGTGATGAGAATTCCCCTCCCTAGGAAAGGCAGACCCCATTCCAGTTCATCCAGGTGCTTCCCACAAGAATTCCCCCCCCGAGGTGCCTGTGGTTTGGCACCTGGTGGTTTCAGAGCTGCAGCTTTTCCTCTCTGAGCCCAGCCAAGGAATTCCTGTGGGAGGGCTGCCCTCCCATCCCCTCTCCTCCAGGATAAAATGCCTCTCTCCAGGTTTGCCAGAACCAAAGGAACATCACTCTCCACACCACAGTCACCAAAAGCTCTTTCTGCCCAAGCAAAGGCCCAACAGCTGCTTCCCTTCTCCCCCCTGCCAAACAAAGGCTGCCACAAGCAGAAAATGCCTCAGCCCTGCACAGAAGGGTGGGCCCTGCCTGACATCCTATCGGATTTCCAGGCGGCCTTTCTGAAGAGTTGAAAGGGATGAAATGAATTCTCCGCTGCCCCTCTGCCACGCTCTGGGTCAGCTCAGAGCTGTGCTGGCTTTCCCAGAAAGCTGGGAATGACTGCAATTACCATGTCCTGTGCTGGCCCAGTCCCCTGCGTTGCTTATTGTTGTGCCTAATCTTGAGATTCATTAGAGCCTGGCTCCTGGAAAAAAAAAACCCAAAAAAAAATAAGCTGTCTGGGAAGAGAGACCACAAATGCCTCCTTAACAGAGGAGCTGGGGGAAGGCTCTTGCTGCAGCCTTGGGCTGGCCCACCACTGAAGGGCACAGTAGCTGTCATAAAATGCTCTGCTCAGCCCCATCTGGGCGTGTGAGACAACCCAAAACAGCAGCTGAAAATGAAATAAATTCTTCCCAGAGCTTTTCCGAGGCCGCTAGCAGCGCGTCCTCTACCAGAAATTTCCACCATCCCCTTACTTAAGGGCTTCTCTCCACAGCAAACCACACCACTCACTGAAACTCTAAGTAGCTT
Organism: Petroica traversi; assembly: GCA_025920805.1. NCBI lineage: Eukaryota > Metazoa > Chordata > Aves > Passeriformes > Petroicidae > Petroica > Petroica traversi. The sequence continues at coordinate 1,446,358 of JAHLSL010000052.1, forward strand.
CAGATGTCTGAATGCCTGGAATGAATGGCAGATGATTATCTGGGAATGAATGACCGTGTTGGTTTGGGTTCCCCCATCTCATTCTCTGACTGAAGCTGTGGTGATACGCTCTACCAGAGCCCTGAGGAAAAAAAACAATAGCAGCTGCAATTATGCCCTGATGTTTGACAAAAAAAGTGGGGTTTGTATAAAGCTCTTTCTCATCTTGTCATTGTTTTACACTATTTATGTAGGCTAGATAGTCTGTGTGAGAGATTCAATATTGGAAGCAGACACAAACCCAAATTTTCCCGAGAAAAGCTGAAACGAGGTATCTGAGGAGTTTTTCGTAGGGGAAGGTATCCTGAGGTAAAACAAGTGATGCAGAATAATTTTTAAGGGATCAGGAGGAACACTAATCTGCAGGAAAAGGGAAGCTTGTTAAAGATGTGAAATTGCAGAGGATAAGTAACAGAAATCTGGACATATAACGAGGCACAGATGAAAAGCAAATTAGGAAAGCAGAGAACAGGAGCCAGTGGAGAGCTACCAAGTTCTGCTCACGATCCTGCCATGATAGAAAGTTGCAAGGCAAGTGCTGCACATCATTACAAAACTCTTGGTCCAAGTCAGGTCATTCCCTGCAAGAGGATAACACACTCATCCTGGGGCAAGTGCTGGAAAGGATGGAAAACTGAAGGGGGTAAAGGCAGTGAACATGAGACGTGTCAATCACCAGGTTTTTCAGAGGCACTGAATGCAGCTGGGAAGGAGGTTAATTTGGAAGTTGCTTGCCCAAACTATGGATTGAGGTTTTCTGGCACTCTTTATATAATGTTTTGGTTTTTTTTATGGAAAACGGGAGGGCAGGAGGAACCACAGGTTAATTCCCCAGTGAGCATTTTGCACCAGAGGTCGAAAAGCATCAGTGCCAGCGAGCAGGACACCTGCAATCTGTGATCAGATTGCTCCCTGGGGATCTCCTGGAGCAGGGGAATCCTCAGGGCAGAGCTGGACACAGAACTGGTGAGTGTTTGTCCTCCCACCCGGGGATGCCCTTGCCCGAGGTGCTGTGCAAACACAGCTGCTGGGGCAGGGAGAACCAGCAGCCAAGGCTTGTGCACACGTGTGGATGGAGGAATCCATCCAGGTCGGTCCCCAGTGAAGGACTTCACATCTGTTTAGCTTGACCTGGCTTGCTCTGCCTGGAGCTTCTGACTCAGCCCTGCAGCTCGGGGCTGAGCAGAGCAGGCAGCAGATGTGCAGGAAGGTGAAAACCAAGTGGGAGTGAGACACCTGAGCTTCGAAATTGAGGAGGCAGGGCTGCTCCTCAAACCTGAGCTACCCGCAGGAAATCTGCAGTGTCTGGTCTTCTCTGTGCCTAAAATGGCTCGTGTGAGATTGCTTTATCCCAGCCACGAGTCTGCGGGTGGGAAACACAGCCCCAAACCCTCTTCCTTTAGCAGAGCAGAATTCCTCAGGCAGCAGAGAAATCCGGCCGGGTTCCCCTCGAGGAAACGGGAGCGCCGAGCCACAATGCAGGCAGTGACCCGTGCAGGCAGGGGCACGGCCGGCGCCCCGGGAGAACGGGAATTCTGCCGGGAAAACGGGAATTCTGCCGGGGAAATCGGAGTTCTGCCGGGAAACCGGGAATTCTGCCGGGAGAACGGGAATTCTGCCGGGAGAACGGGAATTCTGCCGGGGGAATGGGAATTCTGCCGGGGAAAACGGGAGTTCTGCCGGGAAACCGGGAGTTCTGCCGGGAAACCGGGAGTTCTGCCGGGAAAACGGGAGTTCTGCCGGGAAAACGGGAGTTCTGCCGGGAAAACGGGAATTCTGCCGGGGAAACGGGAATTCTGCCGGGAAAACGGGAGTTCTGCCGGGAAACTGGGATTTCTGCCGGGAAAACGGGAATTCTGCCGGGAAAACGGGAGTTCTGCCGGAAACTGGGATTTCTCCAGGGGAAACGGGAATTCTGCCGGGAAAACGGGAATTCTGCCGGCTCTGCCACGGGAACGGGGGGGAGATTCACCCCCAATGGGCCTCGGCAGGGAGACGGGACAGGCCCAGGGGTTTCGGTGCTGCTGTGGAACAAGTGCCACGGGAGGAGGGCCGCGCTCAGGGTCCTTTGTGGAGGAGAGCAGGGATGAGGGCAGCGCGGGGCTCCGATGCCAGGACACGCACCCCGTGGTCCGTGGGGAAAGCAGCTGCATGAAGCCATGCTCGGGGTGGCGGCTGGCAGGGAAATGGGGAAATCTGTTTGTTCCCAGCCCTAAACTTGAGCCAGCCCTCTGCTAGGGACCAGTGTGGCGGGATGGACCCCCAGGCAGGGAAAGGCGCCGCGCCCCGTGGTGATGCTGGGACCCTCTGGGTGATGCTGGGACCCTCTGGCTGATGCTGGGACCCTCTGGGTGATGCTGGGACCCTCTCCGCGCATCCTCGCAGCCCCATCCGCCTTTTGTTAGTGCCCGGCACGGCCAGCGGGCAAAGCCTGCACCTCGGGGTCAGCTTGGGGAAAGAGGCGACAAAACCCCGTTTCCCAAGCAGCGCACGGGGCAGGGGGGGAAGCGCGGGGATCGCGGAGCACGGGGGAACCTGAAACCTGCGGGAAGGGCGAGGGGCCGCGGCTCGGACCCCTCTCCGTGCCTGCCCCGCCGCGGCTCCCCGAGGGGAGGGAAGAAGGGAAGGAAGGAAGGCAGGAGGGAGGGAGGGAAGGAGGGAGGGCGCG
>JAHLSL010000052.1:1461957-1476497 GCA_025920805.1 Petroica traversi
GCGGTGCGGGCGGGCGCAGCGGCCCGCGGTGGATCCCGGGGTTGAGGGCGGGCGGGCAGGAGCCGTGTTGTTCCCCTCCGGGGGTTTTGGATGCTGGGAACAGCGCGGGCTCCGGGCGGTTCTGGTGCTCCTGGAAGGCTGTCAGGCCTTCCGGTGGGATTGAGCTGCGCTGCCGGCTGTGCACCTCACCCCTTTCTCGTTTCAGGGGACGAGCATCACTTTGGGACCCCAGACTCCCTGACGCGGCCCCCTATAAAAGCGTTTAGATCGCCAGGTAGGCTTCAGCTCCCTCAGTCCGCGCCGCTGGCAAAGGGGCTGGAATGCCCCAAACTTAGGGAGATGGGGTTTATCGGGTTCTAGCTGCTTGGCAGACATTTGAGGAAAATCCCCCGGTGGCTTTTATCCCATACACGAGGGGTGGAAGGAGGAGCAGCCCTCTGAAGGTTCGGTGCTGAAGCCCTTAGGGGGATGTTTTTCCTGGTGCATCACTTGGAGCAGCGTTTTACCACAGCATTCAAATTTTACTAATGCTGCTTGGTTTTGAAAGGCAGGATTTAAATATAAGGGGAAAATGAAGTATCCTTAGCTGCAGACATCAATCTCTCAATGGCTGTGCTCCTCACAGCGAGCAGCATTGCTTATTATGAGGAAGTGCAAAACTGGGACTTGTCCTTCCTTTGAAACACCAGGCGTGGTCTGGGACTTGCTCCTGGATAAGCTGCTGTGCTAGCACTGTGTGGCACCCACTTGCTGCTTTGGTTGATTAAACCTGAGTCTTTTCTCAAAACTGAAACACATTAGCTGTGTGTAATACAGTCATGTGGTTTTGGCCCCTCACTCCACCAGGAAGCTGTGAATAAATTGTACTTCCTTCCTCTTTATTTTGGAGCGTGCACGTTATCAGTGTGTGGCAGTGCTCAGGGATGAGTTGGGCTGGCTGGGACTGCTCTCCATTCCTATCTTTGTTCTTGTCACCAAGAGTTGTATGTATTCTGCTCCAGAAGCAGAATTTCCTGGAGGCATGGGAAAAAACCCACAAACTTATCTTGAGGAAGGAAGAGCAAGGTGATGAGTATTTCTTTAGGGAAGTACAGAGGTTTGTCTGTGAAAAAAGCTCTTGCTCCCACATGGTGGCTAACAGGGTATAATAGGCTTAGTGTTTTAAACGTGGCTCTGCTGCTGCAGGAGGTGCAGCTGAGGGTTGGGTTTTTAATTAGATGGCTCTAAAAATGAGACTCCTCTCCCTCCCACCCTCCCCAGCTCTTAACAGCTGTATTGGATTATAGGCACAACAGGTGTAAAAATATAAGAGACTGTTTGTATGGAAGCAGAGGATTAGTTTCCCCCCATTCTGAGGATGTGCAGTATTGTGCTTTTGCTGCAGAGTTTAGGGGATGATCTATGAGGCAGGGGAATAAGCAGGGTGGGTTGTTCTGGAAGCAAAATTATCCTGCTTCCCTGAGAAGAGAATGGAAGCAAAACCACACCTTGAGAAACTGGTTCCTGGCTTCTGCTAAGAGGTTTTAAATACAGGTTAGGCAACTTAACTTGGGGAGCTGAAAAGCTTTAAGAGCTTTAAGAAGAGCTTGAAGAGTTTTAAGAGCCTAAAACCCCCTGCCTTGAATCCGGCAGCTTCTAGATCAGTGAGCTGAAGATACATGCTAGCAATCTCCTGGGATATTGTCTTATGCAGAACTTTCCTTTCTACAACTTCTAAGAACTCTTTGAGACACAAAAAAGTGCTGATTGATGGCAAGAAGAGGAGAGGAATTAAGAGCAGGGACTGCCTGAGTAGCCCTCTTAAGGTTCATAGATCTTTTTGGTCTTCTGGTCACAATTATTAGGGAGATTTTCCATGTAAAACCTTGGTACATAGTGAAATACTATGGATACGTGGTTTGGCATTCCTGAAAAGAAAGTAATTTTGTGAGCATCTTTGTTCTGAGCTTTGTGGGAAATCAGTCACTTAACAGCTTTTTAAGATGGGTTTTAAACACAGGACCCCATTCAGTGTGTGCAAATATTTTGCTCTTGCACCTGTGACTTAGCATAGTTTAAAACTTACAGTCTTTTCCCCATTTTTTGTGGTTTGGCTGGGTTCTGTGGTTTTATTTTTCTCCCTTGTGTGTTTGATATGCACTGGTCTGCTGAAACTGCCAGAACACATTGGAAAAAGGCTGTTTTCTTTGTTGAAGTAAAATTACTAAACACTAGGTGGCAAGCTGTGCATTGCCCTTGGCGTGTGGTAAAAGAGCTACAGAAACACAAAACCCCAGCAGAACCCTGGGCTGTTTAAAGAATAAAATGGCCCAGAGTAAGTGTTAGGAAAATAATTTACCAATTGTATTCTTCCCTTTGCTGTTTGCTCTGCTGATGCTCAATAGCTGTGCCATTATCTCTGTTCCCCCAACTATTCTACAGTTTTTTATTCTATACCTGAGCTTTTTCTTAACAGCCCCTTGACTCTGGGATTGCACTTTATCCTTTCCTGCATTTGGCTTCCCAGCTCTGACCTTTGCTCTGTCACCTCTGATACTCCACAGGGCTTTTTTCTTTCTGGTTGGTGACATTAACCAAGCTGGGTTTCACAGCTGAATGACTCTGTAATTTGGCAAACAGCTGAAAGATGTTGGTTTAGATTCTTCCCAGCTACCTGAGAAGTGAAGTTAGGTTACTGTTACGGATTAAGAGAGAATGAGACTTAACTAAAGGATGGCTTGGACTACATTAAAAAGGGGACTTATTTTCTATATTTTCTTCTGTCTCTTTTCACTTCTGTTCAGTGCTGCATAAGACACCATAATTATTGTTTGTAAGAAGTGTGTGGTGGTGTAGACAGCTATATTTCTAATGAACTCAGAATTTACCATAAGCATTTCAATCCTAGTTGCTTTTTGTTGCATTTTAAAGCAGTAACTTTTGGGAGTTCACAACTTGAAAAGCCACTGATTTAGATCATGGATGTTCTGAAGCTACATCTTGGTCCTTCAGATTTATGGTGTTGCCAATCCTCTTTTTCTTTTTGTTCTTTTTTTTGCTCTTGACAGGTGGTACTACAGTTCACTTTGAAGAGACTCCAGTAAGGGAAAATGCAGAGGCTTATGACAGTAATGAAATTGAGAAACCAAACATTTATACACCATTCAAAGGTAACACCTTTTATCAGTACTTTTTTCCATGGTGTAACAAGTGGTTGTTTAAATGTTCTGAAATGACAGTCATTCAGTTCTGTTAGAAAAGGGGGAGTTTTGGAGATGAAATCTGAATGGATGAAAAAGGCTGTTTCTTTTCTTTTAATTTTAATATTTTTTAAAATAATTTTTTAAAAATAATTTTTTAAAAAATAAATTTACTTTGGCCTGAGCCAAAGTAAAACTGGTTGTAATATGATGTTAATCTGCTTGGGTGTGAAACCTTTAAATTCAAGAAAAGACAGATTTCAGCTTTGATAAATACCCAACTGTGGGTTGTTTTTTTTTTTTTGAAAAGCAAAACAAAAAGAAGAGTAATATCACTCCAGCTTCAAAAAACTGTTAGGGGAGTGGATCTTTAATTGCCTCAGGCAAAGAAAACAAAAATAGTTCTTTTTTCAAAAAGGTGAGTTATTTTTGACTTCAGCAGGGGGAATGGCTACACCAAGTGCTTTCAAGGTGAGGGAGCATTTTGCTCATTGCTCAGAAAACACACATTTTTCTGGATGTGTGTTACAGAAGCAGTGGGGAGGTACCATGAGAAAAAAAATGGTATCATTTTTAGCCACTTAAGGAAGTTGTGTCTTTTTAAAAGAAGACATAAAAGGAATGATTTGTCATACTGGCAAAAGCAGGGTGAGGGGCCAAATGAAGCCCTTTCTGATACATAACAGCAGCTTTCTCCAGCTCAGAGGGGTGCAGGAGGCTGTTCATATGCTGCAGGCTTGGTTTGGCAGCACAGCATATCCTCCTGCCTTAATAAGCTCTGAGGATTTCATAGAAAGAGCTAAAAACATGTGTGGCTGGTCTGTCTTTCTCTGACCTCTGATGTGGTAACTGAGCTCTTCCATTTGTGCTTTGGTTTCAGAAATAAAGGCTGACTTCCATGAGAAAAATCGAGGCTGCTACTCAACTTCTATACCACAGAGTGAGTAAAACAAGAGAAGCTAGTCTTTCCCTGTCATTAGATGAAAAGGACAATTATTTTCCTTTCCTGCTGGTTTTTCTTGTGCCCTGGGACACTGTCTGGGAAGATGGACTCAGGAGGCAGATCCAAATAGGAGCTGGAGGAGGCAGCACATTCCACTTAGAGCCTTTCTATGAGGTTATTCAAGTTGCTGACCACAGAAAATGCTCCACTTTCTCTTCTATTTTTCTTTTTGGAGTTGACTCATGGGACTGTAAGTGCAGAGCATGGAGTAGAGGCATTGTGGGGGTGAGCTGAGGAAGGGAACAAAACCTTCACCTTTTGGTGGCAGTGAATGTTGGTTTGCACACAAACCTTCCTTTTTATCCTTTCCCAGAGAAGTGGTGGCTTGATTGAATTATTTGTTCTATACTCCTGGAAAGGAGCAGCATTTCCCTTTGCTGGCAAAATCCAGTCTGCTCATCTAATGACAGCTCCCAATGTTTCAGACTTTTGGTTGTTTTTGTGGTTTGTTGGGGTTTTTTTGTTGTTTTTTGTTTGTTTGTTTGTTTTGCTTTTTTTTATATTGAAAGAGTACTTGAAAGAAGAAGAAAAAAAAGTTTTCAATTCTGAATGATATCTTGATGCTTGTTTCTATGCTCAACAGGTATAGGTGTATAGACAAACAAAGTTTTGTAAATCAGATTTCAATCTGAAGAACTTGCAGGGGTTGCTTGGGGTTTTGTTTCTTTTTGGTGTTGTTTTGTTTTTGGGGTTTTTTTGGGTTTTTTTTTTTAAACCATGGTGCCTTCAGGAAGAGAAGCTCATCTTGTGGCAGCTGCACATCAGTGAAATGCCTTGGAAAAATGAATTGATGCAGGGAGTTCTCTCTAGTCTGGTACTTTTACTTTTCTGTGCCACTCCAGGTGCTGCAGCAGTGATTAGTTGTGTGTTGGGTCTGAAATCTTTAAGGTGTGTGCAGAAATTACACTTTGTGACTTCAGCGAGCCATAATTTATTGGCCTTTGTGCAAATTGTGTGGTAAATAAGGCACAATCCTTAGGCAGAGTAAGATCTGGTTTTAGACTGTTTCTTGAATTATTTTTTCTTTAGTGTATGAGTTACAGCTGTCACCTAAATATGAAACTTGTGCAAACAGAGCTGCATTGTGAAGTATCACAGAAGTGAGGTGATTTTGGGCTGTTAACTCTTAAAAAACTGAGATAAGCTCAGCCAGTGACAGTTTCCATGGCTGTGCCCTTTTGGGGTGGGGGTTGAAATTACAGAATAGGGCAGTTCATTAAGCCAGTTAAGCCCCAGCTTAAACCAGAGCTGCTTTTAGCACCTTCTGAGATTACATTCATGCAGAAACAAGGTTATAGAGTTTATTTCAGTGTCTTTAAATAACTACTGCAGGGGGTGTTTGTTCAGTTTATTCTCAATAGTGCCATTGACAGTGTCCTGATTTGGTTATATATTATTAAAGAGCCTTCAGCTTTGAACCAGTTGCTGCAGCTCACAAGGAGACAGAAATTCTCCTGTCTTTTTAATTAACTGGCTAAATGCAGAAAACAGGCTGACCAAAATTGCACAGTATATATTCATACTGGTCTCTTGGGAAGGTTGTTCATAACACATTATGGATAATGCCTCTTGTACTTTGCTGTCTGAGCCCATTTAAATAAATAGACCAAAAGTGTATTTTGAAGTTGAAAGCTTGCATTTTGATTTAAAAGCATAATTCATCCCAAGAAACTTGACTGCTGATGAAGCAGACCTACAACCCAAGCTCCATGGAGAGGGAAAAAAAGACTGTGCATTTGACATACTGCTTTATTTTTGCTATTTATGTCTTGCATTATGTTGTTTTTCTAGTGTGTCAATTAAGTTTCCATTTCTTATGCCTCTGAAATCCTTGAGCAAAATCAGGAAACTTAATTGGGATGTGGGATCCTTGTGCAGAAAACAACAGGCTGTTAAATCCCTTCCATTTTATCAACTTGTGGTTGAAATTTAGTTTTATTTGTATAATTCTTCAGGAGTTGAAAATCTTTGGGGGTGATTTGTGGCAGACCAGGGACTTGTCCTTTCTAGGTGGGATTGTCAGGATGGCTTGGGAGCTGCATTTGGGAAATAGAGATGGAGAGTTGTTGATGACAGTTGAGTGAGACTTCTCAGGCTGGTAATCAGTGGTGAAGGTGTCGTTTTCCTCGTTCAAGATTAATTTGTTGAGCATGAGGGGGCAGAAAGAAGCAAAAACCCTGTTTTTGACACAGCCTCACCTTTGCTCTGACCCAGCAGGGCTGTGTTTGCTTCAGCAGGGTGCTTTGTTACCCTTCCTGTAAGCTTTGTGGAATTTTGGCTGTAAAAGCATAACTAAGAACAGCTTTTCTTTGAAAATAATGCAGTTTGTTGATTTCCTGCTGGAAGATTGGTTGTAATTGTTGTCTTAATTGTTTTTCTCATGTTCCTTTCTTAATCTCTTGACAGGCAGAACTAAATCTCGCTATCAGAGCAATCCAGAGAAGCAGTCCCAGCCCTTGGCCAAAAGTAAGACTTCTGCTTTCACTTCTGTTTCATGCTTGTGTAACATTTAACCATTTTCATACCTTTCCAAGTATTACAGTTCCTGGGAGCTGGTGTTTTAAGCTGAGGGTCCTTGCCAGAGCAGATGATTTGCTTGCTAGGACATGTCATCAGCATGTGAAGGAAGGAAGGGTGTTGTATGAGTTAACATTTTCACCTGAATTTGAGGTCTTCCATCTGTAATGTTTATAAGGTTAAAACTGGGGCAGGGCTGGTGGTGGTGTTATTTTGACCATCTTTGTGTTGCTGTCCTGGTAGAAGTTAGGTTGTAAAAAGGTAACAAAAGGAATGCAGTTCTCCCTGTTTCCAGGAAGATTGGTGCTATTTTGTCACTCATTTTACTGGGAATAGAATCGAGCCTTTTGCTTGTAATTTAACTATTCAAACATGAAACCAAATCAGAGTATCTGATATTTGATGTGCAGTGTTTGCTGTGTGTACTCTTTGTGAAGCTCATGATCCAAAGGCCACAACGTTTTCTGATAGCATTGACCACCAGTGTTTGAGATGCAAATGCTGCTGCAGGAACTATTTTTATCCTTATGGGGAAGAGAAATAACTCAGAAACCATTCTGGTGCAGCCAGGTTTTCTATAGGAAGTTTTCTGCAGGGCATAAACGTAAGAAAAGCTTTGACCTTTTTCAGAACCATTTTAAGCTCTTTGTTTGGATTTTATTAAATTGAATATTGATGAACTTTAAGAGCTCCTTTTTCAGAAGAAGGTCTAATTTAGCCTTAGTCAATCTGGGAACAGATAAAATGTTCTTTTTTTTAATGCTGTCACTTCACGAAATTGCTTAAGAAGTTCAAAACTCTGTTCTCGTTTGTTTTGAGGTTTTTTGGGGGTTTTTTAAATGAGATTGTCTTTTCTGTATTCTTCAACTACTGTACCAGTATTGAGAATGGAATGATTTCACTGTTTACTCATATTTTTCTTTTACTTGTTGACTTCTCATGCCTTTTAAAACCTTGTTTTCCTCTTGTTTGCTCTCTCTCTCTCTCTATAGATGACAGTGAATCGAAGAATGGATTTAACACGATGTGGACTTTGTTACTGGTTCTATTAATTGGTGTCCCATTGCTTTATGTCCTGTGGAGTGGATTTCAGGGTGGCACCTCCTCAAGGAGAGATGCTGAAATCCTGCAAGAGTTTCGGGCCCGGATGGCAAAACTCAGAAATACTTACCAAAGTCAGGACCCCAGCTTGTGGAGAAGAGCCCATTCTCTCCTTGAGAGGCGTCTTAACTCTTCCCATGTACATCTGGAGCCAGCTATCCTGTTGCTCACAGCTGGCCAGGAGGCTGAGAAAGCCCTGAGGTGCCTGAGTAAGGAGATTGCTGATGCTTTTGCCTCCTCCCAGAACGCCACCACCATCAGCATCAATGGGGTGGACAAGGCTGTGCTGGACAGTGACACTGCCAAGCTGGAGGTGGACAAGGAGCTGGGCTCTGGCTTCAGAGAAGGCAAGAAGGTGGCAGTGGTGCATCGATTTGAGTCGCTGCCTGCAGGCTCCACCTTGATCTTTTACAAGTACTGTGACCATGAAAATGCAGCGTTTAAGGACGTGGCCCTCCTGCTGACAGTTCTCCTGGATGAGCAGACACTGAGAAAGAGCCTCACCTTTCAAGAAGTGGAGGAGAAAGTCCGGGATTTCCTCTGGGCAAAGTTCACCAGTTCAGATACTCCCAGTTCTTACAATGGCATGGACACAGATAAGCTGAGTGGACTGTGGAGCCGGATCTCTCATCTCGTGTTGCCTGTGTGGCCTGAAAAGGGCCTCCCACTGGAGGGGTGCACATAAAAGTTGCTGGAGAGCACTCAGAAGACACAAAATGTGTGCTGAAAGGCATAGCAGGGAAGAGCTTAGCATGGCTGCTGAGCTCAGGCAGCAGCAAACCAGTCCTTTCTGTGCAGTGACTTTCCACCAGCTGGCAGGGTTGTTCCTGCCAGAGGAACTGGGACTTCTCTAAGTAAAGTACAAAGTATGAGCAAGGAACTCGCTGGTTGTTGTGTTCAGTGATGCAGTTATCTCCTTGGTGGAGCTGGACATGGCTGTGCATCAGTGCAGGGTCACTCATCTGCCTCTGAACCTGTCTTGACGCACTGCTGGATTTGCTGTGAGGATCCTGCTCTGGTGGTGCATAAAGTGTCTGGTACCACATTTGACAAGGTAACAGGATGTGAAAACATCACCTTCATCTGCCAGAATTGCTTACTTCTAACATAAGAAATAAACTGAGAATGATAATTAAAGTGATGTGAGTCTAAGCACAAGCTTCTTCCTGATCCATTAGGTCACAACATAGATGTCACCTCTCTCTGGCCACTTGTAGAAGTGGCAAAATTGCTTGAAAGATCTGTGAGAGAACCTTCCAGCAAGCGTTTCTTCCTTAAATGAGCCTGCCCCAAACTGTTCTGGAGAGAGAGAAAAGCTGAGGTGCAAAGGTTCCTCAAAGTCAGTAGTACTAATGTCAGTTGAATAATCCCTCAGTACCTCTTTGCCTGACTGCTTGCAGGAGTTCTCTTTTTCAAGGTTTTGCAAGTCTTAAAATTTGGATGGAAATGATAAAATGTCATCCCTGTGTACATATTGTCTCCTTTCCAAACAAAACTTTAGGAAGACATAGGTCATTTCTCATTTTACTAAGATAATTATTTTTGCATTGAGAGAATCTATTTATTTGTGGTACTTGATATCCTAAAACAATAACTTTCCTTCTTCTATCTGTGTATAACATGCTGCTTGCTGTATAAATTTCTAGCAAAGTACAGAGTTGCAAAGCATGCTTTTAAAATGCTTTTTAGTCTCTTGTGTCAAGAATTCCTCACACCAGATTAAAAACAAGTATCTGTTTCTATTGCTAAGTACTTTGTGTAAAAAAAAAAATAAAGAGAATAGCAGCACTTCCATTTCGTTGCTGTTACTTCATGCTCTGAGCTATTGGTCCACATGCATTTGGTTTTATTGGGTATGAAGGAATGTGTGAAGATGCTCTCAAATTAATAGGATGTTGTAACAGCAGAGAGATTTGGCCCATCCTTCATTCACAAACTCCTTGAGCTGTCCTGGTGCAAAAAAAAAAAATCCATTTCAACCAGGCAAACCTGTTGAAGAGCTGGGGCTTCTGGCTTCTTTGTGCAAGGCAAGATTTGGGTCTTCAGTGGAATCAACCAAAAGCATATAAAAGAGCAGAGTTTGAGAGACACAGATCTGTGGTCACTTAAAGCAGAGGTGGATTTGTTCTAATCATTGAGAGCCAGCAATGGATAATGCTTCCTGTTTTAATGGGCAGAAATAAAAACAGTAAGAAGATATGGAAGTGCTGTTGTTCTGGATGTTTATTAGCTCAGGAAGGAAAAGATGGCATTTACATTTTGAACATTTCACTGGACAAATGTTTTTTATGAAAAAAACAACCAACTGTGACTTATTTTCAAATGTGTCCTCATAGCATATCTGTATATTATGTGAACTATTTTAGTAATGATTCAAAATAAACACTCTTGTTTGTTTTATAAAGCTGTTTTAAGATTTGCCCATTGAATTTTAAGTGGCCAGAGGGTTTTTTTCCTCATGTTCAAATTGCTCATTTCACCTTTCATCAGCTACAGATGCCTAAAATACAACCTTTTGCAAAATTTAGAACTTTTAAGAAACTTGAGTGGAGTGATAGATACTGGGGTGCAGATGCATGTATTTCATAATCAGGGCTTTTGTGTGACAGGGAATGTTTCAGGAAATGGCTGTGAATTGTCTTTTACTTGGTGTTCTTGTACTAATTCCCCAGTTCTGATTTCAGCTGGAACTAATGATAAGATATGGTTCACTTGTTTCATTAGCCCAGCACAAGAGTCAGCAGCTGACAAAAGGGATGACTTCATTCTTGTTCCTGGCTGCATGTTCTGTACCCTTGGTGTTGCAAACCAGTGCACTGTGAACTGAGTGGAGGGACAGCCTTAACTAAAAAGTAACTTAAAAAGAAATTATCAGAACTGGCCACCACAAAAAAAAAACCCCAAAAACCTACAAAGTTGTGGCACGAAGACAGGAGATTCCATGCACATAAAAATAAAACATATTTAATACAGGTTATATTCTGTTTGTAGAACTTCTCTTGCTTATAGGTATTACAGAGCAATATTCCTGATCCAAGAGAAAATAGGGTGGTGTCTGGAAACTGAAGATTTAATGTTGTGCTAGCCAAAGGAAAATCACTTTTTTTGGTTGTGTTGTTGTTGTGAACTATAGGGAAAGCTTACAAAGGTGTATTTCCAAATATATTGTGCTGCTTAGTCTGAAAAAAAATGAAAAACAAGATGGGTATAGTGAGTTGCCTCTTCCATAGGAGGTGGAAAAGCTCAGGATTAGAAGACTTTTCCTGCTCTTGGAGCAGCAGATCCTTTTGTAGCTGTTTGTGGCTTTGTCCTTAAAAGGCTCTCATTCAATATCCACAGGTACTTAATGCAGATCTCATTAAGCAACTCCTACTCAGCCAGAGGTGAAGAGTCATGTCTGTCTGTGGTCCTCACAGGCAGCTGATTGCTATCCTCCGTGTATAATTATTTTGTTGCCTGAGGCAAACGGGGCCATTTGATGTTTTCCAAACTGTAAAACAGTTTGGCTCCTTCTAGACAAATCTCACTTGTGAAGCTGAAGTGTCCCTGGCTGTCAGCATATCAGGAAATTAGTTTGTGACAGAAAAAAAAAAATGTGGTTTTACAGAGCAAAGACAGCAGATCTGGCCCTGGCACCAAGAAGGGGATTTTCCTTCTTCCGTGGCCTTCAGCAAAAGAACTTTGAGTAGAACATTTTGGCTGAACCAGCAACACACCAAGTTGCAGACAAGATTTCCAGCACTGCAAATTGGACTGGAAATGGTCAAAGTTCTCCTTGGGTTGTGAGCAGAGGGAGCTGCAGCTGCTGAGAGTCCCTTGCAGATGGAAGTGTCCCCTGTTCTGCTGTTCCTGCTGTCACCTGTGGGCACCTGCAGGATGGAAATGCAAAATGCTTTATTCCCTTCAGCAGTGGATGTTGTGAAAGGGACCCAGCACAAAGCTCTGCCCAGCTGTTGTTACCTTTTCTCTCACACCCATCTCTGAGTCACACTGTGCTGTGCTGAGTCTGGAGCATGCTAAGCAGGTTTGGAAAAAGGAATTAATTTTTCCTCCCATTTTCTCACATCAAAATGATACTTTCTGCAAATAGAAAAAAAAAAAAAGTGGTTTTCGTATCCCTGTTTCTGAAAATTATATTTGTTTTGCATGAAAAGTCCAGCTCAGACTGAGTGCAAAAGGCAAGGTGAGAGCTGCATGTTAAGGTAGGCATAAAAGTATTTGCTGTACAGGACCAGCTATATGCACCATCTGCAGTGCAATTGCCAGCATGCTGCTTTTAGGGAAAAAAATAATCTGGTTTTGGAGGGGTGTAATGATACATGAACAACTTGTCAGATTCTGTGTTAGGACCCTGTGGTACAGTTGGGAAACTGTGGGAATAAATCTTTATTTTATAAGAGAACAATTTCTCATGCATTGTTCCTTCTGTCAGTGGACTGCAAAGTTGTAGGAGTGCAGAGAAGGGAGGGGGGTGTCCTGAAGTCCTCACAGCTGTCCAGTGTCCCGTTTTATTGTCAGCTCCTGACAGTTGGATTTATAATTGTGTGCCTGGAAAATCTCATTCCATGTCCAACAGGTGGAAGCACCCTTCCCCAAATTCCTCCTTGGCTCTTGGGAGCCGTGTCAATCTAGGGGAAGGGGGGAGGGAGTCTGGGGGCTCTTGGCTGCAGTAGCCAGCTGCCCCTTTCTAATTTTAGAAGGGGTGTGCAAGAGCAGCGTGGAGTGGAAAACTTTCCAAACTTCTCTCTTAAAGCTGCAATAACCGATGTAGTGAAAGATGAGAATGTGGCTCTTCACTTTGTGTCTCCATCACCACCTCCAGTGCTCGCTGCTGCTCCCTTTAGGGATCTCACCCTGCTGGAGTGTGACCGGCCCCTCCCGTCCTCTCATCAGTGGCTCTTTGCAGGTAAAAAAAGTTTCTTTGTTTCTAATCGCTGAGAATTTCACGGAGGTGATTGCGTTTTCCACAAGAATGCCTTTCTTTTGTTTTTTCTTTCTTTTATTTTTATTTTCTTCTCGTGCAGGATCTTTGCCCATCAGAGCTTTCCACTCGCTGCAAGGGAATCTTTGAAAGCATAATCTAAAATGTTACAATTAGGTTCCACTGGCAGATACAGAGAACAAATAGGAGCAAAACCAGAATACGAGCCCTGCCTTTTATTTTTGTTTGGCTGAAACTGAGTGATTTCCATGTTTGGGAAAATCCTAGTGTGATGCCTAGTTTGCCTGGAGATGGGAAGGGGGAGTGTGAAAACTAGACGAACTGCTTCCAAGCAGAAAAGAGAAACTATGTTTAAAAGCATAATTAAAGAGGCAGTACATTACGAAAGTGCTGAATAATTTAAACAGGCTGCCAGTCCAGCAATATTAAGCAGTAAATTTAAGCAAACACTGTGTGATGACGGGCAATGTAATAATTTAATTTGCCCTAGTCTGCAATCAGGGCTCCCATACATTACAATAATATTGTTTTCATTGACTGAAATTGCCATTATTATTATTATTACCTACAGACTCCTGCATTTTGGAGCAGCAAGTTCTCTCTTAGAGGACTCAGGAGGGAATTTGGCACCACTTACCACTTTTTCCCATTGGAGCTCTGCTTGCCTTTCCATGTTCATGCATTTTTTTCCCCTCATCTGGCAAAACAAAATAATTTCCAGAGGTTTAACTCGAGCTTACCTTTTCTTTCAAATGAGGTATACTTATGCAGGAAAATATACTCTGTAATTAGTTTGTGTATGTAAAAGACCCAAATTAAGACTAAGTGAGCATCCTGTAATTGTGACGTGATTAAATTCTGCACTGCCTACACTTCATAGCTGTAATCTCTCAGTGTTTTTAGGGTGTTTTCCTATGATGTTCCCATACTGGAATAACTTACATGCAAAATGTTGACCATTTACCAGAGGAGAGGCTATATAAAAATAGTTAAATCCTTTTCAGTGAAGATAAAAAAAAAATAAAGAAAAAAGGGAAATAAGTAGCTCCAGTAGTTACTGTGATCTTTTAGTGTTTGGGGTAGATAACTCTCCAACCCCGTGCTCCCCCAAGAAATTTGGCACCAAACAATCACACTAATGACTGAAAACCAGACTGGGGAAGTTGCAGACAGGCCCTGAAGGGAACATTCCCAAAATAACCGTAGGAAGAAATTCTCTTTTCCTATTCTAATAACTTTCCTTCTTCGGTGGAAGTAATTTTGCTATAGCTGGATAATATCTTAGACCTATTTTTAAAGCGTGGGTGGTTTTAATGCATCTTCGGGATGGAATCTATGCATTAGAAGTCAGTACGAACAAATTCTTCCGTGTCTGTAATGAGTGTTAAAAGTGAAATGAAGCCCGTGGTACTCAGTCATGTCTCTGAAGTTCTGCAAACCTTTATTTAAATTTAAATTTGGGAGGGTGTAATTGGAGATGCTTTCATTTGCAAAAAAAAAAAAAAAAAAAAAATTTGAATTATTTTTCTAGAGATGACTTAGCTAAGAACACAAATGACGAAAAAGCGGTGCCCTACTTTCGGCTGCAGCCGCTTCAGGAATGCCAACATCAGCGCCGCGCTTAATTAGCAGTGCCAACTCCTGGGCTTGCACCAACACCCGGGGCTCTGCACATAAAACGCGAGGGGACTGACCCGGCAGGTCGAGCCTGTAGAACCGTGAGGAGGAAAAAGAAAAGCGTCCAGGGAAATACCGGAGAACGCGGCTCCTCTGAGGCTGAGGGAGGGGAGGGCCGGGC
>JAHLSL010000052.1:1476897-1551834 GCA_025920805.1 Petroica traversi
GGCGAGGTGGGGCCGGGGCGGGCCCGGCCCGAGGAGCTGCCGGCTGTCACTTGGCTCGGCCGCTCCGCCCGGCTCTGGCGTCTCCGCTTCACCCGTTAAGTGTCTTTCTTTTCCTAGTTTTGATTTGTTTTCCGCTGCCTGTCGTACCGGGGGGTGGCGGCTGAAGGGAGAGGGCTCGGGGCGCTGCGTTTCGCTGTTGTGTTTTCGCGTTGTGGGGAAAACCTCCGACCCCGGGTGTTTCTACGGAGGAGCAGAAACAGAGCCCGGCTGGCCCCGCTGCCCTCGGAGCCGCCCCGAGCACCGGGACGGCGCTTTTAAAGTTTAAATGTACGCTTTGCTCGTAGCTGTGCTGTGCCAGGGCGTCCTGCCCCGGCATTGCGGCATCGCTCGCTGTCTGCCCGCTCAAAGTCCTCCTGACATCCCCGGCAGCATCTGCCCCGACCGTTCTCTGACTTCATCGCTGCCATTCGCTGTGCCTGCGGAGGCAGAAAGGCTTTTATACCAGTATGACTGTGTTGGTTTGTTTTCGTTTTTTTTTTTCCTGTGGGTGCAGTTTTGTGTGGTATATTGCCTGCTATCGGTGTAGTTTTTGTGGAATAGTTAGGGTGGTCAGGCACTGGAATAGGGAGGTGATGGAGTCACCATCCCCAGAGGTGTTTCGGATGTGTCAGGATCTGGCACTGAGCGATTTGGTTTAAAGGGATGAGGTTGGTGAATGATTGGACTTGACGATCTTAAAGGTCTCTTCCAACCTTGATGATTTTCTGGTTCTATGATTGTTTCTGTCTCTGGATATGACCTGTAGCTCAGCAGCCGAGCCATCTCCTGGCACATTGTGTAAGTTTGCGGGTAGAGTTTTGTCTGTCAATTAGCTTCACTGTGTAGATGAACAATCCAGTGTCTTGAAATTGAAAATTTGACATTTGACTGGTCAGTTCTGGTTTGTTTGTGGCTTTGTTTGTTTTGCATTGTTTTGCTTTGGTTACTTGTTTGTTTGTTTTTTTTTTTTTCTTGTCATCTTATGCTACTTCAACTGTTACAGTGATTCAAAAACTTAAAGTACGGTGACCAAAAGTGTTTGTGTGACAAACGTGTGGAGCTGTTAGTGATTCACTGCTTTGCATTTAAGTTCTCAATGTTCTGTCAGGCTGTCTGCACCGTCGGGCTGAGTTTTGCTGTCTCTTTGCTGTAGTTCTGTTGCTGCAACAGTTTCATTAGGTAATGCTCCAGCTAATTAAATTCAACAGAGGGTGTGGCCACGTGAACGCTTTAAACTGTCGAAGCTTTGGTTTCTGTGAGTGACGCTGCTTCAAACAGAAGATCTCCTGCTCCCACTGAGAGAGCAACTTAATTCATGGAGTAACAGCACATTTCTGCAAGGGACCGTGGAAACCATGTGCATCCAAAGGAGAGTGGGCAGCAGCTTGAGAGAGGTGAACAGCATGGTCAGGATCTGAAGGGACTTACGAGGAAACCAGGGAGGAACTCTTCGTTGGGAACTGTAGAGGTAGGACAAAAGGGAATGGCTTCAAACTGAGAGACTGGTTTAACTTAAACATTGGGAAGAAATTCTTCCCTATGAGGGTGGTGAGGCCCTGGCAGAGGTTGCCCAGAGAAGCTGGGGCTGCCCCATCTCTAGAAGTGTTCAGGATTAGATTGGATGAGGCTTGGAGCAGCCTGGGATGGTGGAAGGTGTCCATGGCCAGAAGTTAGAGCTAAATGATCTTTGAAGTCCCTTCCAACCCAAACCATTCTAGGATTCTGTGTTGCTGATGGGCATGGATCATCTTGCAGGCTGCCTAGGCTGGGAATGGTGGTGACTGAAAGAAAGCGATTTTAAAATTTTAGGACATCTTGATTGTGTGGGTTTGTTTTACTGAGCTTTGGTGCATAGCTCAGGTTTGAACACTTTTCTGATAAACCAGTCCCAGTGTGGATCATGTCTTTTATGTCTTGAAATAAATTTATTGGCAGTTTGTGTCACCACAGCAAAAGCATCCCATAAATGGATAAGAATTTAATCTTGGAGTTGCTACATCTATACTGAAGGTTTTGCTGCCTTGGGTGTAATGAAATTTGTGTCTCTTTTCACCCCTCTACCAGACATAAAGGCTGCTTTCTGCTAAAAAGGTTTCCTTGTATCGAGCAGACTTGTGGATGAAGTCATTAATGTGTTGAGTCTCATTGACTTCAGGGTGCTCAGATGAGGCTGCAGCCCTGTTAGGGATTCCCAGTTAGGCAGGGATTCCCAGTTAGGGATTCCCAGTTAGGCAGGTGTTTGAAATCAGGACTGTCAGTGCACACAGCACTGGATCTATTCTGTGTTGCCATCTCTGGGAGGTGAGTGAAGCTGCCCAACATAACATGAATGGTGTGGTGTGCTGCTGCTGCCTCTTTCCTCCTGAAAGAAAAGCCACCATAAAAGAAGAATTATTAATTGTCTGCCAGGTTAGTGAGTTGAACTGGTTTGTGATGCAGTCAGGCGAGCATTGCATCTATGGCAGAGTGACATGACTGCTGTAGAAGGTAGGGAGGGATGAATGCATTCCCTCATCACTGAGGAGCTGCTGAATCTGCTCAACTCCTCCTTGAAAATTTACATCAGAGAGCCACCTTTTTATCAGTACAGCAGGACTTTAACTTCTGCTACTGATGTACTGAAACTAATTCAAATCAATAGGGGTGTTAATACAAGATCAGGTGAAGTGATACAGTGATGATAACAGAAGGACTTTGGTAGTTGAGTACAGAAAGAAAACTTTCCCAGTGCAGTCAATATATCAGGCACATGGCTGGATTAGAAGAGGAGTGTAAAATTTATCCAGAGATGGGAGTGCTTGGAAGATAGATGTGTATCATTGTGCTAATGATATAATAGGCTTTAATGGACTTCTCCATTGAGAATAAAATTACTTGTATGCCTAAGTCTGAAACCTTTGTCAATATGCTAGAGAAAGAGTAGAGCAAATAAATGAACTAATCAATTATGCCAGGTCAATTGAAATCTAGTGACTGCTAACAGAAATTCTGGCTGTTTTAGCTTCCTGAGAACACCTCTCAGCCATGGCAGAATTTCTCACTAAGTCACATCCATGGCAATGCACCAGGTGGAGTTCTCATACTGAAACAGAAAAAGTTTTAAAGGGATGGTGTAATTTAATTATGAGAAAATACCTTATTGCTACACTTAGCTGGATCAAGAAAAAGTCTTTTAGCAGAGCCCTGGTAGCTGCCTGTGTAATGCCAGGTCAGAAACAGAGCTGGTGGTCACTGTTCAGCTTGTCAGGAGGTTTTTGTGTTTGGGTTTTTTTGGCATCTTGTGTTGTTATTGAGACACCTCTTAGATTCTCCTTCTGGGTACAATTCTGAGCAGAGGCATCAAAGGTGAGAAAGTGGCATTTGGATCATTTTCCCTGAAGTTTTCATGCACTTTACTCTGCTTTGAAAGAAAATAGCAATCATCCTGCAGTTGACACAACTACAGGTGGAGTTGCTTTGCTTCTCTGCTCGTGTGTCCATGGCTGTGTTGAGAGGTTGAAAGCTGCTGCCTTTCTGAAAATGGACAGGTCTGGTTCTTGTAATTGGCTGAGAGGATTGCTTGTAAAGCAGATTCTCTCACAGTGCAGTGTTCCTTGTGAGATGAGACAGGACTTGAAGAATCTGAGCATATTTTGCTGCATGGATTTATTATGGGCCGCAGGAATTGAAATCTTCTAACGTGCAGTTCTGTAACTGGAGGTGGAACAAGTGAACAAACTCTTGTTTTGAAGGCTGAGGAAACAAAATGCAGGAGTACTTTATTGGTTCTAGAAACTGGGGTATTTTCTGTCATAAATGCTAAGATCTCTGAAGTCAAAGAAAATACCGAACTTGTGAATGGATAGGCAAACCCTTGTGTGCATCTCCTTAATAAATGGGTGCATTCTCTGTGCCTTTGTACTCTGATTTCTTCACGAACAATGAATCAAGTTACACTAGCTGTCACAACATTCATTTCAATAGATTTCCTCAGAATACCTCCTGGCACGTGATGCAGCAGAGATAGGCATTCAATGCATTTCACTTTCAGTAGGAAGTCCCTTTTTAGGGCCAGTTTTATATTTTTTTATCACTTCTCCATCACTTGTGATGAAGCAGAGACACTTTTGCAAGTTGCCATGTCTTTTCATAGCAAAAGGATGTGGTGAGTGTCCATTCTCAGCATACAGTTGGAAAGAATCAGATTCAGAAATGTTTCATTTATAGAGAAGCCTTCACTATAGTTTGGATGCCAATTTAGTAGCTGACTGGTGCCAGTGATTTAATCATAGAACTCAGGAAACATATTTGTATTTTCTACTGGGGTTTTTTTGACATTTGATGGATGTGTGTTTATGTCATTTATCTTCCTGGTTAACAGCTAGAGGTAGTGACACATGCTTTGGAATTTTTTAAATGCTCTTCTATCTGCAAGTGTTTGGTGTGTCTTGATTGCTCTTTTTTTGTACTGCCTTAGTATCCCTAAAATTTTTTTGTTATCTAGCTTAAGACAGATCGAATTTTATTTGATTTCTTTAACTTTTGAAGCTTGTTTGTTTTAATTTCCCAAGTAATGATGATTGGGATGTGAGTTCTTCTGGTATATTTACTGCTTGTTCTACAAGACAAAATACTGAATATTATCTAAAATTAGATCACTCAGAGCAGCTAATGTTCTCAAGCTCCTTGGACATTGCTGGTGTTCACTTCCTTTACATTTCATTTGAAGGCTTATTGTATAAATGAGCATTGGGAGAAGGTGGGGGGAGGAGCTGCCTCATTCTGCAGTGTCAGCTGTAGACTGTGGAGATGTGCAGCTTTTTGGACAAACACGTCATGCATTTGTTTGTTGTGCTGGAATTTGTCCTCAGTCCTGAGGAAGGTCAGTGCATTGCCTGCATCAGATAGTGTTGGAAGGCAAAGTTTTCTCAAAATATGCTTGGCCAAACAAAGATTATGTCACTTTTGTATAAAAAAAAATTTTTAAAAGCCCATATAAATAACCAAAACAAGTCTTAGAACAATGTATTATGGATATTTTTAATTCTCATTTCAATGGGATAATGCAATATGGTAACATCTTGGGTTCTGGAAAAACGAGTAGGTTCACGTTATTTTTATTCCAGACTCAAGCATAGCAGAATAACTTGTATTTTGTGGTTTTTGAGAAGATATGGAAAGTGTGTTTCTGGCATCTCTAAGTATAATTTCCATCACTTTCAGTGGGCTGGCTCAGCAGAACAATTTGCTGGTCTGGGTCTGACTGTGCCTGTCCACCTGTGTCTGTTACTGCCAGAAATGCAGAACTTTAGCTGCACAGACAGGAGCTCCAGTCACCTTTGTATCTATACAAACCCTTTGTATCTATACAAAGTCACCTTTGTATCTATACAAACTTAAAATATTTTTGCAAACAGGAAAAACCATCCCGAAAACCGATTATTTGGGTTTGTGTCCATTTCCTCCACAGCCAAGTGTGCCCTGTGTGAGGTGTGGGTGCAGTGGGACCCCCTGGAGCAGGGTTTAGAGACTTCACGGTGCCCTTGAGCTCCAGTGGTGTCTGCACTGGTAAGAAGAAGGTGAATGGTTCTTGTTTTCCCCAGTCCCACTGCTCTCCTCAAGGCAAAGGCAGCTTTATGTTTGCTCCTGGCGAGTAACAGCCAGTACAGAGCTGAGATAAATCCAACTTCACCAGTGTTTCCATCCCTTCTTGTTCTGCTTGCATGGAGGTTGTTGCTCATAATATAAAATAGGTAAAGCTAATAAAGCAAAAAGAACAAGCAAAATTATTTCAGTTGGTACCAGACTCCCATTTCGCTTTGCTTTACCACATAATCCCATTGACTTTCTGCCTGGATAAGGCAAGAGAGATCCAGGCATAAAGAAAGGAAAAGATGGTTTCTTTTATTGGCATTGGTGCTTTATTTTTGCTTAAATTGCATGAAATGTTGACCTTGTGCATTGTGTACCCAGTTTGTAGCAAAATTTGCTGCTATGTGGATAAAACATTTGGGAATATCCAATAGAAGTCAATGTTAATAACTTGTTTCATTGCATACCTTCATCTTTTCTTTTGTGGTATTTCTTTTGTGTTTTTATAAGCACAAAATCTTGAGGAATACTGCTCCCTGTGCATGCTGGGGTTTTTTTTCCATAACCACTAAATGTTAGTGAAAAGAGCAGTGGGTGATCTCCTGCTCACATTGTCTTCCTCCTCTGAATCTGCTCAATTCGGTTTCCTCTCCTGTTTCCTTGTTGCAGTGCCATGACCTCTGAGTTTCCTTTCCATTTCTTACCAAGTTTGTGCTACAAAGAAATAAAACTTTACCAAGGGTATTTGGAATAACTTCACAATTGGACCAATACACGTTTCTTTTCTTCCTTTTTGCTGCCCTCTATGCTGGTTCCTCAAAAGTTCATTGCATTTCTCTTGCCTTCCTACCTTTCTCCTCTTCCTTTTTATATCCTGCTTCTCACACTGTTTTTCTTTCTCTTTTTCCCAGTCTTGCTTTTAATATCATCACATTTTTGTATCTTTGCTAAGCATATTCTGCTTTCATATATCCCACTCTTTTAAAAATGCTGTGGTCTTTACTCTGTTGACTTACTGTTTTGTTGTCTGCTGTACCTTTCAGTGCCATCCTTGGTATGTCCTGTATTGAATGAGTTGGTTTCTCATGCTCCTTTTTTGTGTGGCAGTGGTTTTCTCTTTGTTTCCATTTCCTCCTTTCGGGTGCTTTCTCATGCATTTTTCTGATCTGCCAGTTCTCTTCAGTGTCTTCTTGTAGGGGCAGTGTTTGTAGAAGAGAGTGGTTGTCACATCCTGTATCCATCCCCCCCACCCAGTTTCTTCCAGGAGTTCCGAGTATATTGTTTCCTTTTGAGTTTCCTCTTAGCTCCTCATCTGTAGCACTTCTGCTGTGCCTTCTCTTGTACACATTTTTTCTGGTTTTGGACATGTGGGTAAAGAATGAGATGGGCACTTGGTGTGGGATTGAAATGTCAGAACACAATGGTGTTTGTATCTTAATCACTCACCCAAGGAGGGCTTGGCAAACCCCCCTTGAATGGACCTGTGTGGGATGTCTGTGTCTCCCAGTGAGCAATCCAATAACCATGAGATTAATTCTGTTGGTTCTGCAGTCTTCCACCTTTTTACCAACAATCTTAAGATTCTCAAAGCCTTTCCCAGCCTGCAGATAACCTTTAGCCATCAGTGCTGTCTCCTCAGAAGTTCTTTGGCCTTTCATCTTTTGAGCTCAGTCTCTTTGTTTAAGGTCAGTATTAAATAGAGATGGATGATTTAGTTTAGCAGACCAAGATCTCTTGGAAGCAATTATTTCATAATGTAGTTCTTATGTATTTTATCTAAAAGTTATTAGTGGGGCTCTGAGACTACTTTTGTATAGATGTAAAATGTATTTAAAAATAATTTCAATTTCTCTAATATAATTTTAAATTTAGTATTATTCTCTGATCAATATTCATTACAGTATATTTTAATGTTTAACTGGTCTATTACCCTGCATGCAAGTCCTATAAACAGACATGGTAACTGTGTCTGGATTTAGTTCTTTTTTATTCCCTACTCCTTTCTGTACTCTCAGTAACATTAAAGAGTCTTCTCTGTCTGGCTTAACTTTTTGCAGAGCAGGGTATTGAACTGTACAAGTACTTGATTTTTTTGTAGAGTGCTGTTTGTTCACGTAAGCTGTAGCAGCAGTAGAGAGAAGTTATTTTAGTAATACATAGGAATTCAAAGGGAATCAACATAATTTATTTGTATGTAGGTTTTGAAAAGCTCATCAATTTCTCCCACCCTTCCAGAAGAATGAGAGAGGGATACCTAAACCCCAAACTCTCAGAGTTATGGTTACATCAGACAGAAAACCACTGCAGTGTTGCCTTCCTGAAACTGTAGACAGCTCCAGAGGGCTCGGTTCTGACGTGCCTTTTTTTTTTCATTCAGCACCAGCCTGAGTTGAGCAAAGCTGCTCAGAGAATCTCAGGGGCTGCTCTGAAGCCAGAGAGGGTCAGACTTTACCCTTGGAGCTGGCACTGCAGGTGTGCATCAGGATAAATACAGCAGGATGCTTCCTGATCTCTTCCCAGCTTGGAGGAGAGGTTGAGTGGCCTTTTATTGTGGGACACTGGAGGTTTTTGAAGCAGCTGGGACAGAATTGTTGACCACTGGTGATCATGAGCACACACTTGTGGGAATAACTCAGTCATTCTCACCGATGTGCTGATGATCACTGTATATAGTGTTCACTGTATAAGGTGTTCTCTAAAGTATTCCACAGTCTGAATGAGTTCTGTTCAGCTCAGGTAAAGGACTGGCAGTTTTTAGTGTCAGGATGAAAGCTATTAACAAACAAGTTCAGGCTTTTTCATTTGTTACTTTTCAAACAGAGTTAAGGAACACAAAGAGTGTGTTACAATTCTACATTCACAGGTCATCCTAAAATAAACTGTATAGATTTGTGTGTGCAAAATAAAAAGAACAATTCTAGTCCCTGGTTAAGTTTTCTTATCCATACTGATATTCTAATGATAAGAATAAATCCCAAGCAATTACATGAAGATGGATATTTAATCCCTTAAAAGATGGTTGCTTGTCCAGAAGTTATCATATGCTAAATTTGCATTTTGAGTAGGTTTTGTTATGTGTATGTTTGGGCAAGGAACTGATACTGCTATGATACAGTACTTTCAGCAGCTCTCAAAATCAGTTCTCTATGGAAGATTCCCTCATTAGTATTTGTTTTCTACATTTCTAGCCCAGCAGCTCTTTTCTCCAGTGATGGAGAGGTTCAGCTGGATGATTTCCAGGGCAGGGCAGTGCTGTGAGTTACAGCATGAATGATGTGAGGCACAGAGTGCTGTTCTGTGCTCATTCTCATGAATGAGCTCTTCAGCACCTGTCCTAGAAGCAGAATTTTCTAACTACACTTGGCTTGATGCCCATAACTCTTGGACACTTAAAAACAAACACATCCACCCTTTCTTTTTAGAATTCCTGCATTATTGTGGACTTGTGTTTCTGTACCTACATATATGAGCTTACATACCTTTACTCTCTCTTTCAACCGCTTACTTGGACTCTTCAAAATAAGTCACAACCAAAGGTCTTTTGACGACCTGTGTTATTGTTGATATTTTTCTTGGGGCATAAGAGCAGTTTTTTGGCATAACTTACTGCCATAAATATAAAATACATGACTGAATGTGAGACCAAACTTTACTGCTGGTCACTGTGAGTATCCTTAAAACCATATATGATAAAAATCCTTGTCACACAATATGTGGGCAACAATGTGTTTCAATAAGTAGTAGAAATGTTAATTTTGTTCTCCTTTTACCTGAAGATTGATCTTTATATTTGATTGCTTTTTTTATGGGGCACACAGCATAGGGAAGTGAGAGCAAAAGAAATTTTCAGCAATTAAAAAACAAGGAAAATTACATCTGGGAGTTCATGAAAGAAGAGAGAGGAAAATGTGCTTTTATGACTCTTTCAGAGGTCTAGAACTTGTGTTGGAATTCTGTGGTCGCCTGATTTTTTCTTTCCATAATAGAAGAGTTTTCAGTGTGTCATGAAGACAGCTCAGTAAGCATGTGCTGGGTTCTTTTTTTTGTTCTTTTTTTTTCCTTTTCTACTTTATAAAAACTGTTTTGGTGATAGTGGCTGGGAGTTCACACTTATTTTAGGCTCCCTGTGAGTCTTACCTTAGAAGTTCACAGGCAAACAACGTGGTGGCACCAGCCTTGTCTTTTTTCCTGGCTGTAGTGTCCTGCCATGCAGTTCTGATCTGCCTTTTCCAGAGATCAGTGACACATTCATTCTGTCATTGGTGGAGTTGGGTGTTTTCCCCAAGCATTTATAAGTTCAAGCCACGTGGTGCTGTCTCTGTTAGGCCTGTGTGTGCAATATTCCAGTGTGGGCTTCTTCAGATTTGCTGTAATACTTGTTACTCTGATCTGAATTGGATGTCCTTTGATCAAGTTAATGCTTCTTTATAACAAATGAGAACAAAAAGCAAACTCTACTTTATCTGTGGAATTCTGTGGTTTCTGCAAAACTGCAGGAAGCTGCAACCACATCTGTGATTTCATGCTGATTATCTGACCTCGTTCATGATGGAGGTTTGAAGTCATCAGATGAGGTGGACATTCATCATTGTGATCAAGGTTATGTTCTCTTTAGACTAAGTTACATTTGATTTTCTTTATACCTCTGTTTCTTACATGATTTTTTTTTTTTAGGTAAATTGACACGATGTGGAGCAACAAGTCTAATGAGGTGCCTCTACAAAATCCGAGGCATAACCAAAGCAATGATTCTGCCAGAGGTAAGGATTTTCTCTGTTCTGCTGCCTTGTTCTGGGAGATGTTTGGGAGATGTTTGAAACTTTGGGAAAAGCATTTTTATGCCTCAGTTTGGGAGCTAAGAGCGTGTGTTCTATGGCTTCATTTTTGCAGATAGCAATTTTGCCCTCTGATCTCTGGAGTATTTGCTGATCTGCACTAGCAGTTGCCAGCCTGGGATATGGTTGCCAAGATGGCACAGAGACAGATTTTTTTTTAAGTGCTATAGAGGAGGAGCAGTGCAGGAACAGAAACTGGGAGCTGTTGGCTCTTGAAAGAAGTGAGGAAGAGCCTCTGTGACAGTTGCTGAGTTCCAGAGGAAATTAGAGTGAACTTGAATTGTAGCAGTGCATCTCCACTAGGATGACTTTAGAGCACTTTTATCTCCAACTTTTAGTTGGAGAAATATTTTAGCTTTTTACTGTTATGATTAATTTAGGGAAGGAGGGGACAGAAAAAATTTAAAATGACAGTACTTCCCTAGAAAAATCTTCCCCAAAAGTAAGAAAGGTCTTGTCTGTGGAGCAGATGAGTCGCGTGCTAAGCCTGTGGTTCGAGATCCATCATATGATCTCCAGTATGACAAAACTGGACTCTAGCAGCTGTTTGGAAAGTAGAGAAAAAGTATTATTTTATCTGTAAGAGGATATCGTTGCTGATTATTTCCTGTGGTGTATTCAGTTTCTTTTAAAACTACCTATTGAAGCTGTAGTGTTCTGTGGGCAAGAAGAACCATCTCTAGAAGTCAAAGCAAAGTTGTTTCTGGGCTGCTTCCCTAACCCTCTTCCTTTGTTTTGTTGCATCTTGCCTGGAATGAAATTGGCAGCTTTTGTACTATAAGGAAGAGATTATTTCTTTCAGCTCTCCATGGTTCTGACATACAGATGTTGTGTTATATAAACCATTGGATTATAAGAACCATTAGAAAACAAAAGAAGAGGGGAACTGAGGAAGTAAATATTTATAGAGGAAAACACTACTACATCCTCCTACCCCAGTTCTCATAGATTAGGTGCTGCCTGTTTAGATTAAAAGGCTTTGGTGAGTGCCTCCTGCTTGTTCACAAACATTATTTTTGTTTTGTTTGTAGGGTGTACAGTTCAGAAAGATTACAGCTCATAATTCTGCTGTTCGGGTTTTGAGTAGAGTCTTTCAGTGACCATGTGTTCATGCTTAGTTTACTGAAGAAGAAAATGGAAGGGGGAAAACAAAGGTAGTTAAACTATAGGACACTAGAAAAAATATAAAACATTAATGTTGGGGCAGATAACCAGCTTCATTTTATCTTCTAAACATTTTCTGTTAAATGTGGTGGATTTGATTTCAGGTGCCATCATGCCTTCAACCTAACTTAGTAAACTCATTATATGTTACATTAAATGCTTTGTAGCTTTGTTAAATGAGCCTTGACTGATAAAAGTCTTTCATAGAGGAGGTTTACAGGCTGGAACTGTGTCGTGAAAAGAACTTGATTAGCAAGTACATAAAAATTGCTTTGAAGCAACATTTTATTTCGTTGTATTCCATCTACTAATGAGAAATTAATTTCTTTTTTCTGCCCTGGAAGATCTAACTGCAGCATGGGCTTCTTTTTCTCAGACTAAGGCTGCTGTAAGTACTTTTTTCCTTTGGGGTTGTTTGGTCTGGTGTTTTTTTTTGCTCATTTTCAAATCAGTTAGTGGCTACAAAAGCTTTAACCAAAGTATTATTTTACTCAGTGATTATCTCTTCAACAAGTTGTAAATAGCACAAAGCCAGTGGAGTATGTGAATTTTGAACATTGTTGTACCTTGGAAAAATTCTGCACACAAGGACAAGCTTTTGCCACAGCAAGCTTAGGCTGGAGTGTAGTAATACCTTTTTATTTAACAAAGTGGTGATGTCACATTTTTCCTGAAATCTTGGGAAAATAGCTCTCCCCTGCTTTCTCAAACCAGTTAGAAACTGGGAGAATACCAGTGTATTTAATAATTTTCCATTCTGCTCATTGGAGTTGCTGGATTTCTGCGGGAATTAACTTAAGTGCTTAAGATGATATAATAGTTTCTAAAACCTGGTTTCAGTGAAGCCAAACAGTTTGGCTCTTTCCCGTAGCCTTGTCCTTCTTTTTTCTCAGTAGCTGAGCATCAGTGTGGGGTTTTACAAGTGGCATGTGGAGTTTGTATCATGCTCTATTTATAATGAAGTATTACAGAATTTTTTCTGAGTGGAATTAATATTTTATTCAGGCCAAGCATTAAGTCTCTGAATGGCATGCTGTTACTAATTTTTTTCAGAACAGCCTACTTAAGGAAACAAAACTATGCAACAAAACCTAATTTAGATAATCTTATTAAACAAAACTTAATGGTAGTTTCTTCCCATAAGACCATACAGTTTTGCAACATCAGCCTTGTGAAGTTGCTTTTGCCTACAGTTTGATTTGTCATGAAAAGGGAAAAATTTGTCATGGTTGGGGGGGAAATTAAAATGTAGTTTAAAAAAAAGAAAACAATGTTCTAATTTGTATTATCTTCCAATTCTAGCTACGTCATATAGAGAACAAATTGGAAATAGCTCCCAGCAGCACTGCTGTGTTTGATTCAGTCATGGATGCCAAGAAGCCCTCTGCTAGTGCCAGCAGGAAAAGCAGCAGGAAGGGTATGTATTATTGAGGAGACAACATGTAAGGCAGAGTAAAGCCACTGCATTCTGGGAAAGCCTGGATTCTCCCTGCCCCCAGCTTGTCTCCTGCCAGTGGTCTTTATTCCTGAAACTCTAATTGCCCAGGAGAAGCTGAGCTTAGGAAGGAAAGTGTTCTATACCAGGCCTTTGGGTGAGGGGATGACAGGGCTTTCCCCACACTGTGAGTGAGCAGTGCTTGTCCCATTCTGATGTTTCTCAGTCTGGTGTTTCTGTTATCAGACTGAAGGAGAGCATTTGCTTATGGGAAACAAACCTTCATTTTATTTATTAAGAGCATTCTGGTAGTGTGTTACTGAAGAGCACACAGATGGACCTCTAGTGGCAACACAGACAACTTCACACATTTAATTACTTAAAATTAATCTTTAAGCATTATTATTTCTCTTTAAGTATGGTCATTGTGTCAAGCACTTATTGCCTTGCTCCTAATTGTTGAAATCAGCTTTTTGAAAGAGACAGATCTGCTCAAACCCAAGAAAAACTGTGTAAATAATTCAGCCCCAGGAGCTTTCTCTTTCTGGAGAGATAGATACACAGAAGATTCTTTGGTTTCTGCTTCAGGTTCCCGCTCCTCCAGCCAAAATAAATCGGGCAAGGAGAAGTCCTCACGCAGCCCCCTTCGAGCAACCACTCTGGAAAGCAACGTGAAGAAATGCACTCGGGTGGAATTTCGGGAACCACTGGCTTCGTACAGGTTAGTGCTGGGACAGCTGACTGCTGGGGAAAAACATGCTGAGATTAGATTTCAGCTAATAGTGGTGGTTTTGACAATTCCTCTTCAGCATATGTTCCAAAATGTATTGCCAAGCCAGTGTGCAGCAAGAGTAGTGCCAGTAGTACTAAAGCCAGTACTGAAGATACATTCCACTTTTGTGAGTGTGAGAAGCTCTTGTAAGAACACCTTCTCGTGGAACAAAAATGGCAGAGAGCACAGAACAGGCCACAGAACAGGATTATTATCCTGACACCTAAGTTTTGGTCTCTTTTTCCACTACTTGGGTCAGCTGTGAGGTGGTCCTCCTTGTTGCATGTGAGACTGATTTGGGTCAATTTTGTTAATTGAGTATCTCATGTACTAATTATGCTTCTCTTAAGTTCTATACTTGTTATTTAAGGCTTTTTTATTATTATTATTTTTTAATTGAAGGGTGACATTACTGCCTGCTGATTTTATAGCCTTTACCATTATATGTAGTTCTTTTCAGAGAGTGCAACAAACAAAATTTTGGAACAGAAGTCTCCTTCTGTTTCATCAGACTTGCACTATTAAATGAGAGGTGATCAGACTTTAAAAGAACTTGCCTTTAAAGTGGAGCCAAGGTAGAGGAAGTCATGAATGTGCTGATTGCTGAGTTGGAAGGTCCCGCCTTTGTGTTTCTGACAGTGGTTATTTTTTCCCATTCTGTTACATCAGGAATACATATAGTTCTCTGTCTTACCACAGTTCTAGCCAGCTTGAGGCCAAGCACCTGCTGTCTGGTTTGGAGCTGAGTGAAGCAGAGGGGAAGAGTGAACTCCCAGCCTGTCTGGCTCACGAGCAGGATCAGCACAGCAGAGCCTTTGACAGCCCCTTCCCTTGTGCTGCGGACGAGACCATTGTGAGGTACCTGAATGACAGACCAACCATCAATGCCTTGCAGAGTAATGAGGCTTTTCTTAGAGTGGCAGCACCTCCAAGGCTGGAAGAGGAAAAAACCAGTGGCTCCAGGGGAGATGAGAGCAGCACTAGAGCTTCTCAGAGTAACACATCCCAGGACAGTGAACTGAAAGTGTCTTCCCCTTCAACCACGAGTATTTGCAGTGCTCACAGGCTGGAAATCCTGAAGCAGAGGCAGCACGATGCCAAGTTGGAGAAGCTGAAGGAGAGGATCCGAAAGCAGTGGGAGCATTCTGAGGAGCTCAGTGGCAGAGGGCAACGCTTGGGATATGCTGAACAACCTGTGGTGGTCACTAACGTGGAGAACACAGTGACTCCCAAGGTCAGGAAGGTGACAGCAGGCCCTGCTGCTCCATCATACAGAGGTATGGAGGTGCAGATCTCTCCCTGCTGGCTGGGTGGGGTGAGGGAGCAGAGCTCAATCACTGAGCAACATTTCAAAGCATGGACCTGGCTCTTTGCTCTCTTTCTGTAATATGGGGGTGAATAACATGGTTTGATCACAGATTACAAGAAAAAAGAAATTCTTGCTAATTTACACAAGTGCAAATTCCTTTGAAATACTTCCTGTCTCTTCTTAGAATTACTATAAAAAGAAGCTCGCTGTATTGATGTTTGGGTTGATTGCAATAATTTTTATTACGGTTTCAGAGCTTAGTAACATTGTATTGACTGAAAAAGCCTTTCACATTATTAATAATCTTCTCCTCACCCTGTCTGCTGTTTTTCAACTGCAAGCAAGTAGCAGACTGGTATATTGCTTTCTTCTAATTTAATGTTTTAAATTAACATTTTTACTTGGCAGTTTCCCATCCCTTCCACCCTGACCAAGCTGTATTTACATTTTAGGGAGTTATTTTAAACTCTGGAATCATTTACTTTCAGGTTTCAATCCTGCTGAAACAAGGATTCGCACCCCAGATGGGAAGATCTGGCACGCGGACGAGTTTCGTATCAGTCGGGAGCTTTACAGGGATATTGCACTCCAGTTAAAAGGTGAGCCACAAGTGGCACTGATTAAGCCACACAACTTCTCTAAGAGGCAGAAAAATACAATTTGTACAAGTCTACAAAGTCATGGAAACAAAAAATTGAAGCAATGAGTGTTGAATATATTGTACTTCTCTCCACAGGAGGCATAACTTACTCAACACTGAATCAACAACAAAATAAATCCTTCTCCCCATTCTCTCATTCAAATACTTTAAATAGAAAACCATTACTGAAAAGAACCAAGTATTGGCATTTCTTTGAAACAGGAAAAAAGAAAAGTCTCCATTAGAATAACTTTTTGTGGCTTTTTTATACACGTTTGCATGAATGAGTGCAGTTTCATGGTTAAAAGGACAAAACCCACTTTTGGTTTCTGTTTTCAAATGCACTGCTCCAAGACTCAATCTTTATTCATCTTCCACTCTGAAAAACTGCAGTACCATTGGCAGCTCTTTTCTCTGGGTGAGCTGGAGTAGGATGCCCAAGTGGGCTGTTTGATTTGCTAGGCTGGTTACAGTGAAGTGCTGTAAGCTTGAATTGCCTCTGACTGACTGAGTTGGGGAAGGGATCAGGTGAATAAAATGGAAGGGAATGGAAAATAAAATCTCCAGAGAACCTCTAGTTTTGCAGCCTAAGAGCTTACTTACTAAGACTAACTTTTCTCTTTGTTCAAAACATTTAAGACTGAAGGAAAATGCATTGAGATTTAAATCTGGAGATATCTCTGTAGTGGTGTGTGTAGAAATAAACCAATTTGTCTTTTTTCCTTGTGCAACTTGATAAGTTACTGAGGACGTTTTCTGGAATCACTCATAAGAAAATAGTTCAGAAAGAAAAGATGCTCCTTTTCAGTAAAATTATTTTGCAAATGCATTGTTCAGATCAGTCTGTGAAACTAATGCCAAATTTCCACAGATTTTTGATCTATACTAGCATTCTTTTTTGTTGTTTTGGCAAGCATAACAAACTGTTTCTAGAAATTCAGTTTTTAAAAAAAACTTCATTGAAGAGATCCAATTAAAAGGCATTTGGATCATGTGTCCAGTGCCTACAAAAAGAAGGAGCTGTGTATGTGTTGATCCACACTCCTCTCCTGATGCCATGTGTAGAGCAGCTGTTGTGGAACGTGTCTCCTTTCTGAGCTGAAAAGATTATACTGAATAGCTGATTGCAAGTAAACAAACGCTGGTGCTGCACATGAGATATAGTGTAAATGTATTTTTAGGCTGACAGATTATCTATCCATGTGTTACTTCTGTATTAAATTTACAGCATGTGGTGTTTTGGGTATGTACAGTCAGTTGTATCAGAACTATTCTTTGCTCTCTCTGAAATATTATTGCTGAAATAATCTGTTACATCTCTGATAGCTGCAGCAGCACTGTTCTTTACAACAAAAAAATTTTTATATCTTCATCATTGTATAGCAGTTAGGCTAAAGGATATTGTATGGACCTCAAACTTCCAGTAATTTTGTCTCAAAGATGTTCAGGATTTGCCACTCTGAGGAGCAGGGTGGGAAGCAGCCTGGTGTCAGGAAAGGGCTGATTGTTGCTAAAAGGGGAGAGGATGCAAGTTAACTTTCTGCAGATGCAGTCACTGAGGCCTCTGGTACTCAGAGCATTGATTGTCTTACCTGCTCTTGCTGTCAGCCTTAAAGGCAGCTAGAAAATTTGTAAAGAAAGAGTGCTAAGGGTGAGAGAGATGCCTAAAATTCCATTCCTACATCTTTGAAATAGAATCCTGTTTTGCTTCTGATGCGTCTCATGGACATCCATCAGAGAGTAGATTCAGATGAAAGTAGAGGGTGTAAACGTTTGCATTGGCATCTAAATAAAGCTTCAGATCTGTCCAGAGAGGTTGATCTTGGTTGTTTTAGGTTGTCTGATCACATTCATTAGAGAAGAGGAACCAGAAAACAGAGGTAACAATGGCCACAGAGTTCCTGATGTGCTGAATGTGCTGTCAGGCATTAATGTGGAAGCAGCAGCCCGTGTGCTCAGGAGCTACAAGTCCTTGTGGAGCATGAGAGCAGCAAAATGTAGTATCTGTAGCAGAAGAGAACCAACAGTTGTTCATGTTAAATTGCCAGCATTTCTTTTAGAACTGAAAATTAGCTTTGTAAAGGTCTGTTATGGCATTGCTGTGACTTCACTGCCTTCCAGTGCGTGGGTAAACAGCCCTTGGTTCAAAATTCCTGTGCTGGGAGGGCTTTAAAGTGCTGGACTGGAAGTCATTGATCTGGGTACATAATCTGGGAAAGTCAGTGAATTCTATTGTGTTTCTCTGAGTTCTGTTTTTTTTAAATGTTGAAGCAAGCTTGTTATTCTGTGTTCTCCCCCGTGGGATATCACTTAACAGCTTTTGTTTGTTTTTAGAGGATTCAACAGTGAAAGGAAAATCCAGTGAGAGAAACAAAGAGAAGAGAGCAGCCAGGCCAGTGCGGAAAGTGCAAAAACTGACACGGTTGTCAAGTCCAGAGTCTAAACAAGGTGACTATTTCTGCTGTAGGGGGAGGATTGTCACAAGTCCTTCAGAGATGAGTTGTGTCTCAAGAAAGGAAAATTAAAGAATGTTGCTTTAAAATTCTTCTTAGATGTGCGACAATGCTGTTGTAGTGAGTTTGTACACTGTGCTGCATTGGGGATTGTGTATGGTTTTGTTGTTGCTTGGTGGCTGTGTGCACTTTTTTGTGGTTTATTTTAATTTTTTGCCTTCCCATTTGCTGTGTGCACCATGAGGAATCTGCTGCAGAGTGAGAGTTTCTTGTGGGGAGGGGTATTCTTAGGTATCTGTCAGGGCAATGCAGACAAAGAGGAGCAGTAGCTGTGCTCTGGATCCTGTTTCTGTTCTGCTTGTGATGAAGCTGGTTAGAGCCTGACCCCCAGCTCAGTCAGCAATGCTGAGACATGACATTAAAATCAGTGCCAGTGGGACTTGCTGAGATGTCCTCCTCTGACAGGTGAGGAGGAGCTGCAGTCAAAGCTGTTCCCTTGGATGATTTCTCATTGGGATAGCAGAGAGCAGGATGCTCCTGCTTCTTCTCTGGTTGTTGTTCTTCCACATTTCAAGTTCATGCTGTCCTGCATCTTTAGTTCTGACTTAACCCACTCCTGGATTTTTCTGTTGGTGAAAGAATGTAAACACACATTCCCTGACTAGTCTTCCAAATCTTGCTATTTTAAAAGAAATTTTTATTTCTTTTACCAACTGAGAATTTTTTTCCCCGCTGTTGTCTGACAATTCCACTGATCATTAAATACAATTTAATTATTTAGAGAAGATTATGTGAGCAGGTTATTCTAGAGCAGCACCTTATGGAAGAAATTAAAATTAACCACATGTAGAATTCTGTCAGTGCTTCTTAGCTTTTCAGTAGTGTTAATCTTTGATATTGGCAGCAAAAGAATTAGGAAGACTTCCAGATATATATGTGGTTTTAGTTTTCAGACAAAGTGAGTAGTTACGACTGCAGTCACACACAGAGCAATTTATTTCTTTTGTTTAAATACATACAAGTTTAGGCACCTCTGGAACCCCTCTTAAAGTTTTATATTTCTCCTTATGTACAGAAGACCCATAATATGTAAACAGTTTGAAGGATAGAAAAGCAGCTTTAAAAATTATTATGAAGGATTTTTAGAGAGTGAAAATGTGATCCTGCAGGCTGTAAATCCTGCTTGTGAATATCTTGTGATGATGAATACTAATGCTTTAAGTGATAAGCATGGATTTGCTCTCTCCTATGCAGATCAACCCCTGCTTAAGGAATCACACTCAGCTGTCTTACATATTTATGACAGTTTCAAGTGAGGGAGGAGCTCAGTACACAGGGCAGCCCCAACAATCCCACCCTGTGCCTGAGAGTGTTCAAACACTTCTTGAGCTCTGTCAGTCTTGGGACTGTGACCAATTCCCTGGGGAGCCAGTTCAGTGCCCAAACACCCTCAGAATGAAGAATCTTTTCCTAATATCCAACCTAACCCTCCCCTGACACAATTTCAGGGTATTTCCTCACCTCCTGTCACTGGTTACCAGGGAGAGGAGATCAGTGCCCACTCCTCTGCTTCCCCATGAGAGGAAGTCCTCTCTGCCTTCAGGGGAGTCAACAGCTGTGAGCTCCAAGCCCTCCATTCCATACAAAGCCACTCCCTGTTATAATGGATTAAATGTGTGGAAAATGATGGCCTGAAATCCCTGGAGACAAGAACCAGCTCTAAGTGACATATCCATGCCAGTCCATCCTCCTGCAGTCATTGCAGTAAGAAACTGCTTACCATGGCCAAGGCTATTCATAGGCACAGCTCATGTTCTGCCCCGTTGGCTTGTTTTTGTTAAACAGCTGATTTGAAATGGAAAATGACACTTTACACTGGCTCTTTAAACACACAGAGAACTAATTGAGAACTGTGAGTTCTGCAGGAGAGCCCCTTTGGCTGATGCCTCTGTTTCAAAGAGGATTTTAGTGACATGTTTTAAGTGACAGCTCTTTTATAAAATACTTGGATAATTTACAATGCAAGCAAGGAGTTCTGTTAGCTAAGGGTTGAATAGTGGGCTGCAGGCTTCTAGGTTAAAATAACACCAAGAAAAGGGCTGGAAACTGAGAACTGGGATTGCCAAGACAATTATTCTGCTGTGCTGGTTTTCACTGGACATTGTTGGTATCCTGTCTTCAAAGTGCAGTTGGGCCCAGTACAGTCCCTTTTTTATTTGGCTGTGGTAATTTCATGCTGCAGTGGCTGAGTTTCTTCTAGCAATTAAAGAACCCTGAAAGGTCTGAGTCATTTAGAGATTATTAACTATCTGAATTATCTAATTCAGTTTTCTTTTTTATACTGTGTTTCTCTCCAAAGTGCTTTCTAAGGTCATTATTTTTTTAAAAAATTATTAGTAATACTGGAAATTAGTGTGTTGAAAGGTGAATTGGAAAAACCTGTCATTTAATTTACCCAATATTAGGTAAAGATGCCTCCATAACCAGCAGTTATCATTTAATTATATGTAGGATGATAAAATAATCCTAAAACATTTTGAGTGGGTTTCTGACATTTGCAAGGTATTCTGTCCTTGAATTAAATATAAACTAATAGGTTTTATTCTTAACTTTTTCAGTGCTGGAACAGAAGTCCCAGCTAAGGGACAGTGAGTTAGCATTGGTGTAGAACATCTGCTGCTTGTTATTTTTTAATGTCTCCTCACAAGACATGTATCTTACCAATCCATTATCTGTGGAAACCTTTAAAGTAGTTTTAGGGCTTTTTCCTAGAGTATTAGATAATATTATTTTAATAGGAAGGTTAAGGGATTTTATATCTCACCTTTATATTTGTTCCTCTTATTACAACAATTTAGTTGCTTTCATGTTTTTATTTCTTATTTTCCATATTTGAGTGGTGGTGAACAGCTCTAGAAATACTACCCCTGTTCCTGGTAAGGCTTATCTGTGTATTTTAGACCTGCATTACCCATTCTTCTTTTTTTAAATCAGTTTTTGTAGGGCTTTAATGTGCTGCAGTGTTTTGGGTGTTACACTGGGACATCAGTGTTCTGTTTGTGTGACTGCTGCTGTACCACTAATGCAGAATTAAATGCTGCAGAAATAAATGGTTGCAATGAATTTTTCTTTCTGATATCACAGCAAATCCTCTAGTGCTTGACTTTTATGTATTCCTTATTTTGCAGGTGGAAACTATGTGATAAGTGCATCCTCCTGGCGGGAGGGACAAAAGCTGGTAAAAAAGATCCTGGGTCCAGCTCCCAGAATAGAACAGGACAGAAGAGCTGTATCCAGTGACAGAACAGGCCGAGACAGAGCTGCCAAGTCTGGTAAGCTGTTCTTTTATCACTGGACTTACTTCATTTTACTCTGTTATATAACACTGCTTGTCTGCAGACTAGAGCAGACTTCTGAGATAAAATGTTCTGAGATAGAAGTTTCTTATCAAAATTATTGCTATTTTTAACCTGGAATTTGAGGGAGGTGGGGGGAAAATTTTGCTCACAACCATGGCTGGGATGCATTATGAACTCTGTTCCTGGGTGCATTATGAACTTTTTGGTGTCATGGTCCCTGCACTTGGGACTTGAGGGGTGGTACCTTGAAAAGATGAGATGGCTGCAACCAAAAAAATAGACCTGCAATCTGCCTTTGCCTCTTGAAGCCAGTGGGGAAAAGAATGCCTGGCAGTGGTCCGCAGGCCAGATAAATTTTCCAGGTGTGCTGTATATAATCCATAAGCTATGACTGAGCATCCCAGTTTAACAGGAATTGTGGTTCTTCCAGATACAGTGTGATGTCATCTATGTGCATGATAAATATTTGTTGATTCCTCCACCAGCCTTTTTCAGCATTTATTCAAAATTTCAGACAGGACAAATAAGGCATGCTGGGAGCTGCTCTGATTCTTATGCCTGTCAGGTGGTGGGGTTGATAAGAGTAGAAAGGGTGTGGGCTCAGTCTGAGCAAAGGTGCCACATTCACACTGTGACACTGAGTGAAGCAAACACCTGTTTACAGCAAGATCTGCCCTCCTCCCTCATCCTTATGTTTCCCAAATTCGATTGTTACCTGACATATTTGACATCTCATTCTTCAGCAGGCTGCATTGGAAGGACAGGTTCTGATTCTAGGCTGGATGTTACCCGGAAAAGCTCTTCAAGAAGTTCTGAAAGGTCAAGAACTAAAGTACAGTCTGAGACCAATCTGAGAAAACTGGAAGCTGCTCTTCCAAGTGATAATCAAGAAGATCATGGCTCTGTAAACAAGGATTTCCTGCCCATGGAGATACGTGGCATTCTCGATGACCTGCAGTTGGATTCCATGAGTACAAAGCAAGAGACAGATGTGGAAAAGCAGAATCAAAAACCTGTTTTGCCTGCTCCAAATGCGAGGAGCCACAGTCCAACCAAAAGGAAACCAGACAAGGTAGCAGCCAGTGAGGAGCCTCAGGTGATCTCCAAGAAACGCCACTATGACAGCGATGAGGTTCGCCAGTACATCATCAGGCAGCAGGAGGAGAGGAAGAAGAAGCAGAATGAAGAGAAGAAAGCACAAAAAGAGGCAACAGAACAGAAGAACAAAAGGCTCCAAGAGCTCTACAGAAAGCAGAAGGAGGCTGTTACTAAAGTGAAGAATGTGCCTCCTCCTGAGCCTTCAGCAGCCAAACGGTTACAGGAAACCTATTCCAAACTCTTGCTGGAGAGAACGCTTTTAGAAGAGCCACCTCAGCTGCCTACAGTGCAGGAAACACAGGTACAGCTGATTCACTAAGTTAATGCCTTGCAGTTGTCTGCAGGAATAAGAGGTCATATGTTTAGGAAGGTTGTGGTTTGTGCTGTTCTGGTGTTTATCAGTTAAGAAAAAAGAACAAATCACAATGTGTAGCTTTGCTTAAACAGTGATTTCAAGGTGCAGCCTCTTTGCTAGTGGCTGCTTCTTGGCACAGCAAGGCCTACTAGAAAGCTGACTGAAAATCATCTTTCTATTTTAAAGAGAAGCTGAATTCTGGATATTAGCCCTTTCAGTTGTAATGAGGCAAGAGCTTCTAAACTCTGGCACACTTTTGAAAATGCATTTTTCTGGTTGTCTTCTTCTTTAGCCCAGACCTGGTTATCAACCATCTGGGGAATCTGACAAGGAAAACAAGGCTCAAGAGCGTCCTCCAAGCGCATCCTCCAGCAGTGACATGTCCCTTTCAGAGCCACAGCAGCCACTAGTGAGGTGAGCAAAAGGGGCTTTGGGAGAGAGGGGAAAGTGCTCCTGCTTTCATCTCTGAGGGGTGAAAATAGACTTGGCTCTGGGTTCCTGTTCCACTGAGAGTAGTTGTCTTTATGGCAATTACAGCGTTTTCCTTGCAGTAAAGAGGAAGCTGGTGCAGGAAAACCGTATGAAAATTTGGGCTATGGCTGCTTTGTGAGTGTGTAAATAAATAAAGTGAATGGTGGTTGCTGGTAATGTTTGTTGACATCAGTGGGACACTCACATTTCCTCTGCCATTGCCATTGGGCAAGAGAAGCTGGTTGTATGAATATATCTGTTGATTTTTCTTACTAGATTTGCTCAGTGTTGCTGTTTAGTCTATCATGTTGGATTCAGCCATTAGTTACTCTTTATATAGTACCAAACACCTCTGCTTCTGCTTGGAACTAGCCTTTCCCTATTTCTTTTCATGCTGCTTTCCCAATTTTTAATTGTTCAATGTATTATCAGAGTTTTCTTACTGCAAGTCAAGGTGTCTAACCAAACATTTAGATGTAAGGGACTAAAAATCCTAAAGTTTCTTGGATAACCCTATTATCCCTGTGTAAAAATCTTAATTTTTAACTGCATAATGAATGTCTGCTTCTTAAATGTATGCTTGCTTCAGTATCTGTACTCTGAATTAGTAAGTGCAATGAGACCTGTTTCCCTTCTGGAAGAGTTCAAGGAAGCTCACTGGGAATGCCATGGACTACTGTGTGTAGAATAAACACAAATATTGTTAGTGTAACATCATAAAGAAAAAATGGAATTGCTAATAGTAGAGGAGAGATGAGACTCAGGACTGTGTAAGATATTCAGAGACCCGCATAGTAATCAGAGAAGAAGTTTTTTGGGGTGACTTACGAGGTGTTCTAGTGTTCTGGACATGGGCAGGGGATAAGAAAAAAAAAATTTCTCCCTTTTGGAGTCAGGAAGCTTTTGGGAAAGACTGATGGTGAAAAACCTCCACTTGTTACAACCCTAAAACAAAGAGTACGCCATAAATGGCATTTCAGATTTGTGAGGTGCTGTGTTGTTTGGTTTGTTGTTGGTTTTTTTTTTTACTAAATAACATTCTGTATGTGTTTACTGTCCCATTCCCTGCCCCTCTGACTCCCCCAAAAAAATACTTTGTCCTGAAATTAAACTTGTTGGAGCGATGCTTTAATCTAAGACATGAATACTTGTGTAAGTCATCAATGTAAATATTCAGTTTTCATTTCAGGAGTGACTTGATGGAGCCTCCATGGGTACAGCCAGACAGGTTGAGCCCAAGAGTCCAGCTCCCCCACCCACCAGCTCTCCTGGGCCCAAGTGGAGGCCCTTGCTCTCAGCGCTGGAGTCTGGAGCAGATGGACCTTCTATCAAAGGAGTGCGATGCAATGCTGGCAGGCAGGAGGAGCCATTCTGCCCCTGTGGGGTCCCTGATGCCTCAGTCATACCTGAATCCATCTGCTGCACAGGAAAACCTCTTGGTAAAACCTTCTGCCAGCCAGTATAAGAGCAAATTAGATCGCCTTGAAGCTTTGAAAGCTACAGCTGCTTCCCTTTCTAGCAGGATTGAAACTGAAGCCAAAAAGTTGGCTGGAGCTGGCATCAACTATGGTACCATGTGGAACTCAGAGTTTATGCAAGAAAACCAGGATGAGGGACGATGGGCAAAGGCTGTGAGTCCTCCTGTGAGAGAGGAAAATGAAAATACTTTTTCAGCCAGAATTCAAAGGATGTTGGGTGCCTGCGTGTCTCATACAGCCTTTGATGACAGCCTTCCTGGGGTAGGCAACCTCAGTGAGTTTAAAAAGCTCCCTGAGACCATCAGACCTCTTACTGATGTAGTCAGCCTTGGATTGAGGTCTCCTGCTGCCAACAGGCACGAAGGGGTCCTGGGACATTTATCCAAGAGACAGACAGACTCCCCAGGGCGTGAGAACCAGGGGTATCCTCTGAGCAAAGCTGTTCCTCCTCATGAGTCCAGCATCGACTCCATCAGTGAAGGGCCTCTCCTGAGTGATGGAAACCTCTCAGAAGAGGAAGGAGGCCAGCACAAGCAGCTGCCTCTGAAGATGTTGGAGACATTAAAAGAGAAGGATTTCTGCATTCGGGAGAGAAATGCTTTTGAGCCCATAAAGGAGTTTCAGAAAGCAGCTGAGAGGTACTCGCCGCTTTTCACTCAGACAAGTGACACACACAGCAAGGGGCCCTGGGAGGAACTGGCAAAGGGAAGTCCCCACAGTGTCATCAACATCTTTGCCAAGAATTACCAACTTCATGGAAAAGGTAAAAATGGAAACAATGCTCAAAGCTCTTGTCAGTTGCTTTTCTCAGTCTTATTGCTCCATGCACTTTATACTTCACATTTAAGGAATGTGCTTTCAGAGCTCTCAGCCATGAATCTGTGTAAGGCATGATTTACAACTGTTTCATGCAGATGCTTTGTTTAATTTTCATTTTTTTGTACAAATTTATTCTTTATTTTATGAGTACTTCATCTCTGGCTTGGAGCTCCTCATTTTGAGGAGGAATGTTTACTGAGAAATTGATTTTTGTCTTGGGGTTTTTGTCTATTCTATTTACCTTCATATTATTTTATTTAGCAATAAATACATTAAATGTTCTGTAGATGGCCCTACTGTAAAGCACTGTGCTCTTCAAGAATGTTTGGTTTGGAGTATGTTAATGAAGTAAAGCATTCAATAATTTACAAAAAGAGGAAAACTGCTTGTTATGTTGTGTTAAAACTGCCATGGGACAGCTGTAGTGCTGTTCTCCTGACAATTTTGTGTTTGAAAGGAAGTAATTGTAACTCATGATTAGGAGCATTTTAATTCCCATTCCTTATTTGATGTATGTTTGTATTTATTATAATTTTTGTCCTGTCCCTTCTCTCTCCACCCTTCAGTGTTTGAAGAGAGGCTGAAGGGAGGCTCTGCCCTGCTGCGCCCTTTGCTCCCTGCCATGAGCCCTCCAGAGAGCGTGGCTTCTTATGAGGATGATTTTGCCTCATCACAGGGAAGCAGCACTTTAACAGACAAAAAGATTTCACGTGACCTCAGGTAACTCTGTTAGACTTCCTCGAAAAATAAAAATGCAGAATTCAAGAGAAAATCACTTAATACAAAATGTATTTCATGATATGCTGGGTATCTTTTGTGCCAGTACCAGTCAACGTGATGAAGTTCTTTCTTAGGACCTTGCAGTTAATACAGCAGCCAATATATTTGAGTCCAGAACTCCAGTTACCTGTCTAATTTTTGCTTTTCTTTAGCCTGGACAGGTAGCTTTTGACAAGATTCTTATCTTTTGTAGTCTGGTGAAAATTAGGTGGCTGCAATAATGCTCCACTGGGTAGTCTTGTAATTTAGAAAAAGTAGAAAAGCTACTTGTAAGTCCTAAAATGCCTTCAGTGCTTCAAAATTTTGTATAAAATCTGTAATTGCTTTCAGTAAGCATTTGACAGTGATTACTTAGTAATACATACATTAACTATGTTTGTAAGACTTTTTAAAAGCTTTTATTCAGATTAAAATTTGAAGACTGTGAATCCTAGATTCTCCATGTCTACCACATGGCTTCATGAATTTTCCAAGACTCCCTTTTTTTGTAATGATCTGTATTTATACCTTTTGGGCACAAGCATTTTTATACCAGTGATACTTAAATTCAGAAGAAATGAAGTTAAAAGGCACTTGACACTGAAAATGTTGGCTGCAAAAAAATGGCTTTTTTCTGATTAAAACTTCTTCCTAACGTTGATATTATTTAGTATATGATACATTGGCATCTCTTTTTTTGCAAGTCTTTTGTAATCCTTTATTGAAAGTTGCTCTTATTTCTGGCAGTTG
Source organism: Petroica traversi (assembly GCA_025920805.1). Taxonomy (NCBI): domain Eukaryota; kingdom Metazoa; phylum Chordata; class Aves; order Passeriformes; family Petroicidae; genus Petroica; species Petroica traversi. The sequence goes on from JAHLSL010000052.1 coordinate 1,504,205, forward strand.
ATACCTGTATGCCCAGAAATTATCTGAAATGGAGTCACATTTTGAGTCAGTCTTATGTTGTTCAAGTCTGGAGTCAAACAGCTCTTAAGAGTTAAAACTGGAGAGGATGGTTATCCATCTTTTAGTCTCCAATGTTATTGGAAGCATGTTTCAATCTGTTCAATAAACACCAAACTTCTCAATGTCTTGGCTGCCATAGCTTTTAATTCAAAGCAATGCTTTTCTGGATGGTGTGATTAGTACAGTTTAGCCATCTGTAATTCAAAGCGTGGCAATTTCTCGTGCAGAGTGCAACACCCTTAATCACTGTCAATGTGCTCCTTTTTAGTGTTGCTGGCAGCAGTAATTCCAGCATTCAGGAAGAAATTCCCAGCAGGAAATCTCCCTTGGAGCCTCGATCTGTGGAGATTGGTTCTCAGCACTCGTCTGGACCCCGGTCTGTGGCGTCCTCCCGCTCATCTGCTTCCTCCAAAAAGAGAGGGAAAAAGGAAAGTAAGTGCCATAATCTGACATTGGTAGAATGATTGATTTATTCCTCCAGAGATTCCTTCTTAGAGTCTTTTTGACTCTTGATTGTTCCCCAACCTTAAAAGAGAGTAACTTAAATGAGCAAGATGTTGTTAACAGCATTGCAAAGCTTCCTTTCCTAAACCAGCCTTCTAATAAATCAGTTAATTTTAATATTGTGTGGGAACTGTCCTTTGATTCTGTACTGAGAAAATGCCAGTAGGCTTCTGAGTTATGGCCTTGTTTGTGAAGGTGACAAGAAATTTGCCTGAATGCTTTATCTTTGGATCACAGTTAGTTTTCATCAGTGCACAAATTAATAAATGCATTGGTTTCTGTGGTAACCTGTACATTACAAAAGCATGAAGAAACTTGAGGCTTGGTGCACTTGTAGTATATAAGCAATGGATAAAAAAAAGTTAGGTTTTAAGCCAGTAGAAACATGACAGAAACAGGATTGGGCACTCTAAATTAATATCTCCTCCTATTTTTTCAAAATTTTTTACCTTTCCCCCAAAAAGCTAGGCTGTATTCTGATTGTCAGTAGTAAAGAATCAAGTATGTATTTTCTTCATTTAAACTGACAGTTTGCTGGAATGAAAGCTGAGTGGCAGTTTTGGCAGTGTACACAATACACAGAAGAGAATTTCATCACCAGTTCTACATTTCTTGTTTGTTGGATCTATAGACTTCTAACTCAGAGCCTTCTTTAATCGGGGGAAAACTTCCCAGTTAATTATTTTGGGGCTTGTGATGGTATTCACATGTAGAACCAAACAAACTTTTGACACTGTTGTTGCTTCTTAGGATTGGACTCTTTCAATGGAAGTTCTCACCACTTTTCTGTGGAAGAAGATAAAATACTGTCTGAATTAGAGTGGGGATCCCAACAGTCTAAGAAATCCTTACTGAGTAGCAGAATTTCTAATAAAGAGCATGAGCAGAACCCAGATACAGACAACACACTGGAAAACTTGTCTGGACACTCCCTGATGAGGTAACAGGAATGTTGTAAGACTTTATAATGTCCTATATCAAATATAATGATGCTTGGTTGTGCTACTGGCTGTGTCTTTGGATATGCAAAATGGAAGTAACAGAAATGGTCAAATATTAGTAGGATATGCATGCAGAAAACATTTTTTTCCTGTATTTTAAATATGAAACCTATTGTCCTGTCATATTCAATACCTTAAGCATTGAAATACAGTTTTTGTTTCCCTCTTCTAGAAAAGGTCTGTTAGCAGGGTGTTAGGGTTTATTCAGCCTGTGCAGTCACCTTTCTTTTTTTAGTAGATACAAAGACAATTTTGGCTGTACTTGTGTTCAGGTAATACTCACAAAACCGATCCAGCTCTGTGAGTTGGTACTTTTTGAGAGATGAACCTGTCCTTGGAAAAGAGTGCATTATAAAAAAAAAAAGAAAAATAAGTTTTCTGCTGCGACCTCTTTTTGTCTAGCTAAAAATACAATTTTTTTCTGCTAATTGTCCAGTGAAAGTGGTTATGAAACACTCAGTTTTCAGTGCAATTTCTTCTAAAAAGCGTCAAATAATATGAGTGATCTCTCATTCTGAATTGGTTTAGAGCAATTCAGAGGTTTTGGCTTCTATTGGTGACTGTTGCTGACCTCCAGTATTGGGTTTGAAAGGTCCTTTGACCTCCTCAGATGTGCCAAAACAGGCAGAATGTCTTCCCAAAGGATTTAAAGAGCCACTGTTAATCCTCTTCAGCTTAATAAGGTTGAAATAGTAAATTTAAGAAGCATCTCTCTGATTTTCTCTGTTTTGGAAAGAAATGTCTTCTGTCAGAAAGTGTTACCATAGTACTTTAGGAATTGTTTAAGTCAAGTTTTGGTTTCCATTGCATTTTAGGAGAGAGATCAAGACTCAGGGCATGGCTTGTCACAATCAGGGGCATCCATGTGCTGATAGTAAACTGTTCACTTTTTTAAATGCATGTGCAGCTGATTGCATCCTGACTTTCTCATGCCAGGGTCCTAACAGGAGGCATTGAAACTGCTTGTCTGGTCATGGAGAACATGAAGATACTGTGTTAATTTTTTAAATTTGTGTGTGTGTATGCTAACTAGGCTTAATATGTGGGGGAAAATTAACTCTGAACTGGGATTTAGGGACAAAACCCATCTCGTGAGGCAATTTCCTGCAGACAGACTGGGCCCTTTGCATGGATCTGTTTGTGGATAGGAATGGAATAACTTGGTTATTGCTTTATTGTTTTGTCCAATGGCTGGTCTAGGAGTATTTTGACTCCTTTTGGGTTTTGTTTCACTTTCAGTTACTCAGACAAGGGAAGACCCCAGAAGACACCGACTCCTTCCCCATCTCCTGGCTCCCAAAGAATGTTGCAGTTTGATTCTGTAGGCAATACAGCAGAAAGAGTCAAGTCACCTGCTGGCTTTTCTGGAGGTACAGCCCCAGGGCTGAAGCCAAATGGGGCTTTCTCCGACGTGGGCCTGGGAACCAGCAGGTCTGCAGCAGGAGCAGCCTCAGCAAGTGGTGAGTTTTTGTAAAAACCACAGCAGCCACAGCATTTTTCCTTGAGTTTTTGAAGTGGGACACTAAAGTCTGTGAGAAGTGTCCAGAGGAGGGCAACAAGGCTGGTGAGGGGCTTGGAACACAAACCCTGTGAGGAACAACTAAGGGAGCTGGGGTTGTTTAGGCTGGAGAAAAGGAGACTCAGAGGTGACCTGATCACTCTCTACAACTCCCTGAAAATTGTCTATAGTCAGATGGGGCTTGGTCTCTTTCTTCTGGCAGTGACTGACAGAAGGAGAGGACACAGTCTTAAGCTGCTCCAAGGGAAATTTAGGTTGGATGTTAGGAAAAAGTTTTTTCGGACAGAGTGGTAAAATACTGGAATTGTCTGCCCAGGGAGGTGGTGTCACCATCCCTGGATGTGTTTAAAAACAGATTGGAGTGGCACTCAGTGCCATGGTTTAGTGGAGGTGTTAGAGCATGGGTTGGACTCACTGAAGGTCTCTTCCAGCCTGGTGGTTCTGTGTTTCTGTGAGGGTGAGCAGTTGTGTTGTCCTGCAGGGCTGGCCATGCGTTTCTCCCCCGCGGGGCTGCAGCACCGCCTGTCAGCAGAGCTGAGCTACCTGAGCGCCATCGAGGAGTCCGTGCGGCAGCTCTCGGATCTGGAGCGAGTGCGAGGCATTTCCCTGGCCCAGCAGGAGAGTGTTTCTTTGGCTCAGATTCTGAAGGTAATAGGAAATTACTTCTTTGTCTTAACCATTTTTTTTTTTACTTTTATTGTGTGTTTGCAAGAAAATTAAGTAAGGGCAAGTTAGCAGTGCAGAGAAATCGTAGTGGGCATGATGGGGCTTCTCTGATGATGGCCATTTTTTAGGATTAATGTCTGTTATTTTAACTTGACACCAAGGAAGTAGCTCCTCTGGAATATGTGTCATTAATACACCATTAGCTGGAGCACTGTTTTGGTTGTGTTCCTCAGATAAAAGCATGATTGTTCACTGGGATTGATATTGGGTTCCAGTGCCATGCAGTATAGTTACTTGGGCTGGATTATTTTATTCCACAAAAGCATTCTCTTTGGTTGAGGTTTCCTTATGTTGACAAGATCGTTTATTCTAGTTTGTTGAATTAATTGATCTCCTAAACTCCTTCTTGCACTGTGGTGGAAGAGTATGGGGAATATGCATTGTCTTAAAAAGGAAGAGGGTCAGCGGGTTAAAAATTCTGTTTCAGCAGAAGAGAGTCCCCCAACAGAGTAGATCCAGATCTTTCAGAGGTAGTTGCAACCAGTGGCTGAGGCAAATCAGGTCTTTGTATTTAACTTGCATGGTTAAAACTTGTTTTCCTGATCTGTAGGCACAACAGCAGCGCCATGAACGGGACTTGGCTCTTTGGAAAATCAAGGCTGAACAAGAAGCTTTAGAAAATCAGAGACAACTGGAAGAGGCAAGGCAGAAGGCAGCTCAGGTAAGTCTGCCCTTCAAAATGTGGTGTGTGTAAGAGATAAAATGCTGTAAGTAAATCCATGGCTCCAAGTATTCTTAATTTGAAGCTGGGAACATGTGAAAGTGCCAAAAGATTTAATAGAGCTAAAAGAAACCTCAAGGGCTTATTTCAAACTTTTTTTCTGCCAGATTTTGAGAAATAAATCAGTAGTTACTATAGCCAGAACATTTTGAAGGGCTGAACTGTCTGTATTTTCTGCATAGGTCCATGCAGAGTCACTGCAGCAGCTGGTGCAGTCACGGCAGGAGGCTGCACAGGAGTCCCCATGCAAGGCTGCAGCCAAACAGGCAGAACCTGCACTGCTCCCTACAGATGCAACTCACCAGCTCCGTGAGGTGAGGGCCTAGGGAAAGAGAAAAGCTGTTTTAATTTCAGTGTTACCATGAACACTCTTCTGCCTTTTAAATTATTTTCTGTTTGGTGTTGTTCTTGGTATAACTTCTTCACTTTCATAACATGACAGATGATAGGAGTTCAAAGGAGCTTCTCTGGCATCGTTACTTGGAAGTCAATCAGCAGCCTTAAATCCCTGTTCCATATTCTTATGATCTTCCTGTTAATGAACTGTTAAGAAGTTTGTTCATTGTAGATGGATGACAGTGAACACAGCATCTTCAGTTTGTAAGAGTTGCCCTCCATCAGGGATTATCCTGTATCTGTTCAAATGTACCAATTAAATTAGAAAAGTGGAGAATTGCGATTTTGCTTGCTGCTAAAGGTAGATGAACAAATGAAATGTTTAAAAAAGGAGAAGGGGGAATCTTCAGCAAAACTCTTGACTTGGTGCAGAGTTTGAAGTTTCATCTTTTTGAATTTCTCTTTGTTCTTGTGCTCTACAGAATATTTATTAGTTTTCAGGGTTTTTATCAGTTTATCAGTTTTTATACTTCTTGTTCCCAATATGTAGCAGCTGCTTCAAACATGGATAAGGAACACAGTAACCAAGAAATGCTCTTACTCCATCACAGTTTAGAAATCATAGTGACTCTGGGTTAGGATTATGAGATGGAGTGCAAAAGGCTGATGGGTGTGAACAGAATGGTTTCTTTACAGGTCATGCACATGTTGGTGCTCACCAAGGCTGCTTTTATGATGAATATTGGAATTGTACAATAACATTGATGTGCTTGTTCTGTGCTCTGCCAAATATGTGAAGTTTAAATAATTTTGGGTTGGACAAGAATGGGTTAAAGGAGCAAAAAGGTTCAGACACATCAAATACATGCAGTGTATTGGTCATTGAGAGAAGGTACTGAAGTCTTGGATGAAGACAAGGAAACATTTGTAGTTTTTAGCGCTGGAGTGGATAGAAAGCAGTTAAGAAACATGGAGAGGAAGCAGAGAAGCTTTTATTTGGTGTAGGGTTTTAATCTCTTCAAGTTTTGCTTGAAGTTTAAAGTCTGAGTGGAGAGGCTGATGAGGATGACCTGGTCACAGATGCTGGGTCAGCAGAGTAGCTTTTCCATCTCTGTTCACAAGTGACTCCAGGTACTCGGTGAACAGCCATTGATTTTAACTGGAATGCAGCAGTGGAAACACCTGTCAGACAAAGTGCTGGGAATATTTTTGAATGTACACTGTAATTTATTATGTGTAAAGAAATGGAGTTTGGAGGAATCTGTAATCACAGAGCAGGATGCATCTTTACCACCAGAAGTGACACATGTAGTTACAAACCACTGTAACCCCACATCTTACACGGTTGTTATAAATCACTAAATAGCCTGCCAGAATGATTATTTTCTCTTCCAGGAGCATTTTGATGCTGATAAGCTCACTGTGTCCCTGTGTTTTCTGTTGTGCTCAGATGACAGAGTTAGCACGGACCCAGATCTCAGACACTGCCCCAGCTGCCCCAGGCTCCACCTTGTTTGACCACCAGCGGCAGCACCGCTCTGAGTTCATGAAGCAGCTGAGAGCCAGAGCTGATGCAAACAGGTTTGGCTTAATGTTTCACATCTTGGGAAGGGACAAGCAACATCTGTTAGGTTTTGCTTCACCTATTCTTGTAGAAAATGTTCAGGTGTCGTAATGAGTGAGCTTTTAAGATGAGCTTGGATTCCATCTTTATGCCCTTAATAGCATAAACTAAAGGCAACATTACCTGGTTCTGTGAAACACTACATAAAAGAGTAGAAAAAGATGATCTAAATGTTTTGTGGAGTGATTTAACCTAGTTTAAGTTTTAAGAAATCATTTAGCAGAAATATTATCTGTTAGTACTTCTAGTAAACTGGTGAAAGCTCGTGAAAACTGCATTACTCCTATGTTTAGGACAATGCAGATTTACCCCAAATGCTTCTCATTTCCAGGAAATGTGAGTCTGGTGTCGTATCACAAGGTAAAGAGGAGACAGATGACTCAAAACAGACATACTCACCAATGTTAGATAGCTACTCTGAGTCCTCAAGATCAAAGGTTCATGATCAGAGGTAAGAAGCTTTTTGTGTTGTGATCTGTTTAGGTCCCATGATGTTCCTCACAGCCCTTCTCAGATCTTGAACTGCAAAAATTTTGTGCTCTTTAGTTCTCCTAACTTCTAAAACAGAATTTTAACTTACTCATTCTTTTCAAATCTGAACAAAGATTTGTTTGCATTTGTTTGTCATCACTACTCACTGCCAGGTAAAGGATGTACATACCTTCAAACCGCGTGGATTTTAAGCTGGAATAAAAACAGCAATCAGTAGTTTGATGAAACTTGGAATTTTAAAACCAAAACCAAACCCTCTGCATGTTGTTTATTGTTGTGATGGCAATCATGGTGTGTGCATTAGTAATGTAATGTAAGTATTTTGAAATGGGCAAAGTATTTTTAAAAAAAAAAAAAATTCTTGATATCACAGTAGTACCAGCAGCCGCCAGGAGAGTCCTTCAGTTCCATCTTCTAAGGAAAATGAGAAGAAGCTTTCCCGACGTGAGAAGGCAGCCAGCAGCATTGAAGAGCAGGCTCAGACTGCTGCAGATGATTCCTTGCCCAGTGACAGCGTTTTGTCCCTGCCAGATGAAAAAGGTTGGCTGTGCTGCTGGTGTGTGATGGGTCTGAAGGTGGTGAGGGGGAGGGAGGGTGCTGTTTCAGGATGAATTTCTGAAATAAATGAGGGAATAAATGAGCCTCAGGTGAATTGTAGTATCTTAAGTAGTAACAGAAGATGGCTTGGAGAGATGAGAACCTTTGAGATTCTGCTGTGTTAGCTCAGCCAGATGCTCACTTACTGAACCTGCAGGCACAACACCAAATGTTTTAGCAACTCCAGATGTGTTACACAAGTCTCTTGGGTCTCTCAAAGCCGGATAACAGATACTCTCTAACTCAAAACCACTCTTTCCTGACCATTATTCTACATTAGTTATCTCCCTGTCTTTCTGGCCCCCTAACTTTACTGAGATGAGACAGACTGAAATTGCATTCATGGTGCAAAACTGAGTGTAAAGCCACTTCCCTGATTTCTCCCCCAGATTCCGCTTCTGTTGCAACAGAATAGTCCCTGAAATTTGATGAGTCCATGACAGAGGATGAGATTGAAGAAAAATCTTTTCGGTCTTTGCTGCCCTCTGAGAGTCACCGCAGAAATAACCTGGAGAAGAAGCGGGGCAGTCGTGATGATTCTGATGAGGAAGTGTCCCCAGACAAAACAGCTCTGTCATCTATCAAGGTACATGAGGCAACCATAGTTGGGTTAAATTAAATCAACTGAGCTGAACTGGTTAAGCTGATGAACTTCAAGTGAGTTGTTCTTAGCTGTGTTTGCCGGGTTGAGGGTTCTTTTCCTCCCTATGGTTCTCTGAGCATCTCAAAACAGAGAGGTGGTGAATCATGCTGTATGTCACTGTTGCACAAGTGTGATGACTTATGGAACAGTCCAACCAGGCCTCTGCCTTGTGGCTTAGGAGGAGTGACTTTTGAGGTGGGTTTTAAAAGCCCAGTTGTTTAAGTCCTCCAACTATGCTAACACACAGCTAGGAAATACAAGAGGATGTCTCATCTCTCTGGCCAAAGTGTGGACCTCCCAAAACTGTCACACAGCCCAGGGCAAAAAAATCTGGTCTGCACGAAGCTCAGAGAAAAAACAACCTCCCTTCCTGCATCTGTTTTTGTGTATCTGTGCACATACACATACAGACATGCACTGTGTAACTGGAAAAAAGCCTTGGCATTTCTGTGTTATCTTGCCAACTTTGTCTTTCCTTCTAGGAGCTAAGCATGCCATTCTCAGGGGGGCAGGACAGTTTCTCTAAGTTCACCATGGAGATGGTGAGACAGTACATGAAAGAGGAGGAAATGCGAGCGGCTCATCAGTCCTCACTGCTCCGGCTCCGCGAGAAGGCTCTCAAAGAGAAGACCAAGGCTGAACTGGCCTGGCTGGAGCACCAGAAAAAGTAAGGCAGCTCTGAATATCTATTTCTGCTGACTGATCATTTCTTTCTGCTTTTCAAGGTTTTGTTTCCACCTTACCACTCCCTTAAGTATTAGGGTTGAACTAATCTTCTGACATTGGTATTCTGTACAGTTGTTACTGGGACTTGGAAAGAACAGAAACCACTTTATAAGTGTGCTTTGATATTTACATTGAATGTGGTTTGATAAGGAGAGAATTTCACTGAAACAGTAGAAGATCACATGTTTGTTGCCAGTCACAGAGGGCAGTTGCCAAATGTTACTCTACACATCTTAATTCTGGAAGGTATAGAGTTGTCAAACAGTTTGACCTTTCTTTGCTTGATGTGTGTCTGAGCCATTTTGGTTGTCTCAGGCCACATTTTGTGAATCTGAGTACATGTTGTACTTAATGATTTGTTTCCAGTCTCAGATATGGTTTGTACTGAAGTCCACTTGAAGTACCCAGTACTGATACTGGTAAACAGCAGTGGCCAGATTTAGTCAGTAATTCACTCTGCATGAGAGTACCATTATTCAGAAGACCTTTTCTTACAATTTCTTGTTATTGTGGATTTGACAAAGGATTGTTACGTAGTGATCCAAGTGTCCTTCCTTTTGTATTTCTCAAGTGTTGAGTGTGCTACCTCTGCAGAGCTTCTGCCTATTCTTGTGAGAACTCCTGTAACCTGCATTGGCCTTTTTTTTGTGCCTGTCTGACCAAACAGTGCTAAATATTCCACCATAGAGCATGCCGAGGATTAAGGTATATACCCTTCTGAAGAACAGGAAAAGTAAACTCTTTCTTTTTCCACTTTAAAGAGTAAAAGGCCTGTTGTGCACTTTTTTCGTATTACTTATTATAATAAAGTCATCTTATTACTTAATTTATACTTCTTTCTTTCAATCTATTTGCAGGCATTTGCGAGACAAGGGAGAGGATGATAAGATGCCTCCTATCCGAAAGAGGCAGCGTGGTTTGCTGCTCAGATTGCAGCAGGAAAAGGTAAGGGATGCCCTCTAGGAAAGTCCTGTTGAAAGCCACGTGTACCCATGAAATGTTTCAGCCACTGTAAATATAAGAATGGAGAACCAGCAGTATTCCTTACCTGTAAGTTTTATTTGCATTTCAGTCATATCCAACACATTGTTCTTGAGGGTCCTTCTCTGTCTATAATCTCATGGTTGAGACTCTGAAGTTTAATTGATCCTCAGTTCTTTCCTACTGAAGTTCAGCCTGGGTCCTTCCTCATGTAATTGCAGTCATGTCAAACCCATAGCAAGGGCCCTGTGGAAATTCTGAGTGTGTTCCTCAGAGAGGTCTGTCAGTGTTCTTATGCTGAATCTTTTATCCCTAAAAGGCAGAAATTAAACGTCTGCAGGAGGCAAACAAGGCAGCTCGGAAGGAGAGGCAGCTCATCCTTAAACAGCAGGCGGAAATCGAGCGAATCCGTCAGACCACGATGAAACTGCAGGAAAAACTGAAGTCTGCAGGGGAAAACAAGCTGGTGAGTGTTCAGCACAGAAACTGGAGTCCTCCCTCTTTCAGCCATGCAGCTTCAGTGTTGATAGGAATGGGTATCTGCTGCCCATATAGATTGGACCTATCACTTGGAAGTTTCGGCTGCCTGAAATGGTCTCACCCCTTTGTCTCAGCAATTTGTTTAATTTCTTCAGAGCATCATTTAAGAGAAGTTACAAAGTGTTTTAAATGCACAGTAGATGTTCTGTTTGTTCTCAGGCTGCACTGATGACTTTGGGAATGTGAGTTTTTGGCTGCTTAGGTCTCTCAGACTTTGATTCTTCTTTATTTGTCAGGCCGACAGTACTAAATAAAAGCACTAACCCCAAAACTTCCTGCTCTGTACATTAGTGTAATTATGTTAAGTTTCTTGCATCTAATTTACAAGGTAGCAAAGTGATGTTTTGGTAACTGGCTGCCCCCTTACAAAATTTTGAGAAGACACAAGTTTAATAGAAGTTTAATACTATAGAAAAGATTGGTTTCCTGTTTGAGTAACTGAATTCTTGTGATTTGTTGGTTGGGATTTGTTTTGGGTTTTTTTGTTCATTTGGAGTTTGTTTTGTTTTGGTTTTGGTTGGGTTTTTTGTTGTTATTGGGGTTTTTTGTTTGTTTTTTTATGGATAGAGTTAGGGGAAAACAAATTCTGGAGAGAAAAGCTGTGCTAAAAGCTGCATGTCAACTAAAAATGAGGTTGGAAAATGAAGTTAAATCTGCAAGTGGACAGACAAATCTGAAGTAGTATTTCATGTAACCTAGAGAGAAGCAAGCTAAATTAACACAATTTTTAAAGGATTTTGGAATAGTCTTTTAATGCTTCTTTTTTTATTTTTAACCCTTTCATTGCAGGAGCTTCCTAGTGAGGATGACATCAAGCAGAGCAATGGTTCCAGCCCACTTCCAACTGATGCAGAAACACGCAGCCCTTCCCCAATCTCCATCTCCAGCAGTGAGACCAGCAGCATTATGCAGAAACTTAAAAAAATGCGCAGCAGAATGGATGAAAAGTAACTATTTTTTTTTTCTTTTACAAAAGTTTGCTATTTTAATGGAACGAGTTGGTTTGGCCCACATCTGCACTAAAAATGGCCATCAGAAATATTAGTGGTGTTGATATCACACACATTTTGGTCTGAATTGCCTGAAAAACAGCTGATTGGAAGCATGAATAAAACTGTATTAATCTTTCAATATAATTTAAAATTCTTGCATGAATACTAAGATTCAAACATTATGGCAGACAATGTGGTTTTATTGTAGATTTTATTTAATATTCTTTGTACTTGATAGAGTTGGTAAAAGCACATCAGCTTAAGAGATGTAGGTACAGGGAATGTGGATGGGTTCTGGCCTCACAGCACATCTTGTCAGAGTTCATTTTGCAATGAGAGACCTGAAGTCAAATGGTCAAAATGGTGCCTGTATTTTGTATCTCCCCTTTTATCTTAAGGAGTGAAAAAATGCAGGGTGTGACACTCTGGAATTACAGTGCCAATTTTTATCTTGGATTGAAATGTAACTTATAATAGCAATTGTCTTATGCAAAAACTAGTGACTGAGTTTCAGATCTGGCTCTCAGAAAGACACTGAGGTTGTCAGGTATGTGATTTCTGTCTAATTATCCAGCTGCTGAATTTCAAATCTGATTGCATTAAAATCAGCTAGGATGAATTCTTTAAATATTTTCTTTATTAATGGAGGTGATATGTATGTGACTGAGAAGATACATGGTTCACAGCTTGGAAAAATGCTGAAAATGTTTGTTAGGGCTCCAGAGGAAATAACAAAATCTATGTGCAGTTCCTGGGTTTGAAAACCTAAAATGACTCTCCTGATTTCACCTATGAAATTGTTTTAGATAAAAAATTGTTTCTGCATCCTTCCAGTGTTGTGTGCACAAAACATCCCAAACACTTTACCTGCCTGTGCTCATTAGTTTGAAGCCCTAAATTCTTATTTCAGACTAATCCAATGAAAGTCTGGTTTCTGCCAGTTGCCACAAGAAATAGTCTTTGCTTAAACAATTTTTTTGAGCTTAGAACCAAGATAGTCTCTGCACTTTAGGTGATCTTTGGAATGTGTTTTCCCTTGGGATCAAACATCCCAAAGCAAGCAGTGCCATGTAAAGGCCAGCTGTCCTTGACTCCTTAGCAGCCTGGTTGCTTGCAATCATCTGAAAAGCACATTTCCCACCCATGCATGTATTTAAAAATTATTCAAATAAAACCAAATAGCAGCAAGGGAGGCTTTGGTATAAGGAGGAAAAACTAAAAACATGTTGTTGTTTCATGGCCTTAGTGTCTAGCCTGAGTTGATGGTAGTTTTATTCAGACTCCTCTGGTAGCATCTGGAGAGCTGAACAGCCAAAATCACTGATAATTAGAAGTCTGTGAAGGGTCATATTTCCAAAACTGAACTCCTGACATTCCAAGTTGTATGAAAACCTCCCCATCATCATAGTGGCAGATTCTCAAAGTAGCTTTTGAGACTGGTAAATGACTTGAGATGGGGACGTGAAAAGCTTGTGTGTTTTGGCCATGCTGATTTGTCTAGGGTTTCAAGAAAATAATCTTTTTCTTCAGAACTTATTTTTTTGTTAAAAAGAGAGTCTTTATCTTATTTTTTCCCCACATGAGATTCAACAAATTTCAAATGGTGATTAAAAAACCATCTGCAGCCTACGAATTTTGAGATATATTATTCATACTAAAAAGATGACAAATATACTTGTATATTCAAGACTTCCTTTGCCACTTTTTATCAGGTAGTGGCTTTGTCAATATTGTTCTTGAAATCTTATTTTTTTCAAAGTACTTTCATTTCTAAGCAACATTTACAATTGCATAAAGACTTTCATATTGATAATTGTTACTATTACACAGGATAGTAGCAGATATAAAGTATGTTCCACCTTTAAATATATTTTAGTCATCATTTGAGTATTATTTTATGTAGTGCTTACCTGGAGAATACTCTTCAAAAGCTGGATACCAGGATTGGAGATGGAACCATTACTTTTAGGCAGAACAAGTGGAAATTGTGTGTGATATATGTGGTATAATGTATTTTTGATTTTAGGGTTTTAAAAGTCTTGGATTGTTGTACATGATCAAGCAGGAAGTGTTTTGTGTAAGCATAAATGATTCTCTGAAACTTGATTTCCCTCTTGCACAGGTTTTGCACACCTTTGGCAGGTGTTTTGGTAGTGATAGCAGTGCTTATTGATTGAAAAACACTGCTGACTTGGTATCTTTTTTTTTTTTTTTCCATATCCTGATTTGTAAAACACAAAAAGAACAGGAAGATGTTTGGTTTGGGGTGTAATGATAGCAAGCTGCCATCTGAAGGGAATCAGGGTGGGAAACAGGCCACAAGGGAAGAAGCTGAATGAGAAATGCAAAGGAACTCTGGAGGAAGGAATTGGGAAAGGCTGCTATGCTGGATTTGCTGTACTCCACAGCAAGGAAGGAAATCCTATGGCTTCCTTACTTAGGAGACAGCTTTAATATTTGTCTTCTGCTAAAAGGGGAATAAAGAACAGTTCTGTTTTCATTGTAACTGATGAGTCTGTGTAGCCTGCATGTGAACAGGAGCATGCTCTGTCAAAGAGAATTAACCACTTTCCCCTGGCTTTCCTTGCATATGCAGCATTAGTGATAATCTGTGCAATAATGGATGAAATGCTTATTTTCATTTGCTTTTCCTTAGTGTGCTTCTTAGCTTGCATTGTAGTTGGTAGAGCTAAATGGAGCATGATATTTTTCTATCATTTGGTAATTCATTAGGAATTAGCTTAAAATGGTAATACTGCTAAGAAATACCATTTTAAGCAGAGCTGCAAGTTATGTAGATTTTTTAAAAAACCACAGGTGTTTCCTTTCTACAGTTAATACTTCAAATGAACTATATGAGTATTCAGAGATCAAGTCCTGTACTTTGTTGCAAAAAATCCCAATTAAGAGCTAGAATGTGAATGAAAGGTATATCTTGGACTTTTCTTGAAACTGTTTATGTTTAAAAAGTAAATTCTTTAATCTCTTTTTTTTTCTTTACTCTTTCACTGGTGCTTACCTTACTGTAGAAATTATTTTACTGAGGTTTCGCCAGGTGAATGAAAATGTGTTAAAAGTTTCATACCAGCAAATTGTTGATATTGCAAAACCAGCATACTCTTTAATACAAATAATACTCTCTTTTGAGAGAATGGCATGAGAAAGGTCAGGCTGGAATATGTTAACTGGTCCCTGTGGAAATCTCCATCAAAGCAATAAAACTCTCCTAAATTTAAAGAAAAATACAGCAGTGTGAAAGTAGCTTGTCTTGCATTAACAGAATATGAAGTGTTACAAGTGTATGTTCTATAACCTTCTGCATAACAGTGTATAGTTTTTGTACTGCAGATGTTGGGTATTAACTATACAATGTTAAATGCAATTAATTTTAAAGTTCTTTGCCAGATGCTATCCTTTTTCTCATTCTTTCTGCCTTAATTGCTATCTTAGTTTTAAACTCTTCCTCCTTATTTTGTAGACACTGCTCTCCTGTTCACTACTTCTTCTCTGTCTTTACGTCTCACCACTGGGCCTCTCTCAGTGTCTGTTTTCCCAACCTCCACCCCAAATTCCAGCTGTATATCTACAACCAATTGGTCAGGTAACTGTATATTTCTCCAGTGATAGACTCTTTGATAGAGCATGCTCTGTTCAGTCCTAGGAAGTCCCAAGGTTTCTTCAGCAGTGGATGTGTTTGACACTTGCCTCACTGTTTGCAGATCTTTATCAGTGATACAGACAGGGGTCACCCACCCTCAGCACCAGGCTGAGCAGTGCAGTTTGCAGGAGGGAAGGAATGCCATCCACAGCGAGCTGGCCAAGCTGGAGCAGTGGGCCAGTGTGACCCTCATGAAGGTCAACAAGGCCAAGTGCAAAGCCCTGCGCCCTGGTCAGGGCAATCCCCAATATCAGTTTAGTCTGAGGAGTGAATGGGTTGAGAACAGTTCTTCTGAGAAGGATTCGGGGATGCTGATGGATCAGAAAATTGGTTATGAGTCAGCAGTGTGCACTTCCAGCCCAGAAAACCAACTCTGTTTTGGGCTGCATGGAAAAACACCTCAGCAGGTGGAGGGAGGTGGTTCTAGCCCTCTGCTCTGCTCTGGTGAGACCCCACCTGCAGTCCTGTGCCCTGCTCTGGGGTCCCCAGTGTGAGAAGGACATGGCCCTGTAGGAGCAGGCCTAGAGGAAGCAACAGAAACTGAAAGAGAGGGAACACCTTTCCTATGAAGAAAGGCTGAGAAATTTGGGGTTGTTCAGTCTGGAGAAGAGAAGGCTCTAGGGAGACCTTATTGTGCTTTTCCAGCATGAACAATGAGGTTATAAGGAAAATGGAGCGAGACTTTTTACCAGGGCTAGGGGTACTAGTTTTAGACTGAGAGAGGGTAGACCTAGGTTAAATATAAGGAAGAAGTCCTTTACTCTGAGGCTGATGAAGCACTGGCACAAGTTGCCCAGAGAAACAACCTGTCCCATCCCTGGAAGTGTTCAAGGCCAGGTCAGCTGGGGCTTTGGGCAGCCTGGTCTAGCAAAAACAGTCCCTGCCTATGGTAAAGAGATGAAATTAGATGATCTTTAATGTCCCTTCCAAGCCAAACCATTCCAGGATTCTAATCTCTTATTCCTACTGTGCTCTGAGTGGCAGACAGACAGTTCACTTTGCTCCCACTGCCTGGTTAATACTTCAGAAGAGCTGCTGAAACCTCATCGTTTGGGCTTATAGTCAATATACCTTAAAATGGACAAGCAGAGTTGAGAGCAGCAGGTTAATACTAATATTTGAAATGCATGGATAAAATGAGTGATGTTAGCACCAGGGAAATAGACTTTGAAATTGTGCTACTGTAATCTGAGTGCTGCTGCTTCCTCATTGCTCCCCCACATTTCCAGCTGCATAGATGCCAGATATGCTTTTGCAATTTTTTTTTCTGCTTTTGAGGATAAGTGTGTACGCTTGGTGTTGCAACTGGAACCCTCTAGACTGCAGTAAATATTCAGGCAATGCATCTGCTATTTTGTGGCTCTGGCCTTTAAAACCCCAAGATCATAAAAGGGTCTGCATCTTTGCCCATGCTGCTTTCATCCTTCTCTTGTGGGTTTTTTTGTTGGAATCCTCTTTCTCTCCCATCACTTCCATTGACTTATCTTTCTTATTAAATAGTTCTTGTGTGGTAATTATTTTCATGGAAATGTCAATTCTCCTCCTGTTTGTGGTCTTCTGGGTTAATTAATTTGACATCTGCATTGAAGGAGTCCTGCTCTTCTGAATCCATTTATTTCAACCTTTCTCTTGCATTTTATTTCAACTGGACTTGCCTCTCTCAAGATCCAGTAAACCACAAAACTTCCTGATGGAATCAAACAGTAGGTGAAGAAAGAAGAAAACGTTGCTTTTTGCATTGAGGTCATTGTAATAATGACTTCCAAAACAAGTTCCAGATGCATGATCTGCTGGACTAATTGGAACTGAGGTGTGTGAGAGTCAGAGTGGATAAATCTGATAGTGCTGCTGAAAGACACAACATTATCATGCCTGTCCTTGTCATGTTTGTAATGCAATTACTGTTGCTAGTTTGCTCTCTTAATGATACCAGCCTGTCAGTTTTTGCCTAAGTGTAGATGATGTTTGATGTTTGTCTACAGAAAGTGATAAAATAATGCACAAAATCATGGAATCTGTCAGCTCAAAGGTGGCAGATGTTCCAGAGATTCTGAGGTGCTTCTGTTTTTCATCTCCTCTCGTTTTGACCATCAGAAAGAAGATTATGAGCGTCTCTTATTGGCTTCTGAAACTTTTCTCTTCATGTCATAACTTGCTCCCTTTGTCTGAATCTGTCTTAGAGAAGGACTTATCTGAATCTCAGCCTTCTGATCAACTGCCAGCTCACTTTTCCAGGGAACAGAACAAACACTAAATGAGCAAATGAGAAATATCCCTTAGCAGGCGAAACCTGCCCATTAGTCACTTGGCCATTCCAGTCCATGTAAATAAAAGAGTTTTTTGAAACATGAGAGATTAAAAAGCACAAATGAGATTATTATCTGCTTTGCAGCTTAAAACCTTTGATGCTAAGTGCTTGGAATGGCTTGAAAATTATAAGGACATTTGCAAAACCAAAAGATCACAAGGCTTTGAAGTCTGCCTTCTACAGCACCACAACTTCTGTACCAATGGGGAACTCTACACTTCCTACAGAGTGATTCTGTGACATCTTAAAGTTTCCAGTGTAGGAGATGAATGGATTGATAGGCACTCTTCTCTACACTTGGCATGCCAGAGGAAGTGTGTGCAATTGGTATTGAACTTGCTTCCAGTTTAGTGTCTGAAAGGTTAAGTGCTATGGTTCCTTCAGTGCTCAGAAATGAGACAGGAGCTGGCAAAGAGAACAAGTGCCTGCACACAAACCTATTCATACCTACAAAATCCTGTGAGAGTTTTGTCAGTTCTAAGGTTTCATGGATCACCCAGGAGCTGTTTGTCAGAAAGAAAGAATCTGCTAATTTTCAGCATGAGCTTTAATTTTTATTTCTTCTTAAACTACCAACGAGATACGTTTGTAGCTGGGAAGAAACAGTTTGGCATCGTTATTCTCTTGATGCTGTCAGCTCACAAATAACATTCCAATTGTGCCAGTGCATAGAGATGATGCTTAAAGGAAGAAGGATTAAAGCTCCAGGAGGACTATTAATATATAGAATCACCTTCTTTTATAATTATGTATTTAGAAAAACTGTGGGGCACCTGAGGTTGCAATTTTTCTGTCATTGGGATTAGCAAAAAAAGAAAAGTTCATTTTTCAAACGGTCACAGCTTTCTAGAAGGTTCCAGTTTAATACCACAGGTACTTTTCATGTCCTGCAATTGGGAACTTTTTCTCTTCAGTTTAGTGCATAGTTTGTAGCACTTTTCATGATTTTGAAGATTTTTGAAATGTAAACAGCCTGTTTATGAGAAAAGAACCCTTGTCTACCTGTGGGGTTTTTCCAGCAGCACATCAGCAGTCTGGGAGATAGCAGTTACTGTGGGTATTATCTTAGAAAACAAACTGAAAACAAACTGTGGGACTGGTGGCAATCAAGCACCTGAGTGTTGGGATCTCAGAGTGTCTGGCTGGTTTGCCATTGTCCTGTGCTCTGCCTGGCAGGTTCCTCACCAAGAGGGAGCAGAAGTTGATGCAGCGCCGGCAGCACGCGGAGGAGCTGCTGGAGTGGAAGCGCCGCCTGGACGCCGAGGAGGCCGAAATACGGCGCATGGAAAAGCAGGCTCTGGCTGCCTGGGACAAAGAGCTGCTCAAAACCAAAATAGCCAAGAAAGACCTGGGGGATCAGAGAACTGAGCCCAAAGGTAATGGGACTGGGGGAAGTGACCCACATGGCAAGAGCGAAGCATAATTTGGAACAGGGATTGCTTAGGTTTGCAGTTGTTTCCTTTTACGATATTTTGGTTGTTTTCTGGACGCTCTTAGAATCTCAATTTCTGCACTCCATTGCCTGCTTTACACCACAGTTAAATGTGTACTTCTCCTTTGCTGTATATCCTCCCAAGTGAACAGTGCAGCATAGCCCATCAATCACCTCTACATACAATTTTTAAACTGTATTTCTGTCTTTCAAAGCACAATCTTTTGCTGGTAGTCTTCTGAACTTACTCTTTTAAAACCAGTAGTGAGCAAAGTGTCTCTGCTTGTTGGCTTTAGTACTATCAGTGAGGATGTGTCTGCTGTCAGGGGCTGCTGTCTGTGTTTTCAAAAAATAGAAAGAATTTTTGTCTTCCCTCCATTGTTAATGCAACCTCTTCGAAGTTTGTAGCTGGGATGAAGTATGCTAGGATGCAATTAGAATAAATGATGCTATTGTGAGGAAAAACTGAATTCCCAGATGTTGGAAGCTACAGCTTTACAGTTCTGTCTTAAGTGGGCCATTCTGAAGCATAGGGAACTGAATTGCAGTGAGGACTTCAGAGATTGTTCTAAAAACATCTGTTTTCCTTTTTTCCCTGCTTTGCTGAAAGTAGGCAGCACATCGTTGAATGTGCAAGGGAATTCAGAGGAATGCCCTATTACACTTGTTACTGAAAGCAGTCGTGTGGATTTTAAGACATTTTAAAGATTATATGTGTATGAGTCAGTAAGCTGCAATGAACAGAAATTCAGCATGAATGCTGAATTCTCATCAATAAGTGAGAAAATAGCCCTGCTTTCTACTGATTGTATCTTCCAGTAATCATTGGAGCTTCAGAAGGAAAAGTTCCTCTCCCCAGCCTTTACTCAAACACTGCATAGTTCTCCATGGCTGCCTCAGTAATGCAGTGACTCCTGCGGAATTTAGTAAACAGGAATATTGAAAACCCATCTTATTATTTTGTTTGTTGCCATTTGAGAGACTCATGATGAAATCATAACATTAAAATGTTTTCTGCAACTACTGTAAAGGAAGCAATCAATTCTAAATTCAAGATCTGGCCTGCAGATTATATGCTCCTCCATGACTTCTTCAGACTAATAGTGACTCTTGCTTCTGTATGGTCAACTGGAAGGACAGGTTTCCCTAATAATCTTTTTGGAGTGTGTTGTCTGGAAAATGTTAGAATATCCTTAAAACCTCTTTATTTTAGATATTCAGCAATCATTAAGAATACTGGGCAGTTTTCACAGATGTACAAAATCCTTTGGATGGGAAAAGGCCTTGTGAGATACAAAGTCCAACCTTAACTGATACCACCTTGTGAACTAGACCAGGGCATTAAGTGCCACGTCCAGTTGTTTCTTGAACACAAATCATAGCTTTAAATCATACTTCTCTGATAAACAGGCTTGTCCTTGCTAAATATTACACAATCAGTGTCTAGGTGAGTGAAATGTACTGCTAGCAGTTACTACTTTACCTGCTGACAGAATAGAAAGTTTGCCTTTAACCTTATGCCTTCAGCCTTATAACCCTTCAGTCTCTGCATGTAAGATGTTCTGATGTGCTTTATTTTTTCTCTCCTTGAATCTCAGAAACAGCTAGTGAGGAAGAGTCTCCAGTGCCTTCTTGTTCTCATCTGAATAGTGAAAGCTCTATCCCAGAAGATCTTGGCAGTCTGGCTGCTGAGTCTGTCCCTTCAGAGCCCATTGGCCTTGGACAGCCAGAAAGTCCAGATCAGAGTACAATTAATGAAGAAATGGCTTATTCTGAAGATTTCAAGTCCTCTACCTCGCCTGGCAAACTGGTGAGTGAGCTGTTCTGCTGTATGCACTCTTACACACTATCAGAGAAGTGGCAACTACAGCCGTCCCTGTTGCCAAAGCAAAGATTAAACTGTTAACTAAATCTGTTTTCTGTGTCTGTGATACCATTTCACATTACTGTGAGTAATCACTGTGATCAGACACGTGCTTTGAACTCTGCAGGAAATATTGTTTCCGCACAGAGTTTAGATATTTTTAAACTTGTGGGTAAGTTGCAAAACATTTTGCGTATGTCACGTAGGTATGCAGTGCTAAGTGCTGGAACACTGACCCAGTTTAGCAGTGTGAATTTGCTGTAGGCTAGCTTGTTGCCATCGTATAAATTCTTTGAGGCCATGGAAACTATGCTCTGTTTTTCCACTTTGCCTTATTTGCAAGTAATGTATCCCAAAGTATTGCTATGGGATGAAGAAGCAGACCTGTAACCTCATGCAGTGTCCTTTGGGTTTCAGAATATGTCTGCTCGCTGCTTTATTCTGCCTTATTGTTCTATTCCAGTTGTTCTTTCTAGTTGGATGATAATTTTGATGAGTTGCATCCTGATAACTTTGCCCTGTGCTCAATAAGACAGAAAATGCAGTGTCTGTTGAGTAAAATAACAGCTTATCTAGACTTATTACAAATACTTTCTCGGCAAATTTGCTGAGGAGATAATAATAAAATGTCTAATATGTGCCAGAGGTTATGTCCAAGGTGGGTTAAAGGTTTGTAGAATAATGTTGAATGAATGATTTTGGAAGAACATTTGCTTTTTGAATTTTTGCCTGGCTCTGTTGTTTCACTTATTCACTGATTGTTGCACCCCTGACACGAAGGGTTGATTTTATTCGTTTATTTACTAGGAGTTCCTCTTGCTGTGGATGTAACCAAATAAGATGACACAAATGTATTGAACACCTGTGAGTCAGAGCCATGTCAGTTCACGTAGGTGGTAGTGCAGTAGTCTAAGCAGGTTTATTGAAATCTAGGCCCAAAGTAAGCAGTCAGCTGTTGCTGCTCTTGGTATTTTTGTTTTATTGTCTAGCAAAGATTAATTTATTCCTAAGATTGTTGTGTAGGTGCCACTGTTTGAGATGTCCTCTTGTCATGCTGTTCTTTCCTTGTAACTGGCTCCTGATGGCAGTGATCTTTTCCTTTCAAACTGCAATTACTTATTTCTTCTTTTCTTCTCTCAGTCTCCTCCCAAAAGCAGCGTTTCTGTATCAAAGCAAGACTCCAGCAAAGGCAGCCACAGAACTGGAGGACAGCTACGTTCACCTGTGAAATCTCATCAGACATCTCACAACTGGTCTGATGAATCTTTATCTATGACACAGTCAGGTAAGTGCAATACCCACTGGGTTTAAATTGCTTTTTCAAAGCTTTTGCTTTTAACAAACTTGAAATGCAGACAGATGTGGAGAGGCAGACAAATTACTGGAAGTTGCCTAGGCTTGGGGTTGGTGGGGATATTTTCCCATTATGTAATTTGATCTCTTCAGATGAAGAAGATCTTAATGTAAGAAGGTTTGTACTTTATCTCTTCTTGTAGAAAGCAGTGCAGGTTCTGCAAACACACATGAAGAAGATGAATCAATAGTTAAGGTGGTCAGAGGATTTTAAAAACCCCTCCTTCTGCATCCAACTCCAGAAGCAGTTCTGGGCCTGCTCTGCCATGTGCAGAATCAAGGGTTGCTTCAGGACATAGGGGTTTATTTTTGGAGGGGGGTTTGGTCTGTGTGCAACAAAATAGGGCCTAAGGTGGCATTTTGAGCTATAAAATACAAGATCTCCTGTATGGACTCGTTATAACCTTTATCCAGTGCCCAAGCTGGCTGCCAGTAGATGCTGAGGGGAGAAATACTGGCATTGAAATGGTGCAGGGCAGCCCTTCCCCTGCTGTGCCCTCAGTCATGTGGATTGCAGGGATTCCTGAGCCCCCATCCACCGGGTCACCATCGTCCACTCTGTTCACCTGGGAAGTCTTTTTTGACTCTTTCCATGCTTGTAGTCTCTAGAACATCTTGTTTTCCACAGTGCAATCGACAGCACCACAAAATACTTCTTAGCAAATGAGAAAGCATTTTCCTTTTTGTTTTTGGAGTTTTTTTTAATGATAAACCTTTAGTGGTAAAAGAATCCGAAGGTTCTCTTGTGTGTACTGGCTGTTGTTGTGATGGTTGGTAAGTTACTGTGAGAAACACCTATGTATTTGCAGTGAGTAATTTGTGTTGGGTTCTGTTTGGAGAGCAGTTTCCAACGCAGTAAAGCTTTCAGCACCTTGATAAAGTTATTTTCCAGCTCTGACTCAGCAGTCATATAAGGAAGCCATTATGAAATGTAGAGCAGGCAACAGCGATGATGAAAATAAACTTATGTAAAACAAAATATTGACAGTCTTCAATTTCAAATTCTAAAGAAAGGTGTAAGAGGTAGGAAGCCGATCAGGATGGTGCTGGTTTCACAATAAATCATTCCATTGTAAAGAGACAAATGTTCTGGCCTGCTGAGTAGCAATGGAGTCACTGCCCTGTCAGTCTGATGCATGCGTAGACAAGATTGTCAAAGATGAAAGCATGTGCAGATCTTTCCCTTATGAGTTGATCAAGAAATGCTGTAATTACACAGTGGTCACTTACTGTTAGGGAGGAGCTGTTAATTACAGTGGCATCACAAAGTGCTCCTGATTAGCAAGTGAGATTCCATTCTTTTTGTTTGGGATTTGTTGGGGTTTCTTAGTTCTTTAAATGGTTAACAGCAGTTGTTAATGCAAAAAGAATACGGTAGTTTGATTGCATTTACTGGCTGTTTTTAAGGATGGAATCTTTCATTATGGTGGTTTGTTATGTTCAGAAATGAGATGGATTAGGGAAATGTCAGCTGTTCCTGCCAGCTGACCAAAGCATATTGGTTACTGACTTTAGTCTAAACTAAGTGAAGTAATTGGCATTTATGAGCATCCAGAAAACATTACAGGTGATACTCAGCATTAGAAAAACAAACCAGCCAAAATCCTCCTCTTAGGAGCTGCAGCTATAGAAGAGGAAGGGGCACCTCAGCTCAGGGAGGAGCTCCAGTAAGGCTGTGTCAGGTAAATACTTTGAAGAGTTTTTGATAGTTAATTGTGGTAGCACCAACCTGGGACAAGGATCTTGCTTTGCTCTAGGTTGGTAGACTTTTAAAACAAGAAACAAATGGCTGGAAGAAAACAACTAATGAGAGACTAAGGCAGTCTCTCTGTAGAGTCTGAGACACTAAGAGGAATTAAGGAAAGCTGTTGCAGTAGAAATAAGAAAGTCAGCAGTTATTGGTAGAATAGGGTTATGCAGAGACGAGATCTGAGTATCTGGGGACAGTGGCAATCACTGCATTGTTCAAATTGACCTCCCTTCCAGCTGTTGGCCAGTCAGCTCTGTATTTCAGAGATGTATTTAGTCCAGGTGACAGAAAATCTGCATGGGCCAGAAACTTAGACTTGGTTTGGAGTCCACTGTTCCAAGTGACATTCTCATCAAGGAAGTGTACTCTGTAGCTTGAAACTCGGTTTTATAATTATAAGCTCATCTCTCAGATATGTTTTTGGTGTGCAGCTTTGAGTTGTATTTTTAAGTACGTCAGAAAATTAATTTGTGCAATACCCAATGTGACAAGCAGCTAATGATGAAGAACATAAAAATGTGTGGTTGGTGTGAATAAGCTTGGTAACAAGTTATTGTGTGTATCAGAGCTTGTATCTTTTAAATTAAGTAAGATGCAACACTTTTTTATATCTTACACACATAGTAGTGTTTAGAGTCTGAAATCCCACTCTAAGAGTCTCACAATGTTAAATCACATGTTGACATTAAATTCTTTGACATTTTTCTTGGAGTATATATTGTAATTGCTGAATGACTGTTTATTGCTTTTATTAGAATTGTTTTGTGAGGTACAAGTTTGTAAAGACTGAAACTAAACTTTTTCAGAAACCACCTCTGATCAAAGTGACATCGAGGGACGCATCAGGGCCCTGAAGGATGAGCTACGGAAAAGGAAATCTGTGGTTTACCAGCTGAAGAAGGAGCAGAAAAAGAGGCAGAAGGAAAGACTGAAGGCCCAGGAAGCCAGTTTGATCAAACAACTGGAGGTTAGAAGCAGCAGAAAGAAGGGCAAAGTAACAGATTGTTAGCCTTGGATAAATCTTCATAGTATGGGTGTTGTTGGCAGAATATTGTATCAACAGCTGTGAAAGGAAGTGATAGAAGTGTGAATGTTACACAGAATCACAGAATACTTGGGTTGGGAAGGACCTTGAAAATCCTCTCATTTCAACCCCCCTGCATGAGCAGGGATACCTTCCACTAGATCAGGTTGCTCAAAGCCCCATCCAGCCTGGCTATTTAACCATTTCAAATCATGAGCCAGAGCCTTGAGGCAAAAATGCCGTTCCCTTTTAAAATGTCTATTTGTAATGGGTTAGTAGCAGCACTCTGGCTAATATGTTTATACATATTAATAGCCTAGCTGGGATTAAAGATTAGTGCTCATGTAATTTGTTTTTGGAGGTAAAGTATTGAAATTTCTAGGATTTGCAGCTGTAGATTGTGGGAAAGTGAACTAGGTTGGTTTATAGAGAAACCGAGTGTATTCTTTATTCACTTACTAAGTTTTGATTGTTGAATTGTAGTCATAGTTTAGTGTATTAACAGCTGGAATTGTTTTCCACCTGCAGTCCTATGATGAATTTATCAAGAAGACTGAAGCAGAGCTGAGCCAAGATCTGGAGGCATCACCAACAGCCAAACCTCAGATTAAAACTCCATCCTCAGCTGCTGCTGAAAAACCTAAGATCAAGGCACCACCACTCCACAGGTAGCTGGGATTTCTCCTTTTTAAGATTATTCTGGAACCATGGTGATTTCTGGATGCATGGATGCAAGGAAAGCTGCTGAGTCTTCTGCCTTAAAGCACTGGACATTGGCAGTATCCTGTTTGCTGCTGTCACCAGGCCCAAAACAGATAACATTTACTGTGTCTGTAATCCTATGCACCTCGCTTTTGTCCTGCCCAGACCTTCAGGCTGTATTTTCAATTTCTTTTAATATTTTTTTAAATAATAGTTTTTCATTGGGCAAGAATTCTGGCAAATACTTTGCATGGATTATCAGCCTCAAGGCTTTTTTTTTTTTTCCATTTTGGTCACTCATTATGCCCACTGCACTGTGTGAGGCAAACCATTAATCTTTGCAACTTAAATCTGGTTTAGATCTTTGGTTTTAAAGGGTAGAGAATTCAACTGCATTTCCTACTGTATTTTTAAGCATTTTATTTTCTCCAGCAGATGGTGCAATTTTAGTGCATGCAAATTAAAAAAATAACAGAAACAACCCAACTTTTTTCTCTTTTTTTTTTTTTCCTGGAAAGAGATAAAGTTTTATTAGTCTTTTAAAAATTACTTCCCAGGACTCTCCAGACTCTGCTCTGTCCCCATTCCTATTTTCTAAGGTCACAGTATGTTGACAATGCAAACTACTTATGTTATAATTATAATGCCACATTGGTGTTGTATTATTATTATACATGCTTGTATTTCCATTTTTATCTATTGAAAAAGAAAAAAACAACCAACCAAACCACACCCACTGGTGTAACTGTAATTCATGCAATTTGATTTTTCCAATTTAGGCCTGAGACAGCCAAAAACTGGAAATCACTTACTGAATCAGAGAGATCCAGAGCATCTTTGGAATCCATTTCAGAACATGCAGGTATGTAACTGGAAGGGTCCATACTTCAGATTAAGATCTTAAAGGCTGACTGTTTTAAAATTCTTGAAGCTTCTCCTTCTTGATTCGTGAAGATGTTTTAAGAGAGGATGCAGACTTCACAAAACCATAGTGATGGAGCTGTATGTTTTACAGTTTTATTTAGCAGGATTCTGCTTTTGCAGAACACCCTGTGTATTCAGTATTTAGTTTACTCTTTCTGAGGTTTATATGTAAGTAAACTTTCTTTCATTTCATGTTCCTTTACCACTTGAGTTCAGGTACTTTGTGCGGTTTTGCTGTTGGTTATTTCCTGTTCTGATCTTCATTGTATTTGTGGCTTGCAAACAGATAGCTGAGTCCTTAGCTTGGGACAGTGGATAAAGGAACAGAAGCAGAAAGAAAGCTTTATAACCCTGGAGGTGAATGGATGTTGCTCATATTCTTAGGACAGCCAGAAATACATGTTTCCAAGGCACCAGTTTGTGTCTTCTTTTAACACAGAAACATTGATATTAATTTAGTTGCCTGTGATTGCAGTTTGCAATAAAACAGCATGGGTTATGCAATCTGCTGAAATTCACATTTTATTTTCTTTCAAGATGCTGTGTCCTCAAGATCTGAGAGATCTGTGTCTGTGCACACCAAGAAGGTGGCTGTGACAGCTGTCCATGCAGGAGAACCTTCTGGAACAGCTTCCTTGGAACCAAAGAGTTCCAGAGCAGAATCTGGTGATTCCTCAGACAGTGGCCCCTCTTCAGCTCGTCTCAAAGACATGAAAGACATTAGCAGGATATCCCTTGAGTCAGTGAACAAAGCGGCAAATGCATCCAGTGTTGCTCCTACCATTAGTCATAAATCTGAGATCACAGAAGACCTGGAATACATAAAGTCAGAGGAATATGAGAGTGGAGGTTCTTATGTTAAGCCTGTGGAGAGTTCTGACGTCCTGCTGACGTTAGATGAAGGACGGGAGAGTTCACAGGATCTCTGCTCTGAAAACAAACACTCTCAGAAGGAGCTGGTTGATGTGGCTGTGGAGAGTCTTCATGATACAGAAGAAATCTTAGAACAAAGACAGTCAGAAAAAGATGCTGTGAGTGGCCCAAGCATAGAGGAGACTTCTCACAAGCTGAGCAAATCTGCAGAAGAAAAAGGTGATCAGCTCTTGAGTCAAAAAGAGCCGTCATACCTTGAAGACTTTGAAGGATCCTCTTCCATAAAACAACCTTCAGCTGAAGAAACGCTGCCTGGAGAACGCTACAAGGATGACTTTGAGGGATCCCTGCTCTCTGCTAACGGGGAGTCCCTGAGGGAGCAGTCCCAGCACTCCCACAGCAGATCCACCAGCCTGGGCAGCGATGGGGACATCAGCGAGTGCCTCAGTGACAGGTCTCTCTCTGGCAGCCTGCACTCAGAGAGGCTGCTGGAACTGAAGTCCCCAACAGAGCTTCTGAAGAATACTGAACGCAGAGATGCAGAGCAAGAACAGGCTCCTGCTTGTTCACCACTGTGGGCCTCAGGGTCAATCCCAGAAGAAACAGATAGTTTGTCCAATTTCAACCTTGGAGACAGAGTACTTGTGAGTAAAGTCCAGCCCGGAACATTGCGCTTCAAAGGGCCAACTAAATTTGCCAAAGGGTTTTGGGCTGGTGTGGAGTTGGATAAACCTGAAGGGAACAATAATGGAACGTATGATGATATTAAATATTTTGATTGCAGAGAAAAGCATGGCATTTTTGCTCCTCCTCAGAAAATCTCTCACCTTACAGAAAGTATCGATAGCCATTTAGACACAAATAAGGATGACGAAGACTCATGCTTTGATGATAGACTGGAGAAACAGCTCAAAACTGAGCAGAAAGATAGAGAAAGTTCCAAACCTGGCAAAGAAGCTGAAAGCCAGAGCAGAAAGGTAACAGAGAACTATTCCAAGGATAAAGCTCCTGTGGACGCAGCTGTTTCAGAAGCCTCAGCTGAGGAAAGGGTTGATGAGGAGGTGTCATCTAAAGCAAGCAGCTTAAAAGAGATTTCTGTAGCTACTGGTTCATTTGCCCAAGAACCGTCAGTGGTGGATTACCTGAAGGATGCTGTAAAAGAGGAGGCCAACCACACTCCTCTCACTTCTAGTGTCGTGGATGAGATTTCCTCTGTTCAGTCAGATGATGTGTCAGATTTCCTTTCTGAAAAACTGGAGAGGCAGAAGACACTGGGAGAAGAATGTGCTGAAAAATTAGATGATCTCTCTCCTGGTGTCGTGGAGAAGCCTGCAACTCCACTGCTGGATTTGCTGACAAAAGAAAAGAACCAGTTAGAAGCACAGCTCAGCCTGCCTCTTAGAGAGGAAGAAAAGTCAAAAGACCAACTGGAAAAGGTCAGTTTGCTGACAGACAGTCTACTAAGAGATTTTGTGAAAGACACAGTCAATCAGTTACAGCAAATAAAGAAGATCAAGAATGAGAAAATCCAGCTCAGCAACCAGGAGCTCTGTGATGTGAAGGAGGAAGCCACTACCCCACCCCAGCAGGTTGAAAAGCAGATTCCAGATGGACTGAATAACTTCTTCCTAAGTTCTGATTTAGAAGATGACAGAGAAGAGCTTTCCTCTCCAGACATGTGTCCCAGACCAGTGAGTAGCAAACATCTTGCTCTGATTTTAAGAGTTGATTGTGCCTTTGACTGGGAATGATTGAATCTGAGGAATGTGGTGTGGCACCAGTTTTTCTCCTGAGTTCTGTTGGATGATGTGGAGATTACCTGTTCTGTATGTGTCTCATATGTTTTTGTGTATCCCAGTGCATGGCTTGTTTTGGTAGCCTTTTATTGCCAACTACATCATTAAAGCATTGAAAAATGTAAGCTGAGCAAGACAATGATGTGACACCAGCTTCATATTTACTCTGTGGTTCTTAATTCACAGGAGAGTCCCGTGTTTGGTGCCAGTGGCCAGGAGGAGCTTGCCAAGAGACTGGCAGAGCTGGAGCTCAGCCGGGAGTTCCTGAGCGTGCTGGGAGATGATCAGGACTGGTTTGATGAGGACTATGGCCTGAGTTCCAGTAAGCTGCAGCAGAAGGAGGCTGAGGAACCAGCAGTGCTGCCCCAGGCAGAGCCGCAGAAAGCGCCAGCAAAGCCGAGCGAGGAGCCTCTGGCTGTCCCTCACACTGCAGTGGAGGTGGAAGGGATGGTGCATGCAGCAGCTGAGGAGCTCTGGAAACTGAAAGAGCTGGGTCAGGATCTTCAGAGCTGCAGCCTCAGAACAGATCTTAGTGGTACCCTCCAAGAGCAGGACACAGACACCATAAACAAGCAGGTTTATAGAAAGGTACGGTCTTCAGACATTTTGGTTTTGCCCTTTGAAAGTTTATCATGGACAGAAGAAGCCATAACTTTTACTTCTTCCTTTTTTTCAGGTGGTATTTGATTTAACAAGAGAGATCTTTGGGGAAATCTTTGCTGAGGATCCTAATCTGAATCAGCCCATTTGGATGAAACCTTGTAGGATCGCATCTGCTTATTTTCGCCGGGTCAAAGATCCAAATGATCTGGATGAAATCAAGGTAGGAAGAAATCTTTGTTGTGCAGGGAAAGTGAGATGAAAATCACTGAGCTGGCATTTACCTGAGTGCTAGAAGATCATAAGAGGTATATCCAGCAAGAGCTAAGTTGAGAAGAGAAAGGAGATTACCAGCCTGAAAGGAAATATGTCAGAATGGTCCTTTTTTACTCAACAGTTTGGCCTCCCTGTCCTTATGGCTGCTCCTGGTTCTTTTTAAACCTCAGTCCTCTGTGCAAAGCTGCCAGGATGACCTTGATCTTATAAAATTGGTATGCTGACAGGCTGCTTGCTGTAGCAGATTTCTGAGGAACTCTGTATGGCTAAATTGGAATGGATCCAACGGCAGGGTTGGGCCAAATGGGATGAGCTAGATTTTTCACTCAGACACACACCCCTGTGCCAGCCTCTCTGAGGACAGCAGGAGTTGCCCAGAGAACCCAAAATTTTGACTAGTGAGGACAGTGTGTTTGACAAGCCAGAGGAGGCCTCCATGTATTGGTGGTAGCACTCAAGGAAGGACAAAATCTCAGAGCCTGGGGCACAAACTAGAGCCTGACTGGACCTGGGTTAAACTTGAAAGGCTGGACACTGGGAAAAAAACCCATCTCCCTTAAAGTGCTCCACAAAGAGCCTTCCATTAGGGCTCATCAGGACACAAATGAAGCCTTACACCTGCACTGGCTTTTCTGAAATTGAAGGGGTTGAATTTTGATTAACTGTCCAGAAAAGTAAAGAAAATAAAGGAATGGTATCTAAATCACTCTGTTAGTTGAGAAGACTTTCAAAACGTGTAGCTGTGGACAGCAGGGGCACAGGACAAGGACATCAAATTCCCACCCTGCTTTCTTTAATATTTCCCATAAAATGAATTGCCAGAAACTTCTGTTTGTGAAGTGTTGAAAGTGTCTGTTCTCAAGGTTGCTACAGCAGTGGGTGTCTTGTTTTTCCCCTCCACAGTTCTGGGTTTAATAATTGTCCTGCCAGCTGATGTGAATTGTGTAGGGTGGCTTTTTAGGGGAGCTGCTTTGTGCATGCCTTGAATTTCTTACCTCAAAAGTGATAAATCTCTCCTTTGCTGTTCTCTAGAACTTCATTGCAGCTGAAGTACTGAAGCTGTTCAGCCTGAGGAAGGAGACTAACCACAAAACAGACTGGCAGAAGATGATGAAATTTGGGCGGAAGAAACGAGACCGGGTGGATCACATACTGGTAAGAGGATAAAAATAAGCAATCATGTCAGGTACTGTCCACCTGACTGAAGGGTGGCACACGAGTGCATTTTGAGTATTCAGTCATGCTGTTTAAAAAATACAAAGTGTGCATGAGGTGTCAGAAGTCCAGTGCCAGTGAGGGAAGCTGACTTGAGTTTATTCTGCCTACTCATTTGACTGGAGTATAAACTTGCTCACTCCCATTAAGTTTAACGTATGAATTTCCAGAAGGAAACGCTGAAATGTTTGACTGAGAGTAAACATTTTCTTTGAGAAGGGAATATGTTTTTCCTCTTACTTTAAAATGTTTTTATTTTGAAGTAATGTTATTTAATTTGAGACAGTGTGATACAGAGACAGAATTCAGTGTTAAAACTGCCTAAGATGGAGTATGTCTGGCTGTGTATAGTTTTTGAAAGTTATTTTGTTAGCTTGTATTGCCAGGATGATTAACATCTTTATTGGCTCTAATGATAGTGAAGGTTCTTCTTGGGAATATGAGTCCTCATTAACGCTGTGCTTCACTTAATTACACCTGAAATTGATTCCACACAACGAGCACATATAAGTAATTTGGAGTCATGGGGAGTGTGGTCTTTTAATTGCCCATCACTGGAGGGTTTCCAACACAGGGGTTTAATTGTATGTAAATAGAATATCTATTTATAGATCCCAATACATCCTGATACACTTGATTCTGGGATATAGAGGTGGTTAAAACATGCACAGATAAGTTCTATGTTTAGATCCACAAGGAACTAATAATACAGCTATTATGCATGAGTACCAGCTTCCTAAATTTTTTTTGCAACATGGCTAGAAAGATTCCTGACTGGAAAAATTTGTTGTAGTTGAAGGCATCCAAAGTGCTTCAGGTGAGGTTTGAAGTTCACACAGTCCAGGCTGTGATTTACATGCAGACCCAGACATCAAAGATTAATAGAGCTTTGACAAGTTTGGCCTAATAAATTATGTGTTAATTTTATTTTGTTCTTACAAGAATATGGTAATAAAACTTCAGCTGAAGACTGGGAATAACTCTGTGAAGGTTGCAGCATGCCATGCTTTAGGAATAAGGCAGTCTCAGGGGCATTTTTTACAAATTTCCACTGTACTGTGAGGCACTATCAGAGGAACTTTTAATTGAAAAGCTAAGGAGATAGTGTTCAGTTTCTCTTGCCTTATTTTATTAAAATGTCTATGAAAAATGAAGTATCTGGACAGCTTTCTCTGTCTCCTAGTTAACCTCAGCTTAAGGTCATGAGTTCTGTGCTAACACAGATCCAAGGCCAGAAGAGGATATACAAGTTCAGGACCTGCTGCCTATCCCCAGTAGCTCATGGGGCAGCCATAAACTGAGGGGCCACATTTAGGATTCTCCACATTTTGTTGGAAGTATATTCAAGTAGTACAAGAGAGCAATTTTCTGAAAGGGAAAATGAGATGGTTTTTGTAGGTTTAGGCGCTGTAGAATCATCTTTAAAAATCACAATTCAAAATACTTAGTTGGAGTTTTTTGTGAAGATGTAGCCAGTAATAAACCACTGCAATGTGTAGGGGATGTCATGTGAATACATACGTGAGCTGATTGATTCTCCACATTCTTTTGATGCTTGTAAAGACAACGACTGCTAAAATAAAACATTTTTAAAGCAGAGATGAACCTTCTTAGGCTTCTGTTGTTTGCATATCAACTTAGAGCACAGTTTCTTCCCAGTTTCTTCATTTGCATTTTCAGTCAAATTAAAATGAAAACATCCCTTCACAGTTTTCTGCTGAGACAACTGTGTATTTTATTGATATTGAGAGGACTGAACACAGCTCACTGTCCAGTACTGACCCAAGAGCTGGGCATGACTTTTTTTTCTTCTGTAGGCACAGAAACAAAAGCCAGGCTATTTCACTGAACTTACTCCCTCCTATCTCCTTATTTAAGTTCAGGTGCTGACAATAGGTTGTTTCCACTCCTTTTTGTTTCACTTGGCTCTTCAGCCAAAACTCCCTGTGCTGATCTGTTTGCATGGGGCTTGAACAAACTCTGCCATTGCTTTCCCTGCCAGCCCCCCTTCTCTTTTCTCTGGAGCTTGAGAAAGCAGAGCTCACATGACACTGCCAAACCTATGTGTTTGGTTTTCACACCTGAGGACCTGCCAGCAGAGCCTTCTGACCTGTTGATTTAACTGCCAAAATGTTTCTCTCCGTGCAGAAACTCTGCAACAAAGCAGGGCTCTTCCTACCAAGCTGCCTTAATTGGAAAGTTCAAGGTGCCACTGCTGCAGCACCCCAGATCTAAACCCAAGGGGAGTGCACAGCAAGAAGAGACTCAAAGCCTCCTTGTCTGCTGTGGCTTGAGGTTTCCAGGCACTCTGAGAGCAAAATGCTGTGAGAATGCACCTGCCTGCCTTCCTCCTGCTGGCTTTCTTCCAAGACACTACTTTATATCTGGGTGCTTATTCTTTTCAGTCTCCCAAATAGTCTACTGACTCCTTAAATGTAGTTTATTTAAGAGATACGGTTTTGAACAGGAATCTCGAGAAATCAAAACATGCTTGACCCACTCTCTAAAGTTCCTTCTGATTTTATTACTTTATGTGGGTTTTTTAGGTGCTGTGACATTTACTAGATGGCCAGCAGGATCATGTGACCATGTTATCTCCTGGTTTTTCTTCTGTGTGCATGCCCCCCCTTCTTTACAATGTTTTTCTTATTAAAAAGTATGCATACCAAAAAAAGGGCACACAGAAAAAAATACCACACACCCTTCTGCATTTCATCACTATTTATGTTTTCCTGTAGGATGGGATTCAGTTAAAAATGTAGTTTTGTTGACTTTACCCAAATGCAGTTTCTTTCTGGTGTAGAGATCTTGCTTCCTGGTATCAAATATGTGAAGTTTTACATTTGTCATGAGAAAATGCAAAAGCAAAGCCCATTTCCATGCAAGCCATGATAGTAGTCAAATATTAAAGAAACTGTCTCAATTGCTTAGGAGCAGTTTGTGGGAGCACAGCAAATGAATCAAACCTTTCCCAGACAAAGGATCTTAACTGCCTTGGCTCAGATGGTGCAGCCAGGGCTGCAAAGCAGCACAGCAGTTTCCACACGTGTTCTGAATGCACTATCAACAGGACTTGCCTGCAGCTGCAAATTGCACATTCTCGCAGTTTTCCTAAAGAATGCTCGAGGAAGTCTCCCTAATGCCAAAGGAAATTGTGCACTCTCCCTCTCAGAGAGGGGGAAGTGATACAGGCAAGAGAAAATTAGTCATTGATACTGTTTTTCTTTCTGGTGCTGTTAAACATCCAGCTTTTCTCTGTCTGGATCAAGTACCTTCTCCTCTCTTGTTCACTTTTACATCTTTATCCCATGTATCCCTTTTCCCTGCTGGAGCACAATAAATAAAATGTCTCATCACACAGTAGTCAGGGAGACAGAATAAACAGCACCTTAGTGTGGAACTGGACATTTGGGTTTGTTCAAGGCCAGTGAGATCAGAGCTTTTAACCTGCTTGATTCTTTTATTCACTTGCTTCCCCCACACCCCCAGTGTTACCTTCACTAAGTCTTGACTTAACTTTTCAGTAGTGGAGTTGCTGCTGGCCTGGGAGGGTTGGGCAGAAAATCCCATCAGTCACTCTCATGCAGCTGCTCCAGGTTACCAGCCTTGGATTCAAGGTCCCTGGGCATGGACCGACCTCCTTCATCTTCAGGATCTTCCTGCATTTACAGGATCTTTCCTGCACCAGCCATCTTCACCTTCTCCCTTTTGGTCCCCTGTTGTTTTTTCTCAAACAACTTCTGCTTTTAGGGAATCCTTTTTCAGCATCACCTCTTCTTTTCATAAGCCCTGTCTCTTTCTTTTCCTTGTGTAAACAATCTATGAAGCTGACCCAGAACTCGTGATCAGTCTGCAAATTGTTTCTTCTATCTAATGCCTCTTTATTGATGGGAGGACTTGGGACATGCTGCTGTTTACTTTATCAGAATTTACAACCAGCACATACAGGTTGCAGGCAGCACATTTCTGTGTGAGAGTTCAGGAGTCTCTTTCAGACATTCACCCCCACCCAAACCCACAGCCAATTATCTACCACTTGCTAGCCTTCCATTTAAATTATTTTTCACCTACAACACTCCTTCAGAGTTTGGTTGCAAATAATGTTGCTCCTTCCTTATTAGTAAGAAGCCTAATGAAGCCATTAACACCTCATCCTTGAGAGCTGTGTGGGAAAGAGGTGCTGCCTGTGGTAGCACAGATTTGTAAGCGTGACTCTTCCAAAGCTGTTTGCAGGATGAGATCCCTGCCCCTCTCCCCAGCTCTCTTAAGAGAGGGAGAAAGGAGCTGTCAGCCTGAAGCCCCGTGTCTAACTGGGGCCTTGTGAATGGCTGCAAACCCTGCAGCAGTGCTGCTTCCCTGGGGTTCCCATAGCAGCCTTTTCTTGGGCTTCACACTGTGCTGGGCTTATTGAATCATCATTGTGCCTCAGCAGCTGTCAGCTTCAAAACAGACTAGTTTCTGGGAGGTTTAGCTTCAGGCAAAGGGAAAAGGGTAGGTTGGGGCAATAATTCATGTTCTGTCTCAGAAAACAACATTATTACATACTGCTCTTGGGTGAGTGGATTTTTCAGTATGTTTAACCTTAGTTTGGCAGTGTGTTGGTGTCTGCCCCACTTGTACACTGTAAGTGTATTTCAAGTTCAGATTAAGATTTATGGGCAAAGGAGGTTTCTGCTGAAGCTGAGCACAGACTGAGATCTCAACAGGTTTTCTGTGTCATTTTAAATACGAGTGATGTTTGCACTCATTCCTTCTTTTCTAAAAAGTTTCAGCTGTGTTAAGGTTTATCTGTAATATTGAAATGGCCACATTTTAAATAAGTTTAATTGAAGACATCCAGTTTGGAGAGACTCTCAGTAAGATTTGATTTGCTGAATGAAATTATGTATTTCAATCTGATACTAAACCACCTATTTGTCAGTGAGCAGTAAAAGAGGATTTTCTTTGTCAACAATTTAGTAACAGAAGGGAATAAGTACTCTTTGAATGTATTGGTACAAAATTCCATTTGTAGTAATGCTGTCAAATCCAAGGAAGTGTGGAGTATTCTGTGCAAATGAGTTGAAATGCTGTCTTGTAACACATGCAAACATTCTGACTTTTGGAATTAGTTGTTTCCTTAAAGTTTTCTTATTATATTATAAACTGAACCGCAGTGAAATCTTTTCTTTTTCTCCTTCCCCTGTTCAAGGCCTTTCTGTTATTTCTTACCAGTTTAAGCCTCATGGAATCAGCTTCTTGCAAATACATAATTAGAGACTAATTAATTAAGAGAGCTGCTGGTGTTGGCCAAGAATATCCCATTAGCTGAGTCCTTTCAAGTGAAAAACTTGTGCAGGCATATGAAAGCCTTTAAAATGGGTGCTACAGTGAAAAGTGGAAAACATTCATAGAGTGAAATAGCCTGGTTCAAACAATCTGTGTTCGTTTTGCTATTCCAAGCGTTTCCTGTAATCTCTTACAAAGACAGATATGTTGTTGGCAGATACACTCTGCTTTGGACTCTTTCTGGAACTTTGCAGGCAATATTATTTTAAGTCAACAGAATTGTAACGTTTGTATTGCCTTTCTACCCTCCAAGGTGCAGGAGCTCCACGAGGAAGAAGCGCAGTGGGTGAACTACGACGAGGACGAGCTGTGTGTAAAGATGCAGTTGGCAGATGGGATCTTCGAGGCCTTAATCAGAGACACTGTTGATGTACTGAACCAGATAAACGAGAAACAGCGGAGGCTGCTGCTTGTCTGACAGGGCTGAAGTGAGCTCAGAGCTGCCAACCACGGAGTCATGGGCCTCCCTGACTCCTGACCTGCTCTCCTCCCTGCACGTGCTGCAGCTGGACTTCCACGCGTGGGGTTCCTGGGCAGTTCAGATGGGATGAAAAGAACCTGAACTGGCTGCTGAGACCTCGCACCGGATTTACTGTTTGGAACAAGCTGATCCCTCACTTGAGGCTGCTTTGAGGAGGGCTCAAGACTGTTCGTGTGCCAATGCAGTTATGTCACATAACTGTCAGCAGCTGCCCAGGGCCCTGGCCTGGGGCTTTGACATGTTTGGCTTGTTCCCTGAAGGGTTGGGTTAAGTTGGGATATTGGCTGTTTTGCTGGAATGGTGGTCAGCCATAAGTACTCAACTTGTCTTTAGAAATGTGAGTCATTTGGAGAAGCAGCAGTTTGGTTAGGTTTTGGTGATAAACAAAGACTTACCATACTGAACAGTGTTATAACCTTAACACATCTTCTCCTGCAGCCCTAACAATGTGCGTCAGTTCTGCTTCAGAGCCCGTTTAATTCACTTCTCCTTGAAGCTGGTTTTTATCTTTCTTCTGTGATGTGGCACCAAGCGTGGTGCCAGCCCAGTCCAGGGAAATTAGATGATGTTTCTTCCTGCCTACAAGTAAAGAATTCTTGCTGCTTTGCTCTGAGGCAGAGCAAGATAAAGCCTAATGTCAAGCGTGAAAGATGAGCCCGTGGACAACTTTCCTCCTACCGTGTAGCACTTCTCTTCCTGGAGCACCAGCTGCTCCCAGATAATGGATACTCAGGATTTTCTCAGGCACGAGACATGCAGGAGTGGAAAATACTTCCTCACAAAAATTTGGCCTTCAATCCCTCAGCTCTCTCCCTTGCTGTCACCTATCAAATCGGAGAAGCTGATACTTGAACAATTTAGAGAATGGAGTGTATTCACCAAAGAAAGCAGTGTCTGGTGCTTGACTGTCTGCATGTTTTGTGCTTGTGGGTTTTTTATTTATTTTCAGATAATTTATTAAGTGGATTACAGGAGAGTGTCCTGTGCAGTTGGCTGCACTGTCTTTGTTTTGAGACAGACGAACTTGAGAGAGCATCTGGTTTGGAAACTTCCAGAGCCCCATATTCTTCACACAAAACCTCCATCTTCATGAGGCAGATACGAGAGAGGTGAAGGTAGGAAGAACCAAACCTCAGTGACCAAGGGTGGGATGCAAGGACAGGACTAGGAGTGGAGCTTGAAAACCAAAGCAGCTGGTTCAGAGACGATGGAGAGTTGAGGGGGCTGAGCTGAAAAATTGCATGAAAATTCTCAGCTCTTTTATTCCCTTCCTTTTCCAGAACTTCTGCACGATGTTATGTGGTTGGTTTGGTGCTGGATTCATCTGCAGTGTTGTTCTGCTGAGTGCTGGTTCCTGACCTATTCCTCCTGTTCCTGTGTTTTTCTTGGAGGAAAATGGAAAATCTGGGGTCAAACGGTGATGCCTTAACAGTGGATGCCCCTGTCTGCCAATCTGGGACAAGACCCAGAGGAAAGTCAGATTCTCCAGGCACTGGAGTGTAGACGGACACTTTGAAGCCCTCAGACGTGCCCCAAAGATGCTGCAGCCCACAACAGGCATAGCAGGGAGATCTCAACTGTTTCATTCTTGGGCTTCCTGCTGTGCTTACCTCTGCTACTGCTGCAGTTTGGTTTCTCTTTTCCACCTTTTTTTTTTTTTTTGGTTGTTTATTGTTTGGGATTTTTTTTTTTAAAGCTATCATTGGAATATTTGCATTTTGCACAATGACCCACAGCTGGTAATTCTTCAGGGACAGCGCTGGGAAATGTTGGGTTTGCCAGAGGTCCATGCAGATTCTCAGAGGTAGTGTTGCCAGCACTTCACTTGTGAGTTAGTGGTGAGCCATATCCATGGGAGTTCTGTGAGTGGAAGAACAAGGAGGAGGTCATGGTGGATAAGGACACCTCCAGTGGGCATATCCAAGTCTGTTCCACAGTTGTGGCCCTTCTGGCTGGCTGGAAGTCAAATGGTCTTGGTGGAGCATTACTCAGCTTTTTTTTTCTCAAGTGATTCATTTGTTCATGTAAAATGTCATGATGCTGAACCAGGAAACCCTTGGATCCTTAAGACAAAAGCAAACTAAAGCTGCTAGATTTAACCAGCGTGGTGTCACTGACTGGGTCACCACCTCAGAGTCCCTTTCCTGGGTGTATCTCTTGCAATAGCAAGGATTGCTATTTTTATAGGTAGCAGTTATGGAAAGAGGACAGAAACCTGCAGAGTCGGTTTGTACCTGGAGCATCAGGCTGGGTTCTGTTCTGTAGGTACCATGGCAGTGTTGAGAAGGTTGTCCTGCATCCCCTGGGCTTTTTGCTGCTCTGAGGGGCTCATGGGGTGTTTCTGGTCTGTCCAGCAGCAGGGAGGAGCTGGTGCAGTCGGGCTTGACGAGGTATTGGGATGTTGGAGATCATGTGCCTGTTGTCTTCTGCCTGTAGTACCCTCCACAGAAGCACTAACTATTTTTAACAGCTGTTTGGACAGAAGGAAGCTGTGTCTAAGTAATGGCTTTGTTCCTTTGCAGACATCACTGATTTTTTTTGGTAGCAATCCTTGCTAGGAGCAACCTAAAATGACTTGAACGTACGTGAATTATCTTCTCAATACCTCACGTGTGTTGAGTTGCTTTGAGTTGAGTGTAGGTTCAAAACCTCGAGTGGGTTGAGTACTTGTGGACTGATGATCACTGCAATGAAGCAAGGGTCAGGCTGGGTCAGGCTGGTAGTGAGGAGATGTGGGGAAGCCTGGGCTCCCACAAACAGGCTGAATTCTCTGCTTCTCTCCCCAACCTTCCCTTCGTAAGAACAAGATGATATTTCTGCGTCCTGGTTATCTCGGTGCAACCACATAAGAAGGTTCAAGGCTGGGACATTTTGTTGAGACCCGTGAGCTGTTTGGGGTGGCAGCTGCCATCACTGGGAACATGCTGTTCCATCTCTGGAAGGATCTCAGAGCCAGGTGGGAAAGCCCAGGCTTGTGGGAACACAGAGTGTGAGTACCTCTGTAATAGCAGGATGCTCTGTGAGCCGAGCCCTGGAATATCAGTACTTCTGCCTTTCAGAAAAGGCTCGTTGCTCACAAGGTGGAATGAGGGATTGAAAAATCCCATCTTGTTCCTTTTCCTTTCTTGAAAAAGTGGCCTTAGCTTTTTGCAATACTTGAATAAGTGTGTACCTGCAGAAGACCTTCAGTAGCACAGTGACAGAGACCTTTTAAGTGACTATTCTGCGAGGAACTGTGTGCAGTTCCCATTTTCATATCTCTTTGCTACCTTAAGAATATTAGGAAAACTTTTCAGCAGACAGACAGTTGACTCTTACAAGGTATTTAGTGCATCTGAAGTGTTTACAAACCAACTAAAGTGGAGAAAAGCAAACTATTGAACTTATTTGTAATTTAAGTGTTAAATGCAAAATTATATACAGATGAAAAAGGAATACTGTAATTAACCTGCATTTACTAGGGGTTTTTTTTTTTCCTTGATTTTGCAGAGCCTTTTGATACACATTTGCAAAGCCGCCTTTTGGGAGGCTTGGTCTCCCTGTGTACTCTGTTGTGGAGATGCTGAAAAGAAACCCTTTTACTGTGTATGTGTAAATAACCTGGTAACCTGGGGTTTGGGCCAGTTTCAGCTCATATTCACATCCACAGCAGCTTTGCACAGTAGACAGACCCAAGGATGTGGAGGGGTTGGGGAGGGATTTTTGTAATTAAGAACTGTAAAATAACCAGGGTGGTCCCTGTGTACACCAGTGTAAATATCTTTGGTAACTGAAATGTACTTTAAGAGAACAAAATCTGTAAATAAACTGATTTATAAATTAATCTAGTTTCCTGGTTTTTATAAAATGGAGCTTTCTAATTACCCAAGTAGTTGCTAATTCTGACTGAGTCCTGGAGATTTGTCCCTTGTACGTCCCCTTTCTCTCTGATGCTGTACTTGGGATGCCAATCACAATCTACAAAATCCCATTAGAGTTGCCTTAATTATGATCATAACCTCATTAGAATTT
Source organism: Petroica traversi (assembly GCA_025920805.1). Lineage (NCBI taxonomy): Eukaryota > Metazoa > Chordata > Aves > Passeriformes > Petroicidae > Petroica > Petroica traversi. Next base: position 1,545,262 of record JAHLSL010000052.1, read on the forward strand.
TCTTATTGTTAAAGCTGACGGTTGATAAAACCAGAAAATAGCATTGAGCAATCATTGCAGGAGTTCGCTCTGGGAGAAAAACTACTCGTTGCACATATTTAAAATATATTTTAAAAACTCATGGTTTAAAACATTTTTATGTTAAACAACAGTTTTGGAATTAAATTCTTCAGAGCCTCAGTCTTGTTTTGTATACCTCAATTAGGCTCTTAAATCTATAGAAATGCTGTTAAAAGCACTGATCCCTTCCTCAGCAAGGGGCAAACATTGCTCCCTGGAAACTTTTATGTATTGGTGGAACCTTTCTAAACCTTCACTGTTTCCTTTGCAGCACAAAAAGACCCCAAATCTCTTTAACACATGGAAGGGCCTGGAGCTCTGTGAGAGGACGGCCAAGCACTTGCAGTGCCAACCTACAGGTGTGGGCACCTGGTGATGGAGTGGCAGCATGAAGGTGTGAGCCAGGGAGCACAGGTGTTTATTTTATTCCTCAGTGCCTGTGGCCACCCCTGCTCTGGTACCTTTGCTGTGTCTTGGTTCCTTTAATAAAAGTTCAGCCCAGCAGAATAGGCTTTGCTTTCCATTTACTGCAGACCCTGTACAAAACCCAGCATTGGTCTTTGCAGCTTGGAGGACATTGTGTGACCACCAACTCCTCACCTGCCTGGAAGAGGTGTCTGTATTAAATGAGGGGGACCTGTATGAACTAAACCATTGCAGTTATTTGTTCTTTGCTTTTCCTTAGCACAGGAACCTCATCCTGGAGCAGGACTTGCTGCGTTCAGGCTTCCATTACAGAAGCAGCTCTGCTGCAGTCCTGCAGGGCTGGTGTGCAACAGGACTGGTCCTCAGCAGAGCTGCTGGGGACACCTCACAGCCCTCAGACAGACAGGAGGACGTCACAGCCCTCTGAACTGGCCAAACACAGCGGTGGGTCCTTGGATGTCCAAAGGGCTGAGGCAAAGTGGTGCTGCAGCCTCTGTGTGCTCGTTAGTGAGCAGCAGGAGAGCATCCATGTCGTGCCTTTCCCCGCCCCACAGCGATTTTACTCCTGTATTTTTGGACAATCAGCTACTTGCATCCATCCCTGGAATGGACTTAGAGTGCATTTCACGTTGGAAAAAAGAAAAATTGATCTGTGCTTCTCTGGCTGAAGAAGAGGCTTCCTTTAAAAACGGCTGGAGCGGTGGGAATGCTGCCAGGGCGCTCCGGCGGGTGACGCAGCAAAGTGCTGCATTGCTCCTGCTGTCCTTGCCCAGGATGCCCAGCAATCAGCGTGATGAAGGCTCTCATTTCCTCATTTGCAAGTCTTATGTTGCTTCACTTCGTCACTGACTTTCTACCCATGGTGTTTGTGCAACTCTTCCCAGAACCCTCAGAGCTCAGTGCCTTTGACAGCCGTTTCACCTGTGGAACCTGGTGAAACTCCTGGGTTGGGCAATGGCCAGAAGCTGCCTTCCCAGTGGATGCCTGGATTGAGTGGGACTGTGTGGTGCCTCCCTTCCCAGGTACAGTCCACTCCCAGATGCCTCCCTGGGGTTGTGGTGCCAGCTGCAGCCATCCCACGTGCTAAAATGCCTGGCAGAGCCCTGGAGCATTTGAAATGTTGACTCTGCTCCAGACGTCCTGTGCCCTGCCTAGCACAAGGGCTTCTGCAATGTCCAGGCTCTCATTAACACAGCCCTCGGAAGAAAAGGAGCTGGTGGGGAGCTGCTGAACACCAGCAGCTCTTCAGAGTGCAGGAAGGAGAGGAGGGGGGCTGCCCAGCCACTGGCACCCAGCCCGGAGCATGGGCCATTGCCTGGCAGGAATGCAGATGAGATGTAATGGAGTTTGAAAGCGTAGGGCACTCTCTGGGATGTCAGTCCTGTGGGGGAGGGAGAGGCACCCTGTGAGACCTGGAAACTGGAGCAAACAAAGCGCATAGCCCCAGCCCTGCACCTTCCTGCCTCCTCCTGAATAAGGTGCTGCAGAAATTTGGGGAAAAGGAAGAGAATAGAGTAGCTCTATTCAGGAGGGTGATAGTTGGGCAGGTTCAGGGGTACAGAGGAGGTTCCTGGAGCACAGATGCCTTCTTTGCCTGCTAAGTGTGCTGATGGCCTGGAGCAGGTGGTTAGTTCCTGCTCTGAATGTTTCTCTTGGCCCCAGTTTTCCAGCCCTTTGCTCCACCTGTACAAGACCTGCTGTGTCCCTCGGGCTGTGTTCCCTCCCTGATGTTGGTTTCCAGTGGCTTCCTCTTGCATGAAGTCTAGACTGACTCGAACTCGGATTTTGTCTGAGAATTTGCTGGAGGTGGAATTAACACCACTCTTCTGGGGGGGAGTCACAGATTTGATTTGAGTTGATTCCAGCAAAACAAAGGAGGCTGCAGGGGATCCCACTGTTCACATGGCTTGGCTTGAGGAGCTCTGCCAGGAGCCTGGTCCAGAATCTGTGTCTGGCTGCATTGCTCTGTGGTCAGATAGAGCCAGCACTGCTCAGTGAACCTGTGATTGGGCACAGCAGTCCTTGGTAGGTGAGACCTTGCTTACGTTGCAGGACTACTGTCAGAGCAAGAGAGGAGTGCTCCGTTGTCATCCCTGTGGTATTCCCAGTTTCATGTACAGCAATTAAACCACCTGCCAAATAATGATGTGGCAAATCTGGGCGGTGTGGCCTCCTCCAATCTGCTCCTTAGAGCTGGGAACATGAGCTGGACTGGAAAACATCTGCTCTGTGCAACCTGGGTCACGGTAATCATTTATGACTGTTAGGAGATGTGAAATTTGCAGGTAAAACGTTTCCTACCCAGACATACCAATGGCAGTGCCAGTTCCTCCTGGTCTCCCTGGGTTCCTCTGAAAAGAGCAAGGGCAGCGTGGCTGCTGCCCTTTGGAGCAGGGATGAATCAGCAGAGGGTGAATAGCAGGAGGTTGGTGCTGCTGTATTCTCTCTGCAGACGCAAACTACGTGAACACATTCATCACATCCTGAGAATGCACCCCGGATTTGCTTTTGTGCCTCTTGTTATTACAGGCTGGTTGGGCTTGAAAGGTAGAAATCAAGGATTTCCGACTGAGCCTGTCTCGTGGAGTCAGCAATTCCCAGCTGCCAGTGGGGGCTTGGAGGAGCAGTGCTGGTCCTCACAGGTGTCACCTGGCAGAGCCAATGCAGAGAGTGGGATGTCGGGATTCACGTCTGCTCCAGGTGTAACTCCCTGTCTTGAGAAAGCTGGCACATTTGTGGCACAGATGCTGCCAGAAGTCTTGTCTGAAGCCATATCTCAGCTGAGGTGTGACTTGTGCCTCCAAGGGAAAAGTGCCACCTGCATGGGAACGTCAGGGAGTTGCAGGTGGCACGATTTTCACTCGCTCTCTGAGGGGAATGAGGCTTTCTCTTTTATTCTCAGAAGGTCCACGCTTTAAGTGGTGCTATGTTGAAGATCAAAGAGAACTTCCTTGAGTTCATCATCTTGTGAAGTCTGGAGAAAACTGTTGAGGCTCCTCTGCAGGGGAGTTGGATGCAAACCTCTCCGAAATGCCAGTGACGGGGCTGCCGTGATTCTCTCATGAGTCTTGCATTGGTTGCGTGTTTTCCTTGGAGTCAGTTCCTGGAATCACACAATTAGGTAGGAACGTGTTCTTTAATTTTCAAGGAAGAAAGTCCATTTCAGGATCTCCCTGGCCATGAACCTTCACGAATGTGAAGGTCTGCTCACCAGGCCATTTTCAACCTTTTTAATAGGCAGATCCATGCTTTTAAAATTGGACAATAAAATCCTTTCTTCATTTTCTGAAATGTAGTCTTTTCCATCACTTCAAGGGCTGAACACATAAAACCCAATCACTCTTTCCTTGTCTCTTCTCTAACCCAGCACAGAGGTGATCTGAGTACCTTTATGTCTGAAAATGGCCCATTTTGGGCGCACTGAACAAGTTCTGCAGGGCTTAGATGATTTTGGTGAGATTGTGGCCGCCTTTGAGGTTCTCAGCCTGTTGACGTTGCCCACGCCTCGCTGACTTCAAGGAGATTTCTGCTGGGTGTTAGTGTGGGAAAAGAGATTTCAGAGCTGATGAGCTTAATGAACTAAAGCCACTGCTCAGAGATGGTGCAGCACGGGAATCTCAGTGGTCATCCTTAGCCCATGGCCTTGCTACAAAGTGAAGCCAAATTTTCCCAAAATTGAGGATGCCAAGGTAAATGCTGAAAGCTCGGGCTGTGAAAACCAAGCAGGTTCCTAAATGTGCCATGGGAGCTTAAATCTGAGCTTTGGGGTTGGCTGGGATTCAGCAGCTGGGCATCCAGAGTCACCCAGCACCTGTCCCCTGGTTTTGCTACCTGCAGGTTCTTTTGGCAGCCAGAGAGGACAAAAAGGCAGAGAGCACTGAAAGGGCGTTTCTAAAACCTTCACAGACTTCTACTGCTTCTTGATTGTTATTAATTCATCTTAGTTGCTTTCAAATCCAACTTTAAAAGGGTCGTTTCAAAGCCTGTGCTTCATCTTTGGCTTCCCATGCCCTGTCTTAGGGTGTTCTGTAATGAAAACACGTCTCTTCCCAGTCTGAGGTGGAAGAAAAGCCTCATCTCTTGCTTTGCAGCAGCATTCAAAGGGAAAAAAAAAGGATTCTGGGGCAAGTCTGTGCCTGGAAAACTCCACACCCTGCCGCTGAAAGAGGCTATTACCTGGGGAGCCTTGGGGATGGGACGTGCCAGCTGGGCAGCAGGGTCGGCAGCACCCGGCTGTTCCCGGGGCAGCAGGAAGCAGAAGCATCCCCACCCCAGGGCTCCGGGGGATGAGCAATGCCATGGCTCACCTCCAAAGGAGCCGGAGCCCCGGGGTGTGGGCTCTTGCCCCTCCGCCTCGCTGTGAGATGCTGCTTTTGCATCTAAAATGGATTCAAGGAATTTGGGCTGCCTGGGAGGAAGGGGTGAGCTGAATGGGGAGGATGCTGGCAATTATGCTGGCGCTGAGCACCTCTCCTTTGCCTTGATAACCTAATCAAGCTGATGAGCCCTGAAAATGAGGCTTTAACCCAGGGTGAGATAACGGTGGTGATCTCCACGAACACGAGGATTTTTGTATTTTAATCACCAGCTGGATGAGGGCAAGTCCTGGCAAGGTCTCTGTCAGTAGTGAGGGTCCACCTTTCAGAGCAATCCTGCACAGGCAGGACTGTGCCTCTCACCCTCCTGGTTAGACAACGAGGCGTGATAATCCCTTAAGGACTTAATTACAGCTGGCAGGGCTGGAGCAGACCATCTTCTGCCGCATTCCCATCAGCCTGGACACACGGAAGATGGGTGGGAGCAATCCCACAGGTCGTGTCCGCCATGCTCTGACCCCCCAGGCCAGGCTGTGTCAGGGAGCCCGGAGCTGTGCCCCGTGTGGAGCCCCTGCTCTCGGCTGCCCCGGCGAGCCTGGGCTCTGGCAGGCTTGTTTTTCTAGCATGGCAAGTCCGCCTAAAATGCCTAGGTGGGGCCCAGCGTGGATAATGGCCTTCCTGGGGACAGAACCAGCAATGAACCCTCAGCAGCCATAGGCACCCCCAGCAACAGAGGTTCCCTGGCCTCAGGGGCTGGGGATGGAGCAGAGGGCTGGATTTTGGGGCTGTGTCCACCCTGCTCTGCCCCGGGGCACTGAGCAACGGGCACCTTCCGTCTGGGAGCGGGTGACGTGGGTGTGTGCGTGAGCCAAGGCACGGCCGGGCCTGGCTGGGAGGATGGAATCACCAAATCCTGGAATGGTCTGGGTTGGAGAGCACCTTAAAGGCTGTTTGGTTCCATCATCCTTCCCCTGGGCCAGGTTGCTCCAAGTCATCTCCAGCCTGGGCCTGAACAATTCCAAGGATGGGGTATTCACAGCTGCTCTGAGCAGCCTGTGCCAGGGCCTCACCACCCTCATGGGGAAGATTTTTTTTTTTCTAATATCTAATCTAACTCTCAGTTTGAAGAAAACATGCCATTGAAGAGGCCACTGGGGATAAAAAGCTGATGTTTTTAGATGCAGAGCTGGATTTTGTGGGTGTCACTGGATATCCTTGCAGGGCTGGGGAGAGGGCAGGGATGTCTCCAGGGTCCCCATTCCACAGGGTGCCCAGGTGGTGCCCAGTGACACTGGCTGATGTCAGGGCATCTGGCCATGGCACTGCCCTCGGGGTGCCCACGATGGTGTTTTCAGGCTGAATCAGCCGCCTTCGCCATTGCAGAATCGCAGTTTCATTTAGGTCAGGAAAAACCCCTGCGACCATCGAGTCCAGCCTGTGACCCAACAGCACCTTGTCAACCGGCCCACGGCACTCAGACCCACATCCACTCTTTCCTTAAACACCCCCAGGGACGCCACCTCCCCGGGCAGTCCTCACTTTACCAGAATTTTATAATTTCATGCCGTTTGTCCCCTCACGGAAGAGCAACACCGCAGCATAGGCCGGGTGCGGGGGAGCACTGGGCCTCCATTCAGGGCGCGGGTGCGCCGTGAGGGCACCGGAGGCCTACCGAGGGTGAGGGGCTGAGGGGAGCCGTTCGTGCCCGCTCCCGGTGCGGGGGTTCCCCGTCTCGTCCCCGCGTTGTCCCCGCCCCGGCCACTGCCCGGGG
>JAHLSL010000052.1:1581194-1626502 GCA_025920805.1 Petroica traversi
GGAATTGCTCTGGATTTAACAGTGCAAAGGAAGGAGAAAAGGCAGAGCGAGAGCAGTGCAAAGCCACAAGTCCTGAGGGGATGCTACCTGAGCAAGCAGCACCCAGAGCAAGTCCAGTCTGAGGTGCTGGAGCTGAGGATCTGCAGGGACACAGAGGGAGCCCAGCACAGCTTGGCCAAAGCTCCTTCTCATCCAGGACTGGAGGCTGACCCTGGGAAGGGCCTCAGAGTGCTGCTTCAGCACTGCAGGGACCCCCAAAGTCACACCAGAGAAAGCAATCCCTGCCTGCTTTTGCACCCAGAATTTATAAGGCATTCACAGTCTAGAATGGATCCATAAGTCCTTGCCCCATCTCCTGCCCCCTGAATCTCCAGGGAGGAAAGCAGCACATCCCAGGCAGGACATTTTCAGCACTGCCTCGCTCCTGGCTTTTGCCCATCACTTCTCTCTGCACAAAACTCAGATGGTTTAGAGCTGCTGGCCACCCTTCCTTGAGCACCAGCTCCAGGTGCCTGTGCCCACGGCCTGGCACAGCTGTTAATGGCACACGTTTTATTCCTCACACCTCTACCAGGAACCGCTTTTTCATCCCTGATTTTCTCTGCCAAGATAGAGTCAAGTTTGACCTGAGCTCTTCTCTGTCCTAGGATGTAACAGTCTTACCTGAGGGTGCTAAGAAAAAAAGAACCAGGAAAATCAGGGAAAGCCTTAGCACTGAAGAGCTGGACTTGGCTGACACCAGCAGAAGTCCCAGATCCAGGATTTTCCCTTCGCCTGTGCAACTCAGATCCTAGTGAAGCCAAAACCTGCCTTACAAGGCCATGAGGCTGGCAGCTTCCTCTTGCACTGGAAGCAATTGGTTTTAATCATATTTTCGGTGTTTTTATGAAGCAACCGACTGACTCCTTTAGTAATTAGAGTGTCTTTTGCATTACTCTGCAGTCTTCTACTGATCCAAAAGGACAGGCAGTAATGTCTCATTAAAATAAATTCAATGTGTGATTGGAGTTTGTATTGAAAGGATAAAAAAGGGTTCAAAAAGGGGAAACAGGTTGGTGAGAAGCAGGTGGGGAGTGGGAGAGGCTGAGCTGAGGTGGGCACATCCCTCTGCAGAAAAAAGCCTTCCAGAGGTGCCAAGGAATCCACGGAGGCAGCTCCTGGGATGGGGAGCTGGTCCCACAGGGAAAGGTGGCTCACTCATCCCATGCCCTGTCCTTGAGCAGGCTGGGGACACCCCTGGGGACGAGCAGAGCCGCTGGATTTATGGCACCCTGGGACCCTCGATTTGTCAAGGGCCGGAGCAGCAGCCCTGACATGGCACGGGTGAAGATGAATTTCCATTCAGCGCAGTTCGCCTCCCGACTCCATTAATCCTCAGGGTTCAGATGATGAATTTTTTTTTATTATTTATTTCCCCTGCAGCTTCCCCTCCCACTTGCCCTGCCAGAGCCGAACAGATGGCGCTTTGCAGGGAAGCCGGGGCGCCCAGGAGGATACAGAGCCTGCCCACCCCGCGGCCACGTGGCCACCGCTGCTCCGAGAAGCCTTGATTTCCTCTGGGAGAGGCAGCAGCGATGATTTCAGAATTCCCGGTGGATGGAGAGGAGCCGAGGAGCGGGGGCTGCTCAGCAGGGACACTGTGACACAGCCACGGGCAGGGTGTGGCCGCTGTCCCCAGCCCGGAGCGGGGTGGCACCGCGGGTCCCGCCGGGCCGGGGCCGCCGTGGCCTCCACTTAACCCCCGATTAAAGCCGGGCTCAGCGGCGATCGGAAGGAGCCGGGATTTATAACCCACAGCAGGATGCGGTGTGACACGGGCTGTAATCAGGAGAGCTGTCACCACAAGGACAGCTGTCAGGCCACGCCGCGCATAAAAAGGGATGCGGACACCCTAAAAGCAGGGGCTGCCTTGCTGATGGGATTTAACCCTTCCCTGAACTCCAGAGCAGAAGTGGAGGCCTTGTGAAGGCACTGCCCTGCTCAGAGATGTGTCCACAGGAGCTCTGCTGCCTCTCTGCTGCCATCAGCACCTGGGCTGTGAAGTGCTGACCCAAACGGGACTGGGAGGTGACAGCCAGCTCCAGTTTCAGGCCAACAAGCACTTGAATCAAACCCAGTCGCTCAATTAAGGAGCTGTTTCCAAGCTCAGGGTGATTCATGGCCAGAGCAGCAAGTAGGGGAATGAGGATGCCCTGGGGGCCACCAGGAACACCCATGGGAACACCAGAGCTGTGTGCCAGCAACCCAGAGAGGCTTCCCAAAGATTTGGGGTAATATTTAAGGGGAAGAAAAAATTTCAACACCTAACAAAAATTTAGGAAGAAAACCGTGGGAAACTGTCATTATTGAAACAACTGAGCTGGAAGGGTGGCTCAGAGAAACAATTTCTAAAATAATGTTCATTATATCAGTTATGTTTTGTTGTGTAGAACAACCTGCCTCAGTCCCCAGCCAGAGGGATCCACCTGCATGGAATTTCAGATCCATCCACCTTTTCCTTTCACATCCTGGGCTTGCTCAAAGCAAATGCTCTTGGATAACTTCCATAAGTGCAATGCTTTTGCAAAACCTGTTACAATCTCCTGTGCACCCCTCAGTCCTGGAATTGGGAAAGCATCTTCCCAGGAGAGAGAAAGCCCAAACTGTGGAATGGATTAGGAAGAGAAAGAGGCAATGTGGCATTTTAAGCATTGTCCATCTGCAGTCAGTGCTGTTCTAAGCAAGAGATTCACCATTCCAGTCACAGTGATAGGAATTTGAAAAATACAGGAAGGATCCCACAAGGAGAAATCACACGTTATTGGTTCAGGGGCCCTGGAATCTGGGAGTTCAGCTCAGATCCAAGCGCTGTGCTTTGGACTGATGTCTGCAAAGCAATTTTGCCATCCTGCTGATGCCCTTGTGGGGAGATCAAGAACAGAGAGAAAGACACAAACACTTCAGAATGACAAGTGTGCTCTTAATTACAGTGACAGGCATCAAGAGAGAGCACAAGATAATAACTGGCTATGTCTTAATTTTGGGAAAAAAGATTAGGATCCAGATTAAATTGATACTTTTTTCCTATTCCCCGCACATCAGCACCGCACGCGTCACTTCAGCCTCCACTTTTCTCATTTGGAGATAGAACAATCTTTCAATTAAATCATGTATCTAATTAGCCTGCAATTGTAGGAGGGACACCAACTGTGACTTGCCCCTGCTGATTTTGGTAGTAGAGAAGCTGCTGCTCTCTCAGCTGTGATCACACAGGTTTGTCACCAGGACACAGGAAGGTGGAGGCCACCTTGTTTGTCCCCTTCCCCTGGCCTGTGTCACCTGTTAAAACTGGCACAGACCCTCCCTGAAGGCCAAGGGATTTGGCACCCCCTAACCTGAGCCACACACAGCCACATCCTGGAGGTGAAAAGGGAAACTCTGCTTCATTAACTGGGAAAAGGAAGCAGAATGAAGGGAGGGCAGCAATCTTCCTCACTGCTTCTCCAAGGCTCCTATCCTGCCATGCTGGGATTTGCCACTGGTCAATCAAATCCAGTTTCCCTGCTCATTTTTCTCCTGAATTTTGCTTTCTGTGTGTAGAGCTCTGTGCTGCTAAGAAGGAACAGCCAAGCTTAGAGGCACTTACCATAATGGAGTGCAGTCTGGCCTTCCCCATCCTGAAAAAGAGAGAGACTTGATTTTAGAGGTACAGGTAACAGTGTGGTGATACAAATAAATCCCAGTTTAAAAAAACAGGCTGAATCACAGCAGTGTTTTAATTGACTAGACAAACAGCCAGGACACCCAGGTATGTGACAGCTGGGATTTGAATCATCATCCAGCCTCAGTCCCTATTGATGGATAATCAATATCTGTCCACCCGTAGGAGTGCGTGGATCACGTCATGACGTGAGTGTAATTCAGTTCATACTGTTATCACTTCCAGCCCATAAAAATGAGGGATTTCAGTCCTATGGCCTCACTCTGGGATTCTCACTACTCCTGATGCTTTAGTGCAAGATGCTTCAGTGCAAATCCAACTGCTTGAGAGAAGGGTAAAGCTCACACAGCTCACACAGCTCACACAGCTCACACAGCTCACACAGCTCACACAGTGAGCTGCACTCTTCAGCACAAGGTATCACACAGGGAAAAAAAAAACCCAGTTCCTTCCACTTGAATAAATCTTAAATTCCTGCCTTCAGAATTTAGGTCTACCCCAAAGCCCAGGTTCAGTTCTATCAGGACACAGTGCTCAGGGATGAGAGCAAGCTGCCAAACCCATCCTTGTGAAACACCTGCAGCAAACTGAGATTTGTAGTGTTGGCACACAGCTCCCTGCTCCAGCTAACACTCAAACTGCAATGCTTTGGGAAGTGTTTCCCCTTCCCAGGCTCCTGTGTCCCCTCCCCAGGGCTGTCACATCCAGCCCTGCAAACCCAGGCACCCAAACCCCGACACAGCCTCATCCTGCCACCAGAACAGGTGAAATAACAGAAGGAAAGAATTACTGGCCCCTTTGCTTTCACTACCCCAACCAGGATTAGCCTCTAATTCAGTTCTCTGCCTCCTTAATTTATTTGCATCTGTCTATGGAGACTTAAGTTTTTAATTACCATCATCTTTGGGATTAAGGTGCAAATTCTACAGTCTGCTGTGGATTCTGGAGCAGGCAAAAGAGAAAAGAACAGGAACACAGGTAGAAATTTCACTCATAGCTGGAAGTCTTCTGGTTTCCCAGTCTGTTATTCTGTTTGATATTAAGCCTGTTGAGCTGAGGAATTAGGAATGACCTGTGTTTCAGGGTGGGAGGTGCCACGCTTTGCTCTGGGACGTTGCACCAGCACAACAACCACGGCAGCAACAGGGATAAAAATCCAAATGTATCAGGCATTTGCTGCCTAAATACTCATTTCATGTCTTTTCCAAGCAAAGGAGTGGGAGGGTCAGATTCTTCTCTCCACATCCCATTCATGTCACCCAAAAAAGTGTTTGAAGACACCTCGTTTCTGCCCAAACTGTGGGGAGTGTAATGCAAATGGGGTGTCATTAGATGGTCCCACAAACCAAAGAACTGAGGGAATCATGGACATCATCCATTGATTATTCCACACTAATAAGGTGACCAATGTGAGCCAGTGCCCCCGAGCACTCCTTAAGCACTGCCTGTTCAGAGCAGTGACAGGGCCAGCACTGACTTCAGCAAAATACAGAGCAGAGCTGGGGAAGGAGAGGTGGGAATGAGTTATTTGGAAGGCAGGATGGCAAATGTGTGGGCTGGGGGATGGGAATGCAGCTCTCCTCTGCATTGCCACCTCCAAGGCTGCAGCCAACAAAACCCACAGGTGAATGGGACTGGAGCCATGCAGCACAAACCCCTCCCCATGGGAACACTTTGCTGCAGAACTTCCTATAAAACACACAGGACTGCTCCAGGAATCCTACAGACATTTGTTCCTCTTCCAAAGGCCTGCAGAAAGCACTGCTGTTTCAGCAGCTGGCTGAGGATAACAAGGTTTTTTTTTTATTTCTCTTAGATGTACTTCCTGGCATCTGCTGGGCTAAGGAGGGAGCACAGGTCCCAGCGTAGGAAATGCCTCTCTTTAATCCCAGTGTGGTTTTTAAAAAGAACTATTAATCCAATGTTATGCAAACATGGTTTGCACTTTATTTACGCTGCGGATTTTCCCCCCAGCTTTGAGCCTGCCCAATGGCCAAATGCTATTTGTTACACTTCTCAGATGCCGTGCTGTTTGCTTCTATTTCCTCTGTGACAAATTTTAATCCAGGTAAATGGAAAAAGCTCCAGTGTGGTCACTCACTAAAGGCCTTGAAAGCCCTCGGGAAGCTGCTGATCTCAATCCCTCTTTGATTTGGCTTTTTGGAGCACCGTGGCTAATTGCAGCCTGATGCACCCGGCTGCTCCAGGTACAGCCACGCTGAGCCTTCCCAGCAAAATGGTCACACCTGGAGACTAATCAAAGATGGGCTGTGAAAATCGGGATTACAGCTCCCATTGTGGCAATTATGTGAGACAAATACTGCCTGCCAGGCACTGGAAGTGTCTGTTTTGCAATCAAACACGATGTGCAGAAGATGAGTGAAGAGGAGCTGCAGCCGGCCTTGATACAAGGGGTATTTCCTGATGGGCAACAGAAAAATTTGGCAGCCTCTTGAGCATCTTAAGGTCCTGCTCCCAAGATGTGTCTGTGTTGGGATGAATAAACCCAAACAGTGAATGGACAGGTACAAAGCTCTGTCCTCACCCCTCTGGCACCAGCCAGGAGCATTGGCATTGGCATCTGGAGCACATCCTCCACAGTTGGGAGGAGCACAGAGATGCCAGCAGTGATCAGCTGGATCCTCTCAGCACACGGACCAAGGAGAAGGTGCTGAGGAGGGAAGCTGATGTTGGTGAGTGGAGGAGACGGGATGTCTCTGAGAAATGCCCTTTCAAGCCTCTGTATCAGCTGGGAAAATGTCACTGTCACAGGTTAAAAAAGGAGGAAATCTGCTCTGATACAGCGAACTTCAATACAAAAGAGGGGAAAAGCCAGGCTCAAAGCAGTAATGCACCTTCTGTAAAGGCTTGCAAGGCACTGGCGGGCCCTTGTCCCAGAGCCCTTTTAGAAATTCCCCATCTGTAACAAGCAGGAGCTCGTGGAAATGGCAGAACCCACACAGGAAAGAAAGCCCATGACACCCTCAAATGTAGGAGTGCTCAGTCCCAGACACGTTGCTGACCAACAACAGATCTGCTTCCAAGATTTCTTCTTGCTTCTAATGCCATGTGCCATCCCTGGTGGCTCCTACAGCCTCCTGGCACATGCCAGGGTGACAGCTGAGCTGCATGGCCTTTCTGGGAGATGAAAACCCAAATGTCCACATCTACCAAACCCATCGAAACAAAGATGCTACAAAATCACTGGTACTTCCCACACCCATGGTCTGCGACAGATGTCACTCAATGAAAATCCAACTATGGGTGGATAACTTATTGGATAACAGGATTTTGTCCTGCTCCTGAGAAATTTAAGCAAAGGGAAATGGGAGAAGATGGACCGAGCGCAGATGGACCAACTGTCTTATCTGCTAAGTGGTGCTGTGGCTGCTGCACGTCAATTCTGTCTTATAAGTGATGGGATTATATTGGTTTTGCCATCCCGTGTTCATTCCTTGGGAATTCCTGTTCCCTGCTTAACCTAACACAGGCTCTGGACTGAAGGGCAGAGGCAAGGAAATGGTTGGCTGAACCTGCTGTGCACTCTGTAAAACACAATTGCTGCTGCTTTGCCACTTCAAGTAGACCTTGACTGGCCAGTGTCTGACTGTGGCTTCATGGGACAGTTTTAAAACCTGTGTTGTACAAACACTGACAGCTCAGAGCTGCTTCATTCTCTCTCCAAGCTGTGTGCAGAAACCTGTCAGTGGGAGAGAGGCCTGGAGGGAGACACCACCTCTTCCTCCATCTCACGTGTTTCGTTTAGCACCAGTGGAGAAAAAGGAAAAACAAATCCATGCTGCTTACCTGGATGAACTTCAGTCCACCCTGTGTCAGTGATGAAGCTGGGGCTGGACCCTCCACAGCAGCTCAAGGGTCTGTAGGGGACCCCACACCTCCCTGAGTGCTGCTCCAAACTGAGACCTCCCCCTGATGCCTTCAATCCCCTCCCCAAGCACAGACACCGAGGAGAGAAAGCACAGCAGGAAATGTCCACACTAACCCTGCCCTTTCGAGGAGTAGCACATGTGCTCTTTATTTTAAGGTGTTTTTTCCCTTCACCTCCTCTTTCTGCTCATTTGTGGCACCTTTAAAGGTGCAGCTCGTTCCCATTGACAGACTCTGAATGTTGGCAGGGATAGCAGGAGATAAGAAGGATGAGGTGATAAGAGTGTTTAACAGCACTGGGTCGTGGGCAGCACGATGGGCCAGAGGGAAGATAAATATTTACACTACATCTTTAGAAGGTGAGTGAATAAAAAGGGCCAGAATAATACAGCCTCTGCACAAGCACCAGTGCTTAGCAGCTGGAATATAAATCTCTGCAGCCTCACGACACACACTCACTCAAGCCAGGGAGATGAAAAATAGCAAGAAAATACTTCCCTCCACTTTTAAAAAGGGTTTTATTTCTCATTTATTTCTACTTTAGACTTCAACTTCCCAACAATTTACTTTTACCTCATCATCATCTTATTCTCTCTCTGAAATTTCCTCTCCAAGAAGACTGAGGGTAAGGCTACAGCTCAGCAGAACATCAGAATTTACATGTTAATACCCAGCAATACTAAAAGCAGGCAACGGGGGGCTAATAGAACCAGTCTGAACTCCACCAGATGATTCAGCAGGAGACATCCCCATGAGCACCCTTGGTTCCAGCTCCAGGGCAGCTCAGGCACTCCCCAAGGACCAACACCATGGGACAAAGATATAGAGAAGCAAAACCAAAAATACACGCACTGGTCACGACCAGCCTTTATTTAGGGTTGCAAATAACCCAGGCTGACAAGTGCAGGGCATCCTCTTCAGTTTGGGTCCTCAATTAACTCTCTCACCACCCCTGCAGGTTTGGCAGGGATCCCTCTCTTGCTGAGCTGTCCCTCTCCAAGAGCTCTCAGCTCTCTCCTCAGCTCAATTCCTCCCATTCTGACCATTTCCTGCACTGTGCCAGGCAGATATCCCCGACAATGGAAGGTGCTAGACAGATTTTTATCATCACCTCTTGGGCCCCTCTCCAGAGCCTACTGCCAGGCTATCATTTGGCCTATCTCCTCTAAGTGCCTCACAGATAAATTAGATCTGCATAGAGAAGCAATTATTACATTTCTAATGGCATGAACCCTTACAGCACAATCTGCTACTGAAAGGCAAAGAAAATTGCATTACCTTTTGTTTGATTCAAAATTATGATCAAGGGAAGAGGGATGTGAAGCCCTTTAAAGCCAAGCCTCTGAGCTGGGGATTTTTCTGTCTGGGGACCTCCCTACTTGTATTCACTGCTGGAGCTCATACTCGTGGTTCATTTAGGAGCACTAATTTGGAGAAGCCTCCGCTCACAAAGCTGCTGTTAAAAGCAGATCTAAGAAAGCTCAGAGAGAAGAGGATGCCCAGGAAGCACCACTGGCTCCCTCCTGAAGCCTGCAGCTGCTAATGCTCCCAAACACCCCCAGCCCGAGGAGTTCAGTGTGCCAGGGTTACACTAATCCCTCATCGCCCTAGTTTCCAACTGGTGCTGCACCTAAATTTCCAAGTGCAATTTCAATGGGATTTATCACATCTACTATGATCAGCATGTAGTGCTGCTGGCACAGATACAGGCTCTCAATATCCCACTGCAGACATGGCTGTCATTAATTGCAGAACAAACTGATTCCTGAACCCACACATGCAGCTCGTGCAGAAACTCTCAGGGGTGTTTTGCTCTTGAGCATTTTCACCCCACTTTGCAGCAGGCACTCTGTGCCCAGCTGTGTATTTGGACATATTTATAGGTTATCCAAATAATATTTGCTACTGCCTGTTCACTTTCAGCACCAGGCATCTTGCTGGTCATCAAACAATGTGTTGGTGCAGTAGAAAATCTGCCAGGATCAAAAATGTGTTTGGAGAAGTCAATACCTAAAGCTGTAACAAGTGTCTTGGCACAGTGGCTGAGCCAAACCACACAAATGCCATCCCAAGATCTTCCAAAGGGCAGGATGCTAAAATCTCCCTTCTCAGGGTGCTTCCCTGCCCCCTCCCTGCATAAAAGTTAGTGCTCCTGCGCTGCTTTATCACTTTAGCATGGCTGAGGCAGATACCTGCTTATTTAAGGGGCAGGATAAATGGGCTGAGACAGCTTTCCCATCCCCAATTCACTAGGGAATGCTTGGAAATTCCACCTGACACCGGGACCGCTCTGTGCTCTTAAACAATCTCCCGTCTGATCCGATTGTTCCCCAGTGGGGAGGCAGGCTGCAGCTAGCTCAAGAGTCATTGATTGGATTAACAGCCTAATTCCCAACAGATGAATAGAATACTGATGTCTTGTCAGCCCACATCATAGAAGGAAAACACAATCTGCTTCTACAGCCCCGAAATTTAACCCTTTGCTTCCCTGCTCCCCCCTTCCCCGGGGATGGGTGCAGGGTCCAGCACTTTCAGCTGGAGATCCTGCCTATTTGAATGAGAAAAGATTTATTAACCTTTGGGACACTTTGCCTAATCATAAACATGCCACGGGTATTTTCTGTAAGAAACCATCTTTTCACCCTTTCCACACAGAAGAGATTTATACCAGGGACCCTTTACTATTTTTTCTTCTCTCTTTCCCCACCTGCCAATGCAGGGAATGCTGCGTGCTTCACAGCAAGCTGCTGAAAATTCATCAGCTTAGTGATACTTATCCTGAAATACACAGATATCGAACGCTTTCCGAGTCTATCATTTGATCAGGAGGATGGATCTGCCCGGAGAGGAACACCCAGCCCTGCTGCAGGGAGAGGCATCCCTGCAATGCCCTCTCCCTCCAGCAGCTCTTGGCAAGCCGTGGGGCAGGGGAATGAAGCTGGGCACATCATTTGCTCCTGGAGAGCTCCCGTTCTCCACCTCCTAATGGAGACACTAATGTTTCCTTACCTCATAGAAAGACTGTGATAAGAAATTAATTGCTACTGGTCAAATGTTCACTACCACAGAAGTGGGACCGTGTGCATATTAAAGAGATTCTCCAAGAACAACATTTATTTATGGACTCCTTGGCACTGTCTGCATTTATTTCCTTGTTCAGGAGACAGGAATAAATAAAAATCATCTGATTTTAAGGAATTCAGTCAAAACGACCCAATTTTTTTTTCTCAGATCTCTGGAGTCTGTAACGCTGCGGGGTTTTTTTTTTTTTTTTTTGCTTCCAACACTCATCTTTGATTCTTGAATTTACAAAATAGGCAGGTATGTGAGGGTGTTACTGAGAGGGTGGGGAGGCCCTGGCACAGCTTTCCCAGAGAAGCTGTGGCTGCCCCATCCCTGGAAGTGTCCAAGGCTGGGCTGGACGGGGCTCTGAGCAGCCTGGGTCTAGGGGAGGTGTCCCTGCCCATAGCAGGGGGTTGGATCTGTATGGTCTTTAAGGTCCCTTCCAACCCAAATCCTTCCAAGATTCTATGTACTTTTGAAGATTGCAAGGTGTGCATCACCCAAGATAAACCATGAAGCAGAAATAAGGCATTGCCAGTTTGATTTGGGTTTTATAGCTCACGTGCAGAGCGGAATCACTCCCTGCTTCACTCCTTAACTCTAACAAACTAATTAGCCCAGCACTACCATGACTAACAGGAGAGAAAGCATGAAAGGATGGACGTGCACACCCTTTTTCCTTCCTTCTATAAGCAGCACCTGCTCTTCATGACAGTTTCTAGACTTCAGGGTCTCATAACATTATGCATATAATAAACTTGTTAGGAGATTGAATGTAAGAAATAATTCTTCCCTCTTCTGATTTCCAGTACATCAACCCAAAGATAGTCCTGTCTTCAGATTTACAGGGCAGTGGGGAGGCATCAATGACAGAGCTGCCCTAACCAAAATAATTAGCCAGACACGCCTCATTGACTCAAACAATTCAATTAACGCCCTATTCGTATTTTGAAGTGATTCAAATTATTAGCTCTTTTTACAATTTGAAACCATAACGTTTAATTTTCATCTCAGATGTGAATTGCTCTAGAATGGCAACAAATAAACAAATCCAAGGAGCCCTGCCCAGCCCAGCCCCTGTCCTGCAGCACGGGTGCGTTGTATATTCACGAATCCAGGTTAAGGATGGGGACTGGGGCAGTTGTGCCCTGGAACTAGCAGACTGCAGGTTTTATAAATACATACAGAAATAATTAAAATCTAAGGGGTTTAGAAGGGTTAATCTCCTTTAAATAATCTCTGCCACAAAGCCTGTAAAGTCACTGCTGGCACGGTGCCCGCATGGGACCGGCTGTCGGATATCAGGACAGCACGTGTGGATGGGAGCAGGGAGATTAGGAGGCAGCACTGCCCATCAGTGCTGCTGCCCCACAGATGGCTGCCCAGGCACTGCCCAGGGGCTGGAAGTGCTGGATGCAGCACCAGCCAGCAAGTCAACATGCCACTTGCTGCACCTGATTAAAGAGAGAGAAGGAAGCTTGGTTAGGCTGCTGAATTTAGCAGGCTGGACAGGGGACAGTGGGAGCTGTGAGTGCTGCTGCTGCTCAGTTCACCTCAGCCCTGATATTTATTTAAAGGGATTCAGGGCTTTGGAAGTAACCCCTTTTCCTCTGCAGGCTTGAACCCAAAGCACTGCGTGGTGGAAGAGATGTTGCATTTTTAATTGTCAGCTACAATGGCTCAGAGCTGCCGCTCTGCCTTTCCAGATGGCAACAATGGAGTGACCATAAGAGAGAAAAAAATCCAAAAGAAAGCAGGGAAACCACCCCTGTGAGGGCTCAAGCAGTGCCTGTTTGGAACCCATGAGGCTGATTCCCTTGATTTGGACAAAGGCAGGCTCAGCTGAAATGCCCAGGAATGCCATGGCAGAGTTTGTGGCAACCTCAGAGAGGTTGTGTCATGATGACAGGCACAGTTGCAATAAAAAAGCCAAGTCACAATGTGCTGCTAACAGCCCAGAGAGCTTTTTCTTCTTCAAAGCAATGAGGATGAAGACTTTAAAGACTCTGTTTTGGACCCAGAAACGTTCCTTGGCTTGGCGTGCAAAATCAGCACTTTCCACGTTGAGACATTCTGCAGCATCCTCTGAACTCATTAGATGAGATCTGGATTTTATTAAGCCAAGCTTGAGAAAGGTTGGGCTAGCAGGGAAGCTGAGTTCCACAGCCCTCAGCATGAAAGGCACTTTTTTTTTCCCTCTTCTCCTTTAGAAACACCCAGTGCCAGGAACCTTGCTCAGACATCTCAAAGCACCTGAGGATCGTGCTGTGCCCTGCAGCCTGCAGACAGCCTTTCCTTTCCAAGCACGCCTGTTTCTTAAGGATGATGACTCCTCTTTGTGGCTAATCTGGAATTAGAGAGGACGTTTGCACACTGGCAGCCGTCTGCCGGAGGGGGAAGGCATCAGAGCCTGGATCCTGCCCCGAAGTGGACCTTTGCCAGGGAGAAGCCAACTGCATGTGTTGATTTAAGAAGCTCCCATCTCATCACCTCCAAGGGTTGCTGTTTTTGTGACATCCAGCAGCCTTTTAGCAGCCTCCATGAATTGTATTAGTAGCTGCTTTACCATTTGTTATTTTACAAGGCACGAAGCTGCTCTTTTATTTGCTCACGTGCCACCAAGTACAACTACACGTCAGACTCTGAAAACTCAGTTTGTGAGCTCTGGGGCTGTTTCCCAGCGGAAAAAAAGATAAATAAATAGTGAGGGAAAAGGTTTATTGGTACTGCTTATTCACAGACAGTCAGGTTTCCAAACAGCTATTACTGAAGTGCCACTACTAAAGAAAAAAAAAGGAAACATGTCTGGAGAAAATGGCCTCAGGACATCAAACTGTATCAGTAACTGGAATTTCTCGACGGAGCCACAATGCTGTTAAAATACAGCTGAACTAAGTACTTGCAGTTTGGTCTGTCATTAGGTATTTAGTGAGATGCAAAATTGATCTTCACTTTAAAGAGCTCTTTCAAAGTCTAGAGGCAGCACTTGCTCCCTCCTTGTGCTGTATAATAGAGGGGTTCCTAATGAAATTCAGCAGGAACTGGAGGCAACCAGGGAAAACCACAGCCAACTTTATAACAGACAGATTTATGTTCAGGGGTGTCCTGCTCTTCGAATGAGCTATTCTGCACAGGGCAGGGATAACAGGTTCTCCATTCATGGGTTGTACAAGCGTGGCAGAAGGTCAAGTTCCCTGGCGGTGCTCGCTCCGAGCCCAGGCCTGGGGCTGCTGTCACATCTGGGGCTGGGCTGAGCAGCTCCATCCCATTTCCTGCTAAAGCAGCCCAGGGAGCCCTCTGGGACCAGTTGGGCCTGGAAGTGGGTCCAGCCCACTGGAGCAGATGGCAGGGGCTGCTGGTGGCAGCCGACGTGGGGCAGCGCTGAACCGCTGACCTCGAGGTGAAAGGCTCCGTATCTCCCATTATCAATCCCCAGAGCCCCCTCCCAAGTAAGTGTTGATACATTAATCTTTCTGACTGATGGAAACAAATTGCAAATACAACATTCCACAGGGGAATCTTTATTCATATCGAGCCCAAAATCACGCTTAAAAACGTAAAGTTAAGGGCAGGCTTAGGTTTCAGCCTTCCATCAGAAGCGCTCCTGGTTAATGCCACCCTTTTTCCCTTCCAAGTACCAAATTTAAAGAGCACGTCACCATGCATTAGTCTGAGCACAGCCCCAGTGTGGATGGCTGCAGTAAATGATGAGCTGGTGTTTGTGCTTCCTGCTGTGCATGCTGTCCTCCTAAATAGTTTAATAGCAAAGGAGTATATTTCCAAGCACTGCTGGAGTGCCTCGATGAAGCATGTGGTGTAGGATAAATACCTCCACATCAGGACACTTTTCAAAGCCATCAGGCAGAGGGGTCAGTCTGTTGTGGGTTTTTTTAAAACTGCACAAGCTAATGCTTTAAGAGTGTCTTGATGGAATCAGGGAAATTGGATTGTCCCCCCATTTGCTGGCCTAAAACAAGCCTTTTTTTATTTATCCCATTAGAGGAACACAAGAGAAACCTTTTAAATGTCACTAAAATTTTCCCTGCATTGCAAAACCCAGTCAGAAGGGTTTTAATTTTCCCTGAGACCCCTTAAGTAATGCAGTATGTCAAGATTTAATACCTTGTGTGTAGGGGATTGTGTGTATTCTGTGCTGTTTCACCAGGGTGACTCCATAGGGTCGGTCCTGGTCACTGGATTTGGTCTCTGTCAGCACTGGGCTGCTTGAACAGCCCACACCACTTCACATCAGATCTGCTGAACAAACAGGCAAGTGAAAATGAGAGGAGATGCAGCTTCCCCTGCACCAGTCCAGGACTACCAAAGATTCAGCAGTGCTGCTCACTCTCCTGTGATTTTGTTCTGTGAGTTGGGGCTCTCAAGTTTTGGGAAAGCCTGTAAATTTTAGGCTTTATTTACTTATTTATAGGAGAACCAGGGATTGGCAAGAGGCGCTTTTGTACATAAGGCTTCCCCATGGATATTTAATAATTTAATAATATTTAACAACAAACAGGGCAATATCACAAGGAGAGCCCAGGATTGCAAACTGTCAGTGCACAACACACTGAAGCACTTGGGCTAAAGATGGCAACACGGCCACAGAGCCTTTAAAGGTTGGGCTGGTGGCCTCTCCAACCTTGCTGTCCCAAGGGCTGAGGGCATTAATGCCAAAAAAGCTTCTCAGGGCCCCTTGGAGCTCATTCCACTTGTCAGCCAGCCTGGGAGCTATAGGTGATCTGACCAAAGTCATCCCAACTAGGGACATTTGCTACTAAAATAACCACTGTTTTGCTCCTATGGGATATGGGAGTTCTCTCTCTGTGCTGTCCATGTTTCTTCTTGCAGACAGTGAATGTGTCCTACCACAGTGGAAGAAGAATTGGGATGCCAAATCATTTTGGGCTGAGTGTGTAATTCTCCCCAAGCCTGGTTTTGCAGAGGAAAGAGGAGATGGAGGGCAATGAGCATCCAAGCTGGGATATGTGAGCCTCCAGTTTCTTCTCCCTGAATTCACCCAGGTGCACTCAGAGCTGGGAAAGGTGCAGAGCTCAGGAGATTGAGCAAGAAGGCACATCCCAGCCACAATAAAACACAGCCCTGACACCAGCACACTGCCTACAGATCTTCCCTGTAGGGCTGCATAATCTATTTTACAAAATGTCAAAATCCAGGACGAAAACTGAAAAAAAAGGGGGTAGCAGGGGGAAAAAAAAAAAAAAGCAAAAGAAAGAAAGAAAAAAATCAGACCGGCTGGTTATTGGACCAAGGGCTGTGTTAAAAGGATCAGGAGGTGGTGGGCCAAGCGGTGGGGGAGGGAACGGGATAAAGTAGTGGGTCTAATCAAATCAGTTTAAAAAGCTGCAGCCTCTCCGAGTTAACCTTGCCAATCAGGGAGGCAGCGGGAGCATGTCTGCGCACATTAAAGCAGGAATGCGTCCTTGAACCCGCCCGTCCCGTCCTCCCCCGCAGCCCACGCAGACCCCACACCCTCTGCAGGCAGCAGCAAAGCCCAGGATTAGGCTCCCTCCTTAGCCTAGCTCAAGTGGGAGTCAGCACTGCAAAGGCAGCTCTTGGCATGCTTCTAATTCTTCCCTGAGCTGGCGGGATTAAGCCGGTAAGAGTTGGAGAAATGTTACAAAACAAACAAACAAACAAACTAAAAAACGGGACAAAAGGAGAAGCCCTCCCGTTGATAAATGCTGCTGCAGTGAGCCTGGCAGCTGTGAGAGGCATTACTAACCTTCACTAATGACTAAGGGCACTGAAGTCACTTTAAAATAAATATTCACTAGGAATTACACGGGTAATCTAAAGGGATTATCCTGCTGCCTTAACAGGTCCATAAACTAAACATTAAATGGTCTACACAAGTGTTTGTATTAATTTTGACCCAAATCAAGCCTTCTGCTAAAAGCCTTGGAAAGCCAGATTCAATTTTGGAAACCACGTGTCCGCCCCGAGTTAGGGTTCTTATAAATTCCTCCAGATCCTCTGTTTTCTGAAGGAAAATTAGGGCTGAGCTCTTGGAAGCCAGGAGCCTGCCAGCAGCCAGGGAAAGGCTTTAGCAGAAACACACACTCAGAACATGAAGCAGCAAGCACAAATCCAGTCTGCCACATAATCCAGTCAATGTGGGAAAAGTATCTGTGCTGAGTCTTGGTTCCAGCCTCTCTTCCCAAGGGAGAAGGAGCTCTGCTACAGAGATTGGGACAAAACCAGTGCCTCCCACCTGGGGAACATCTCATGTGCCTTCCTGTTGGGGTACTTGTCCTGTGCCTCAAACTCCTGGAGAGCAATTTCAGCTGGGTCAGGGCTGTGTGTTTGAGTGAAGCTCAGCAGCTCCTTCTCAGGCAGGTCAGGAGAGCAGGAGCTGAGGCCAGAGGGGCTGAATGAAGAGCTGAGAGCAGCTCCTGTGCATCACATGCAGCTCCTGTGCATCACATGCAGCTCCTGAGAATAACTTCATGGTCTGTACCTGAAAAAGCACAGCCTAAAAACACACAGATGCCTTAAAGCCACCACACACAATGCCTAAATTGCATTTGAAGCAGAAGATCCTGTGAGACAAAAAGAGGGAATAAATAAAAGTACATCAGTGCTTCCTTCCAGCAGGAATTTCAGACCCAGACCTGGATAAAAGACTCAGGGTCTTCCTCATTTTCCAGGCTGCAGTCTTGTAGAAAATCAGGAAATTGAGAGACATGATCAGGATGCCTGAAGCACAAAAAATGCTGCACCAATGGAGCTGAAGTCCCTGGAGTCCTTCTGGGTCCTCTGTACAACTCAGGGAAATGAAGAGTCATGGGAAGGTGGCAGGGAAAGCAGTCCAGGAAAAGCTTGATATTTAAAAAGTGCACTATTACTAATGGAGGGAAGAAAAACATCCTATGGATGCAACTTTTATATTTTCTAAAGACTTTTTAAGAAGTTCCTGCCTTTTTTTTTTCTTTTAGGTTAGAAAAAGCCATGAAAATCTAACCTAGTAAAACCTAATTTCACAGGAAATCTTCTTTGAAAGCCTTGGCAATACAAGTGGAAGTGCTGTCTGAAGGCAGAGTGGAGGAGTGCTCTAACAGCAGCATTTTAAACTCTAATTTCAGGCAAACAGTAAGAGCAGGTAAAGCCAGTTTTACACACCCTCAAATGAAAAATCAGCCCACTAAATGAGATTTCTTCCCTCTGAAATACACATTTTTATGAACTCCTGAATACATGCTAGAAAAGAAATTATCAGATAAAAACAACTTCTGTCTTTAAAGAAGATGAATTCTCCCCCTTACTTTTTAAACAAACAAATAGCCTCAAAGTTTTCTCTGTGTGCCATAAATAAATGACAAAGGAGAACAGATCAACAGATCCTCCTGCCTGAGGAGATCTGAGCCTTAAACAGGGATCCAAAGCAGAGCATTGCAGGCTTAAAATGGGCAGGAATCACATTCAGGGGTCTGTGAACAGGGACCAAGGATGGGAGTGAAAGGGGAGATGTTTTAGCAGTCAGTCACTTCTGCTGCTGCAGCCTTCCTTAAAGCACCAGGAAGGCTCCTGGCCATGTTAAATATGGAGATTCAACTCTCAGCTGATTCTAGAAAAGCTCCACTAGAGAGCCATCAATCAATCAATCAATCAATCAATCAATCAATCAATCCAGGAAAACTCACCCTCCTGCACATCCTGGTCATGCCACAAAGCCTCCCAGGACCTAAAGCAGACTGGAAATGATGGCTCAAGAGCTTCAGCTGGCACTGAATGCAGCAGCCCTGAACTCCTAATTCCATCTACCAAGAGTTTTATGCAAGTAAAGCCCTTCTGTGGACTGCATCAATGTCTGATGCCTAGTGAATATCAAACTGGGATCTACAAATGCCCTGATCACTGTATTTCTCTGGGCAGATACAGGAAGCAAGGTCAGGAAAAGTTGGGCAATATCTGGAAACCAAGTTTTATTTTCTTCCCAGGACACCCAAGGAAAATGGGTGATTATTGACTTTGACTCCCCTCCCTCAGGAAACTTTTCCTACAGAACCTCAAGTCCTGGAACCAGGACTTCCAGTTCCTCCACTCCTTTTGCTATTCTATTAATTGTTCTGCAAAACTTCCCCCACATCTCGTGACCCTGTGAAGGGAGAAGTCCCCAAGTCCCTGTGATTTTTATGCAGTTGTAGCTCTCACTGGAGCAACTGTGCAACAGCATAAAATTCTAAGATAGACAGCTTCCCTGGGTGGCTTTTCACACCTTGAGTGCTCAGGAGACAATACCCTTCTCTGAGAGGAGGCACAGTACTGGGGAGAGATGGTACATATTAATTTCTAAAAGAGGATTTTAATCATGCAACGTCCTCTGCAGTCGCACAGAATTTAATCTCATTGCTGACAGTGGGTGATGGGGGAGCATGTTAAGTGGAAAAGTTGTATTCAAGACCTTCTTGCAGATATGTGCTACAGGCAGTCCCTTGGGAGGAAGAAAATGACCCAAACCTGTCTCTGTGGCTGCTGCCCACCCTGGCCCAGAGCCCCCACGGGCCCCATCCACTCATGGAGCAGAAATACATTCCCAAAGTTCTGCACAAGGTTCAAGTACACGTGGTAATACAGTTAGCATTTATCAAGCCTTACTTTACAAATATTGATTTATTAATCTAGGCAAGACCCGGGGATATACACACATAGTATTCCCATGTTGGTTACAGAGAATGAGACACACAAAAAACCCCAGTGTCTGACTTGCTCAAGGTCAAACGAGGAGAAGAGCCCACAGGCAGGATTAGTTTCGGGATGTGACTGCCAGGACACACTGTCCTTTTCCACACTAAGTCCTCCCTCTTCTTAGATCTGCCTTCACCTAAGCCTACATTTAAGGACAGTCTTACCTTCACTTTGTGATGTGGGAAGGAAAGACTGAAGTTGAAAACCATAAGCTGAGAAGTCAGACTCTGCCAGCTGCTACAGAAACCCACCTTGCCTGGGTGGCAGCTGCTTTTGCACAGTTATCTGCAGTCTTTTTCCTCCTCTGCTTGCAGGCAGCTTAACCACTCTTGGTCAATGAAGCAATCCAAGTGTTAAACATAACATTCCCAAAGGAATTAATATAATTGGTTTCACGAGTTTTTAATGGGACCTTAAAGTTTATAGAAGTTGTACTTGGAATCAGGAAACTATTCTTTTTTTAGATGCTTCCATGAGAGCAAAGAATGGTGACAATCAGTACCTAGGATGGGTAAAATCCAATGTTTTTTTGCCCCTTTAAAATGAAAAATACTTCCCTAATATATTCCAAGTTAGGACATCACAAGTGACAGAATAAAATTCCATAAAATCTGTACAGCTCAATAAAAAGGAAGGGTGTTTTCAAGCAGCACACATCTGACAGCTACTTTCTAAAGCAAGCCAAACTACTGACCAGGTAAGTCACCCTAAACATCCTTTTGAGGTATTAGACCAGCTTTGGACTCCTAATGGATAAAAATTAAGTATGAGAGAACAACAGATCTACTGGCTTTAAAATCCTGAGGCACTGGAAAGAATGACCATATGCTTTTGTATACAACAGCCTTGCCTGTAGTATGGGAGAACTGTAAAAATTAAAGTATCTGAGTGATAAATACAGACTAAATCTGAATGAATGGCTTTTAGAAGACAAGAAATTAGGAGAACCCTGCAGAACCCTGCAGGAAAATGATGGCAAGGCTCTAGGCACAGTTCTCTGTGATTTATGGTGCTGAAGGCACGGGATGTTCTGTCCACTCTCAGCTGGCCTGGAACACGGGAAGTGTTGCTGCTCAGGCAGCCAAAATTGAGCCCAAAGTCTCAGGGTAAACAGCAGGCAGCATGAAAAAAGAGGATACAACTCCATCCAAATGACAGAATCAAGGCCTCTGATTGATCCTCTTTCTCCAGTTGCTCCTTGCTTTTCCTCCTGAAATCCTTGATTTTTGTTAATGAAATCTGAGGAGGAAAGACCTGAATGGGCCTCCTTTAAGTAGTATGCAATTCATAAATACTGGTTTAAAAGAAAATTCTATTTAGTTTTTCCTTTCAAAACCAAACCCAAAATTTTAATTTATTTGCAAGAAGCATTTTAAAATTTCCTTGTAAAGGTTATTTTTTTAAAATTAAATTCTAATTCCATTCAGATGTACTTGGGCACAAGACAAAATAAAAAACCTAATAGTCTAATAGAGAGGAAATGTTTCATTTGGTGTTGTCTATCCTGATTCAAATGTAAAAATTAGGAATGTTAATAAACTAGGTTAAACTACATAATTTAGCAAACATGAGCAGCCATTGTACACCTGATTAGCAAATGAAGAACTAAATTTACTACAAAGGCTCTATTTAGCTGCAAATGAACATATTTTAATGACTACTGACCATTGAAAATCAACCTTTCCTTAGAAAAAATAAGCAAGAACTAGATTTAAATTGATTATTAAATCAATT
This sequence comes from Petroica traversi, assembly GCA_025920805.1. Taxonomy (NCBI): domain Eukaryota; kingdom Metazoa; phylum Chordata; class Aves; order Passeriformes; family Petroicidae; genus Petroica; species Petroica traversi. The sequence goes on from JAHLSL010000052.1 coordinate 1,602,286, forward strand.
AAGTCAATCTAACCTGTCAGAATCTCCCTCATTAGAGTCCCTGCTGGATGCAGAGCTGCTGCTCTATGGTATGGCCACCCAGGAAAAACACAAAATATGCAGTGCCAAAGGTACAGTGACACACAGCACCTTCCCAGCACATCCACCCAAAATTATACCACAGGTTCCCCAACTAAGCATACCCATTAATGTATGAAGCCCCTTAATTTGTCCTATTTTCTTTATTAAACAATCAGAAAAAAAAAAATGGATCCCTGTAAGAGCCTGAACTATTTTGAGAGTCCAGTGAAGCCCAACTCTTAGTAAAAACAAATAAAAATTGTGTTTAAATGTAAAGCAACTGGTTGCAGCATTGTGGGATTAGTTGGATGAATCCTTCTGTGGATATAATCAGCTTAATGGCAACAAAGATCACAGTGCAGTGAGTGCAGCTGTGACACTCAGAGCATCTCACCGAGGGGGAAGGTTTGCATCAAGCTGGAACAGTCCCTTTTTATTTCCAGCCTCTTTTATTCCCTCACTCTCTCTGCAGTCAACATCCCATCAGCTCCATTAGCATGAAAGAATTAAGGAGGGAAATGGGTGGGGTGGAGCAATTTACATCTGTGGGTCAGCATACTTACACAGCGTCATATAATTCAATTAAATGGACAAATAAAGTGGTGCTAGTTGTTTTCCAAACTCAGGTTAATTTTAACTTAATTCCCACACTGCTGTGGGCCAAAGGGCTGTCTGAGACTGCTTTACACGTGGCTAAAATGCCAGCTGTCTGTTGTGGAACAGAATGCTGCAGGAGTCCTGCTCTTCTCTTACTCTGAGGATATTATTGGTATCCTCATCTTCCCACAAAATACCTGAACTTCAGACTAAAACTGAAGACTTGATTCCCCAAATTACAGCTCTACTTGCACTGGCAAATTAATTGTTTTATATTACACCTTCTCTCACTGTTATATTGCAAAAACACCCCAAGCAGTAGAATGTAATAGATGGGAGATTTTAGCTTGTCCTGTAAGAAATTAAGAAGTGCTGTTTTCTAGACTTCTTAAATTAAGACTTCCATCCCTAAATCCACTGACTTACCCAGCACAGACAGCATTAACACTTAGGAAAAATAAGCAACTAAATCCTAATTTATTTACCACTAACTATTCTCTTTCTGGGTTTTGCTTCCTCCAGGAAAAATCCCCTAAGATGCAGATGAATGTGCTAATGACTGAAAACAGCTGAGGATAAATACAGAAGACCCACAAATCTATTATATGGAGGGAACTGATGGATGCAGGAGGAACACCTCAGGAACAAGCTGATTGCTGTAGCTCTTCCCTCTCACTGGTACCTCTCAGGCCCATGCAGTTGCACTATGGAACAAAACCTATGAAGAAGAACTAATTTCCATTTGTAGAAGAAAGATCCTTTTTCAGTCCCACAATATTTTGAAGCCCTTAAAATAAATCAGTGCTTGAAGATCCACTGCATTTTCCATAAATAATGCACACACTCCTCCTCTGCCTCGGCCAAAATTTCCTGTCTCCCAAACATCAGTGCAACACCCTGCTGTCAACCCCACCAGGAATACTTGCACTTCAGCACTTCTGCATGGACATCATTTGTAAAGTGCTAGGCAAATAAGCACACTCTGAATTGGGAAATGTTCTTGACAGACTACCTGGCACGAAGCTTTCAAGCCCACCAGGAACGTCGGGAGGCCAGATCTGCACGTGTCAAGTCCATCACCTCAGGAGGCTTTCAAAGTTTTGCTTTTTGTGACGCCACAAAATGCATCTCCAGGGCCATTATATGAATTAGTTGGAAAGGGGAAGGGGGGAAGGAGGAGTAGCTAAGAACAGCAATACACCCTATGAGGACATTTAGAAGCATCTGGCTCGGAGATATTAAGAAAGGAAGGAAAAATTAATCATGCTGGCTGGGAAAAAAAGCCTGGCATCAGCACAGCCACCTTGTCATAAGGCAGATATTAATAATGTGAACCCCCAGGGAACATTCAGACATCTGAAAGATCCACTTGTTGGCTCTCACTGAGCAGGCAGGTTTAACTGATGCCTCTTTGAAACCTTCTGAATCTTATGCTAAAACACTGCTTAGGATTTTTTTTTCCAGCAGAAAAGAACCCTCAGTGCTAAAGATCAGATATTTCCTGCACTACTTTTTCCTAAATGGTATCAAAGAGAGGACACATAACATTTTATAGACCTGTAGGTCAGTTGCCCAGTAGCTACAAGGAAGATGGGAGAGAAATGGAGGTGGAAACTGGCTGAGAGTTTTGAAAAGAGAAGAAGCAAAAAGGCTTTGCTGGAATGGGAAAAATCACACCTGGCCAGGACACCACAACTTAGATTAGATTAGGGTTAGAGCAGGATAGAAATTGGTGGCAGTAACAACAACTAGAACTCACATTTTCAAGGGAATTTATTAAGCCAACGAACAAGGTGAAACCCTCCTTTTTCTGTGCCTTGTTATTTCAGTCTTCCCTGAAAGCCAACACGATAAAAGAACCACTGATCTGCCTGGATTTGGGAAATGAGGACCATTGCTAAAAGCACACCAGGCAAACCAAATTTTATATTTCTGATCTCCTGAATCACCTTGCTACAACTCCAGGTTCCCAGGACACACAGCTGAGCCACTGGAGTGCAGCACCAGCTACAAACCAAGAGCCTCAAAGACCAAATGATGATGGAAAGGATATTTCTGTGCTATCTGATGGTGCAGGAGATGCTACCATTGGAGTTAACAAGCAGCCAGGTCAAACAAGATGGGCTGTGGTTGGCAAATCTAGATGGACAATTCCCCCAGTTTGGCAATACTGCTCGGAAATTTTTTGTTTAGGAGCAGCAAACTCCTGTGTTTAACTGGAAGATGATTGTCCTAGAGACCAGAACTCTACCAGGTGTTTTCAGTAGCTGGGCATAAGATTGAAAGCATCATCTATCCAGAAATGAGTGCCATTGTCTGCTTGAGTCAGAACCAATTTTGCAGCTGGGCAACCGTGTTTTTAAACCACCCTATCCCAGAAGGAAATATTTTCTGCATGGGGTACAGCTGTGATACATTCCTATGCAAATGAAGCAATTTTCTCTTTTTCTCTATGAAAAGTCTCCCATTTCTTCTCCATCACTGATTCTTCCTCCCAATGGACTTGGTAAAATGCAGCACTTGCAGGGTTTTTTTAAAAACTGATCCCAGCAAGGGACACATGCCAGTAAAAGTCCCATTGACTTAAGGGAGGAATTCACGTGTTTATCCTTTGCCAGAAGTCCTCAGTAATGACACCTCCACATCCTTTAAATCCTCAGTAAGGCTCCTTCTGCCTTGACCCTCCGTGTCACTGCTGTCTGGCATTGCTTGGGGAAGCCAGGAGCCAAAAATATCATTTTTCTGCTGATCTCTGTTTTGTTCTCTTCCTTCCATTCACTCAGCCTTTCCATTTGCACTACCTGTGGCACTAAATTTAATGCCAAGATGATCTCTTTGGGACAGTGATGGTCTTTGCTCTTGCTTAATGCCTTGACTTATAATTTAAATGGGCACAAGAGAAACACTTGAACTGACAGGCAAAAAAAAAAAAAAAAGGATTATTTAAACCACGTTTAAATGACCAGTTTATATCATCTTTCATTTTTGACTTGATACACTTTAATAACCTTTACACTGTGGTTTATCCCAGCTGACTGGGCTTAGCAAGTTGCTTCTTTCCAGCTGATGAGAGCAAACTGACACATCCATGCTTAACTTTTCCATCTGAGAAATAAAATGAATGATTTAAAGTCACCACGGCTCTGAGTTTTCCTGCTGCTGTGAAAGACCCACATCAAATCTGCCTCCATGGTTAAATTAACCTCTTTAACTCTGCAATTAGCACTGGAGGTAAGGGTGTAAGTGATCACTTCCCATCACTCCAAAAACAAGCCCTTGGTCATTAAGCTGTGAAAAATTGATCATTTACAATCGCTGAGCTGTAAACTTTACAAATCTCCTCTGAGTCTGACCACTGGAATTCAAAGTGTAATGCTCAATTTCATACCACTTCAGAAGCCAAATTACCATGTAATCTGTGAGCAGGCTTGAAAATATCCCCACAACAGCAGCAGGAATAGGACATCACAGAGAAGGGAACCAGGCAGCTTTGGCAGGTCTGACTCAGATTTCATCTGCACAGTCCAAACGTGATTAAAACTTGAGTTTAAGAAAAACAAAAAGAAAGGAAGAGTAAATTGAGATTTCCCGAACACAGGTAACCTGGCCTTTGGCTGAGTCCCAGCACACACATCAAAGTTTCTTTGTAGCCCATTCCAGCCTATTGCTTTCTGAAATTCTCTGCTTGTCTTCCTCAGTGTTAGATAAAGCAAACCAATTCAAACTTCTTCCTCCCTGTTTTGTTCATTAATCCCTACCTGGATTTGAGAGCTGTGCTCAAAGAGAGACTTTCTCATCCAGTCACCAAGCCAGGGAAGGGAAATGCTCACAGGCTGAGCTGGGGCTTTCCTCCTCTTCCAGCACCCCACACACACACAAAACTCATCCCTAACTGTGCTCAGCCTTGCTGCCAGCAGCAGGGACATGTGGGGTTTGCTCCATCAGACCCCCAAACCAATCCTGGATAAGAATAACCTTTATTCCCATTCCTTTCCCCTGCCTCACAAAAATACTGCTGGATATACAGTAAAGACAGGAAACATCACAGGGAGGGGGGAAAAAAAATCAATTAAAAGAAATTTGCAAACCATTGTGTTAGAGCTTCTCATTTAAAACAGCCACTTTTTATCTGCAGGGCAAGTTAATTGCAATACTATGGTGGCAGTAACATCGTGCATCACAGAAGGTGACAACATTTTTAAGGGTATTTATTGTGAGCATACTAAATTCAGGGCTGTACCCCACAAATTAATTTACAAGGGTGGCAGAAGTCAGCTGGCTGGAGCTGCTATTGCTAATAGCTAGAAAAGACCCACTTAATCACTTTGCATTTTTATTTGCAGAAGATAAAGAAACATTTCTTTCACTAATAGTTCCATGCTTGTTTCATCTCATTTTATCCGGACTGCAGGATCTGTTTAATTTCATTTCATCAGTTTTCTAAGGTTCTTAAAAGTACCATATTTTTATAATCTTGTTATATCCATGAGATAAAAAACGATTATTTGCCCCACCATTTCCCAAATGGGAAACCACGGCAGAAAGAAATCAAGTGACTTGTTCAAGGTCACGCTGGGATTCTGTAGCAAAAGTGGAGAATTAGAAACCTAAACTTGACTCTGAAAAGAGCCATAGAGAGAATTTCTTCACTGAATCCACAGACATTCTACAGATCTGGGCATCTACTGCTATGTTTTTTAATAACATATATAACTGTGGAAACCCAGCTCTGAATGGACAGATCTTGTTATTTCTCTCAGATGAAAAAAAAAAAAAAGCAAATTCTCCCACCTGCATCCCAAGTGTGGCTCTATGAAGAGGAAAAAATGGAAATGTTTATATTTTAATTAATCTTTCTCCTAAACCTTAGCAGAGCTGTAACTCAAGTTAAAGTACAATATCCAAGTTCTGATTATTCAAGACATGTTGCTCACGAGATCTCGCTGTTAACTCAGGAATTGTTCAGTACTTGGATTTTTCTGTTAGTTTTTAGATACATCAAAATAAATCTCTAAACCCCTTCTCCCCTTGATGACAGTTGCCAGAGCAGCTTTGTTTGCAGGGTTTAGCAGCCTCAGGAACTTTTAGCACCCAAGATGTTTTCCAGAGACAGTTTCAAAAGGGTGTGAGGGCACAGAAGTACCATTTATACACCCAGCAAAACCAACAGCTGCTCATCACACTAAAACCTGACCAGCCAAGACTTTTGCCCTATACATCAAAAAAAAAAAAAAAAAGATATCTTCTGAAGATTTCTAGCAAGCTGGGCATGAACAGATGCTTTAGACTGATGCAGTGTTAATGGGAGGAGCAGGTGTGTCAAACTAAGTCCCTGGCTGCTTCCAGGCTGCGGTTTCCATCTCTCTTCCAAGCTGTGTTGAAGTGCATTGGCAGAACAGCATCCATCTGGGATGATTCGAGTGCTGACCACAGCAGTATTTGTCCTCTGCAAAGAGGATACGAGCAGAGCAGTCCAATCTGCATAAACATTGCATTAATAATGGCCTAGGTGAAGATGGCATTTCAAATCTGAACTCCAGCCGAAGGACCTGCTCCTTTCAAAGTTCAGAGGAGCTTCCTCAGTTGCTGGAATTGATGGATTTTTCAGTGGCCACTCCCAGGGAGGGCTGTGTGCACAGTGCAAGGCCACAGACCCCAGGGCAGGACCTCAGGTTTCCTCTCTGGTTTAGGAGCTCAGGTAACACCCAAACTCAGAGCGAGCTTGGGAAACCAGCCATCCTTAGCACATGCAAAGCCCTTGGAACAGAACATTTTGGAGGTTACAGAAGGCACTGGATGCTTTTCTGAATGATGCCGAATGATTTTTGTCTTTTCTTTTATATCCCTTTTACACAGTTCTCTGTACCCACAAGTATCAGCAGCATGCACACTTGTAACCTTTTACTTAGTTTAGTGCTCAGTGTTTGTAAGTGCCCTGCAGGCCCTGAGACTGAACAGCCCAGAGCTGCAGAGCCAGGGACACCAAACATTCCCACTGGCTCAGGAACCCAAGGTCTCCTGACAGGAGGATTCTGGAAACTCGAGCTGAGCCCAGCCCAACCTCATTATTGGGCTCCCTTGTTGGATCTGTGCTGTGTAAAGTCTAGAACTGGTGTGTGTGATTGATGGGGGTGCATTTGCCACGCTGGCACCTGGGTGAAGTGGATGCACCAAACAGGATCCTGATTAAAATCCTGAGGGAAAGACCCCAACCCCTTTAACCGTGTCTGGCTTCATTTTCCTAACACCAGGAAAAAGGCATCATGAAGAGCAGACAACACCACATCCTCCTCTGCTGTTTTCTCTCACACGACAAACCCACCTTAATGATTATTTACACTTCCCTCTTCCAACCTTCCTCTCTCCTCCTATGCAAACATGCTATAAATACAGGCTTGGCATAAAGCCCATCCATCCATGGCTCAGCTTCCCCTGATCCTAAAGGTCTTTTTCTGGACAAGCTGTAATTTAGCTCCAAGTTCCTGTAAGCCTGAGCAACTTCTTCCAGCCTCCATCAGCACTAATGTGACACTTGCCCTTGTGCTACCAATGAGACACCTGTGCCTTGAGAAACCAAATTTCAGCACAACTCTTGGACTTCTACATGGACATCCTTCCCCTGAGGGCCCCATGAGTCCTTCAAGAGTTGTTTGGGGTTTTGGAGGGAAGGCTGGCAGAAGTCACCATCCATAGGACTTTGCCCTGAACAAGACCAGGACCCCTGGCCAGTGTCAGATAATCTGTCACTATAAGCTACTTGCATCCAAGCCAGATATTTATTGCTATTGATCTGCCTGGTCCCGGAGAAAGACTTTTGTTCTCCCAACCCGGGACTTTGACCTCAATTAAGTTATGAATTTCAATCCGATAGACTGCTCCACTTACCCTGCTGCTCTCCCTGACTGGATTAATTAGAATTAGCTAGGCTGGGAGTCACCCCGAGCGCCTCATGGATCATGTTATTTTAATAATAAATAAAGAGACAGCAGCGGCATACAAGGAAGGATTTTGAAAGATTGTTCATCCAAGAGCATCATTCAAGATCTGCCAATACTAATTTCTCTGAGTTTGATTACCTCATTTACTTCTTTTTATTTCTATTCATTAATTGAGTTTTATCCCCCATTACTTCAGCTCCCCAAATGTGCCCTTCCTATAAAGGAACCAGACACATGCTTCGCTGTTACAAAGTTTTATTACTGCAGCTCATCAAAAGTATAGTTAGCAGGAATGGAATAGTCATTAAGCATTTAATAATCTAATAGTGCTGAAAAAAAATACATAATAGGGGAGGGGGAAGGGAGGGAGAGGGACAAGACAGGCCTGTCTGTTGCCATAAAGTGTGCACTGAGGGCTGGCTGGTGGACAAAACCAAGAAGGTAACATCCAGCACTGGAGAGAATGCATTTATCCATCAGGATATTTTCTGACAGTACAATAATGCCTTTGGAACAAGCCTAAAACTGGTTGAATACCAAAGGAATTTGATTGGCAAGGGGAAGTTTCTGAACTAGTGAGTCGGGGCCTGATAGCTGCATTATCCTTATTGCGTCCCTTTCCCTATAAAAGCAATTACACAGCCCAGGATGTTGGGCTGCCCAGGCCTGCTCTGAAATGGATTGTCTCGGTCAGCCATGTCACAGCCACACTCTGGAGTTATTGACCCATAAAGGAACACTTATTTGTCATGCTCATTTTAATGTTTAATTGGCTGGAACAGCAGGAATGGATTTAGAGGATGGAAGTTCAGCAATCCTTCCAATGCTTGTACCCAGCCTGCAGACAGGCACCTCCTAAGCTGAGAATGAACACCACACACGGCCTCAACTCACCTTTGTGGAAGTTCAGGCCTGTGTTTCGTAACAAACTTTTATTCCAGGCAAGCTGAGCATTCTTAAAAGATGAGGGACATGGAATGTCTAAGGTGGGACAGTCCATTGGTATGCTAAATAAACTAGGAGATTACTCCAAGATGGGATTTACTTGTTTGTTAAAAAACAGAGCAACTGAGTAGTTTTTGTGTGACAGGCACAGGGGACACCTGTGGATTTCACACAGGATCCATCACACAGATTTCCCAAAGCCTTTGGACACACCCTCTCACCAAAGACTATTAAAGGATGCTGTCACAGAGCAAGAGGGAGGGTCTTTGCTTGAGAACTGATTACAAAATTAGAGATGGGATAGGAGTAAATACCCAGCTTACACAATTGCTGCTGAGAGCTGGAGCCTCTGAGGGATCAGTGCAAGGGCCTGGGTTGTTCAGCTCACACAAGTGAACAGGGCAAGCAGGCTGGGAGTGAATCATCCAAGTCCTTTAAACCAAAAGCTGCCCATAAAATGCTACAAAAGGATCTCAAGGTGACAGGGTGAAAAGCCTGCAGCTGAAATTCAGCTCTAATAAACACCAAGAAATGCACATGTGGAAAAACAATCTTCAGTCTAAATCCAGAGCAATGGGCTCTGAACTAGCTATTTCTATCACTGTGGAGACAGATCATGAGTTATTGCAGACAGCTCTATAACACCAGCTCAGTGTTCAGTGGAAGTTAATAAAAGACAAAAAACAAGGAGGCATTGAGGGGGAAAAAAAAAAGGAAATAAGAAAACATCACTATATTGCTTCATTATAGCTCATATTGCACTTCCAGCTTGGGCACTGGTGCTGCTCCCTTCATCTGAAAGCAGTAAGGAAAAACTAGAAATTACCCAAAGAATGACAAGGGGCAAAGTTACTGAGCAGCTTCCAAATGGGGTAGGATTAAATAGATAAAACGCCTCAGTCTCAAAAAGAAGTGATCAAAGGAAATAAAGGAGGACAATAAAGTCAAAAGCAGGACAGAGAAAGCAAGTGGGGGAACAATTACTATTTCTCATTACACAAGAATGATGGGCTCTCACATGAAATGATCATGGTAAGTGCAAAGCAAATGCACAGTTCAACTACAGGACTCCCATGAGCACAAAGTTTGGGAATCCAAAAAAGGATGAAAGAAGTTTATCAAAGAAAAATCCAGAAGTAGAAGTAAAGATAGTAAGTGTGGTTCAGGAAGCCTCCAAGCCATGAATTTGGGGAAAATACATGAAATTATCACTGTATGCTTATCCTACTCTGTCCCCTAAACATTCACTCTTCCCTGCCACCAGAGACAAGACTCTGAGCTAGAAATTCTCCTGCACTGACACTGTTCTCGTGGATGCAAAAGTAACATGTACAAGTTGAGAAACAGGAACCTACACAATTAGCTTAGCCATTTTCAGAGCTGTTTAACCACTTACAATCCACAGAGCTATAGTAATGAAAAATCTTACCTAAAATCTAACCAAAATAAGCTTAAAGAGTTACTGCTCCAATATCTAAAGCATTAGAATAATCTTATTTAGCAAAACTTAAGAAAAGTACTTTGTACTGAAGACTGCAAACTTGAGATACCCCAATGATTTACCCAGAACTGTTTTTTGTTTGGTTTTTTGGTTTGGTTTTTGGTTTGTTTGTTTTGTTTTGTGTTTTGCTGGTTTTTAGTTGTGTGTTGGCTTGTTTGGTTTTGGTTTTTAGAGCGAACTGGAAGAAACCACTGCTGACAACAGATGAAAACAAAATTTCACTTGAAAGTAAAGCCCCGAGGCTTTCTCAAATGGAGAAGCTCTCAGGGAGAAGGTGAGTGACAGAACTCTTTCCAAACAGGGAAAGCTTTTCCAAGAGGCTGATAGCAAAAGGAGATGTTGCAGGGACCATCTCGCCTGAGCAGAGCAGCTGATGGCTTGGTGGTTCCTCTGGCAAAGGCGTAGGAAATGAAGCAAGGCTGGAGACCATTCCTGGGGTGATTAGAGACCATTCCTGGGGTGATTAGAGACCATTCCCAGGGTGATTAGAGACCATTCCTGGGGTGATGTGTTCACCAGAAGAACCAGCTTGGCTGCCAGTGGTATCCTGTTTGCGCAGTTAACCAAACACCTTAATGAGGGGCTAAAGCACTCCCAACAATGACCTCAGGAATTACAGGTGTTTTAACACAGCTGATTTCAAAGATGACCCTGAGAACAAGGGCCATGGACCATTCAAGTTACGGCTCTCTCCTGCCTCTGCAGGGACACATGAAGGCAGTGGGGAGCAAAAGATCTGTTTCTCCTCCATGGTGCCCCTGCACTGACCTCAAAGCTCACTGCTGCTGCTGCACACATGACAGAGTGACCACAAAGGAGCTCTGCTGTCAGACACAGAATCAGCACAAGGCTCCCTGAGCTAAAACTTCGTGCCTCCTGCCAGACTGCATTCCTGCCCCAGCACTGGCCATGGAAAGTGCCTCCCTCTGCACAGCACAGCCCTCAGCACAAGGTGATGCTCACAAGCCACTAAAATGTGCTGCTGTCCTTGGTCCTGGCTTTTAAAACCCTGTGTTTTAATTTAGAATTCAAGGGTAAAGCAGCAGAGACCACTGCGAGTTTTTTCAGGAGCAGCTCTTGGATTTCACTTTTGGAACACTGGTTCTGCAGGACACAGGAGCCTGCAGCAGGTCCTGGCTGGTGAGATGTTTGCAGGCACTGCCTGAGCAAGGGGGGCTCTGCTGCAACAGCCATGATTCACCTGTCTGCAGGGAGGAGAAGAAACAAAGACTGGACATTTCAAGCTGGAAGATGGGAAGAAACAGTGCTAAAAAGCCCAGTCTGGACAAGCAGAAGGAAATATCTCATCATCTGTACAACCAATGGTTAGTGTTGAGGAGGCCTGAGGCGCCTTCAGAAGCTAAGGAGCAAATCAGGGATAAATCTCTGCTTTTCCCAGCATGTATTTAGGGCACAAACGTTTTGCAAATGTTTCTGCTGAAAGGGACTTTTCTCCCAGTAGGTAAAAACAGCATCTGCTGAGTGGTGACCATTTAACATTCAACCTGCTGCCAATCTACATTCCACAGAGAGACCTGCAGGAGAGACATGGAGCTGTGCCACTTGTAATAACTGTGAGACTGGCACCATGTCAATGCCTTAATGTAGAATGCTCCCCTCTGTCACTAAGCAGATCTCTCCTTTCTTTGGGCTAATGGCTTTCACACCCACTGGCAGCAGAGTCAAGACTGAAGGGGTACTGATGCCGGAATGATTTTTGTCTTTTCTTTTATATCCCTTTTACACAGTTCTCTGTATCCACAAGTATCAGCAGCATGCACACTTGTAACCTTTTACTTAGTTTAGTGCTCAGTGTTTTGTAAGTGTTCTGCAGGCCTGAGACTGAACAGCCCAGAGCTGCAGAGCCAGGGACACCAAACATTCCCACTGGCTCAGGAACCCAAGGTCTCCTGACAGGAGGATTCTGGAAACTCGAGCTGAGCCCAGCCCAACCTCATTATTGGGCCCCCTTGTTGGATCTGTGCTGTGTAAAGTCTAGAACTGGTGTGTGTGATTGATGGGGGTGCATTTGCCACGCTGTCACCTGGGTGAAGTGGATGCATCCAACAGGATCCTGATTAAAATCCTGAGGGAAAGACCCCAACCCCTTTAACCGTGTCTGGCTTCATTTTCCTAACACCAGGAAAAAGGCATCAGCACGAGGCTGCAGAGTCTTTGGAGATCTGCTTGACAAAGCTGACCAGGAAAATATTGAGACAGGGATGGGGATGGGGGGGTGGTTAAGGGAAGAAGGACACTACTGTGGTTGATAAATCTGCTCTCATTGCTTAGCTTTTCATCTCTGTTTAGTGTCCCCATGCGTTTGCCCCGTAGCTCCCTCCCTCAGCAATGGTCAATTCAGCAGTGCCTGTGACATCCCTTGCTATGCCAAAGCCTCTGCTGCAGAATCAGGTCCAGGACAAGGCCCCTCCCAGCTTTATGAGCCAGGCTTTTAGTAAATTTAGGGAGAAATTGATCCTAGGGACATTAACTGCAAGGGCACGAGGCAGTCGTGTTCCTATTTAATCTCAGCCAGGTTCAGAGAATGGTTGTAACAGCAGAGGGCTTTGGCAGCTGGCACCCTACCCACAAGTGTGTTTGCATCCCCTTGGAGGGGCAAAGATGTGGAGATGGAGCCTGATCCTTGGTCTCAACACTAAAAACATCCTCATCAATTTCTCCATCTCCTCACAGGCTCAGAATCACGAGGAAATTACAGGTGTTGGGTGCAGGAGGCAGGGACGGGATGCACATTTGCTGAGATCAGCTTAATTTTTAAATATCTACACACCCCCCAACACAAGACCCTTCCTGTGAAATCCAAATGAACAAGGTTGAAAAGAAAAAGACCCCCGGCATTCAAGCAGGCCTGACTATTCCTTGCTTCTTTTTATCCTATACAGACACATCCTTTTAAGAGTCAGGCAGGAAAACAGAAAACCCATACAAACACACAAAACCAGCAGACCACCAATCTCAGCAATCTTCGACATATCCATAATTTCTACTTCATTTTTAGCTAATGGTGGAAATTAGTCTTTGGATAGTTGATAAAAATCAACCTGTCTCTGCTGGGTTAGTACTGTGATCTGTGGCCCAGCAACTACTTCTAGTACAATTGATTTTCCTTTTTGGCAACCAATAGGTCAGTCAATAATAATGTTGTTTGAGAAGGATTGAGTCATGAGGGAGATGAACCCTCCCTGCCATTTATTATGTTTGTATTGTCTTCATTTGAAAAGGTTTTTTCTTTTTTTTTATGCCCAGTCAGTGAAGGCATTACAAGGGAATGGCTGCTCATGTTCCATGTCTCCAGGAACCCTCTGACCATCAGTGTTGGGATGCAAAAAGAGGAGGGAAGTCAGGATCTGGGAGAAAGACTGGGGAGGCAACCACGCTCCCCCCATTACTCTAAGTGTCTTAAAAAAAAAAAAAAAGAAAAAAGAAAAAACCCCAAACTAACTCCAAATCTGCTGATAAGCATCACCTCTGTGCATAAATATGACTGAGCAGCCTTGCATGAACTGGTACAAGATATAAATCCAACACTGGCAGCAAAATTCAACCAATGTTCTCTGCAGACAGCACAGACAGCAGATGCTTTTCACTGAAATTACTACTACATAGGAATGAATAAAACAAACCCCACTGTACTAGCAACAGGTTTCTTAACCTGATGATTTTCAGCTTTGGTCTCAAATTTCCTTCTCAGACACCTGAAGGATCTATGAGTGACCATTGAGAATTTTCTGACCAGGGTTTAAAGTCTCAGTGCACTGATCTGCACTTCACCAGGAAAGTGAAAAGTCAGCAAATAAAAACTGAAGATCATTTACAATTTTTTCCCCCCATTCTTTAAGTCATAATTACAGAAAAATTTCAGCACAGAAAGTTACTACCACAATATTGATAATTACACAATGGTGCGGTTTAAAATTCATAAAATATTTAGAGATGGTTTGAACTCAGCTGCTTTACCACATACATACACACACAGCCCTAAATTATCCTGTGTTTCAAGTGATGCAGTTCCCTTTGCAACTCACAATATTTATGTTAAGGGCTGCTCATGTGGCCAGATAGGCTGGAAAAGCTTTTCCAGAGTAAGCTGAGCTGCTCAGCACCACTCCCAGACAGCCCCCCATACACTCCCAAGGGCATGCCATGAACACAAGGATTATTAATTCGGAGTAAGGAGTACCCACAAATGAAACAAAACACAGCCACAGAAAATCCAGGAGGAAAGTCTATGTTCTATGTCCCCCAAATACACTAAAGGAGCTCCTCTGAAAGCTGCTTCAGCAGCACCTCACATCCAGGAGGTGCTCTCCCCACACAGGAAAGGGGTTTTTCCTTTGTTGCTCATTCTCTTCAAGAAAAACTTGTGTCTTCTTATGTTTTAAAGCTAGAAATGGATTTTATAATCGTGTTTGTAACTGTTACATTACCACTGTGTTATGTTTAGTATCTTCTACCTTAACATTATGTTACCAACTGTTCTGTTGCTGTTTCAGGCAGAGTTCCAGTGAAAGAGGCAGCTCCCAGACTGAGCCCCCAGCTCTGGGTATTTCCAGCAGAGCTCTAAAACACCATCCCACCACCCACTTTGACATGGCCTCTGGCACTGGAGATTTAGGTAATTCCTTTACACAAATGCCCCTTCTCAACAAAGCAGAGCTGCCTGTTGCCTTTCAGTGTCCCCTGGCCCATGGCAATTGCTTTCCCACCTCTTTTCAAATGTGCTATTAGAGCTAATTATGGACAAGCAGAGAATTCAGTGGCTGCAGCTTTTCAGTGACATTAGTGAGCCACCCTTTGGAAACTGCAGCACCACTGTTAAAATAAAAAGCACAGGATCACTGCAGGCCAGGGCCATGGGTTATTCCAGAATGAAAGAGGTTTTGAGCATGGTACAAAAATGAGCAGAGCCAGGAGACCGCTCTTCCTGCTCCTAAAGCTGTTTATCAACAGAGAGCACTAAGTTGACTCTTGAAGAGCCTCTCAATCCAGAGACTTTGGCAACAGAGAGTACAAAGGTAACTAAAATAAGGCAGCAAAAAGGCAAGAGTTGCTCCAGGTCACCCAGCAGAGCACCACTGTCACTGCCTGCTTAGGGCAGCTAAATCCTTTAGTACACTGCAAAAGAGCCAAGATGGAAGAACATTTATTAAAAAGGTAATGGAAGGGAGCATAAATCTGCCACGCTGTTTGACTAACTTTTTAGAAGCATACTAAAACATAGGCAATTAAAAAAAAATTGGTCTGTAACATTCCTCTCCTTCACTACCTGCTCATAACCCTCATAATCCCTAATTTATTCTTCATCTCTCATGCTGCCTGCATGAAGGTGCTGCTGCAAAACTGAACAAGACAGAAGAATTCCTGAAGACCTGGAGAGGCAGCTGGGATTGTGGAGGCTGCTTGGACAGAGGTGTGAAGGGATCCTCTGCTGGGAGCACATCACTCTGGAAAAACAGCATCACCCATCCAGCAGATATTCTCTCACACCAAACCCACTGCTCTTTACAGCCCCACATTTAACTGATGTGCCTTTGGTAATGTGTAATAGCAGGTGCTGCAGTGTTTATGGCCTGTTGGGAAGTCAGAGTTTCTCCCTCTCCCCTTTTTCTTCTGGTTGCTCTTAAAATTTCTCCTGCTTTTGCTTTGGATGTGAATTCTTCCAGGGTAAAAGGTCAAAATTTAAAAAAAAAAAAGAAGAGAGAAGTAAACACTAAGTCACAAAGTCTTGAAATGTTACTGCAATTTATATATGGCTGAGAATAAAAATGTGTCTGCTGTCTCTGGGAACACACCTACGTGCAAACAGAGACCTTTACAAAAAATTCTCCTTTATTACCTTGGTGGGGAAAAAACATATCAAAGATTGATTTTTCTTTTTATGGCTATTATTAACCTTTTGTTACTGGCCAAAAATAATCTGGTTAGAAAATGTGCAATGCATCAAAAAGAAAAGAGAGGGATTTAACAGAAAATTAATGCTCAGGGAAAAAAAAAAAAGAAAAAAAAGCAGAAGAGAGAATCATCTTTAAGAGTCAGATTTCACCTCCAAAGGAATGAGACAAGTGTCAAAGAGAAGAGAGGTTTCAAAGAGAAGCCAGAACCATCTCCCAGGCTGAAGGGAATGGGCAAGTGCACGATTCCACACCTTCCCAATTTCAGTGCAAAGCTATCCCTGTCTGTATCCAACACACCCCTCACTAGCTCTGACTGAAAGGAGATGCACAGGATGTGCAAAGCCCCCCATTTGCATTGGCCTCACTCCCTATAAAACCCCTTTCAGCTGAAACCCTGGAGACCTAAGCATGAACATTCACATCTCGCCAGCCACTGCAGAGCTGTGCTTCCTCATCCCCACCCCACCAGAAATTCTGCCCAGGAAAGGGCAAGACAGACTTTTTAACAACAAGTTGAGGTGTGTGGAAATACCAACACAGCTGTCTGTAGCCTGTGAAGACTTCAGCTCTGCCCATGAGCTTTCAGACTGCAACTCTGCTTTAAGTCCAACCTCTTACAAATTCCTGAAGCATTTACTGAAGGCTGCTCAGATCCCACCAGAAAGAGCTCAAAGATGCACCAGCAGAGGTGCATCTATGTCCAAACTGGGGAGGAGAGCAGAGCCAGCAAGTGCCATGCTGGTAAAGAGCACTCAATCATAATCTGGCAGAAATATGCTGGACCATTATTTCTGAATATGATCACATTTACAGAGGCCAGCCCTTAATTACAACAAGCTGACAGAACTGGGAGTGTTGACTCAGGAGCACTGGCAGAGCCAGGCTGGTTGGCTGGAAAGAACCATTTGCAAAGTGGTTGCTGAACCAGTTTAGGTCAAAACCTGGTCTATTCAGATACCCTAAAACACCAGTTAACATTAGCTAAGCTCAGACATGTGGGCTGCAAATCCCAGTGGCTCAAAATTCTTTTATTTTTCCCAGGTCACCTTTTTGGATGTTCTTATACAAGAATCCTAGAATGGATTGGGTTGGAAAGGACATTTAGTTCCAAACCCCTGCTATGGGCAGCAGTACCTTCCACTAGATCAGGCTGTTCCAAACTCCATCCAACCTGGCCTTGAACATTTCCAGGGATGGGGCAGCCACAGCTTCTCTGGGAAAGCTGTGCCAGGGCCTCACCACCTTCACAGGGAAGAATTTTTTTCCTAATACATAATTTAAACCTACTCTCTTTCAGTTTAAGCCATTCCCCCTTGCCCTGTCACTACAAGATCTTATAAACAGTCTCTCTCTGTCTTTCTCGTAGGTATTGGAAGGCTGCAATTAGATCTCCCCAAAGCCTTCTCTTTTCCAAACTGAATAATCCCAACTCTCTCAGCCTTACAGGAGAGGGGCTCCATCCCTCTGATGCCGGAATGATTTTTGTCTTTTCTTTTATATCCCTTTTACACAGTTCTCTGTACCCACAAGTATCAGCAGCATGCACACTTGTAACCTTTTACTCAGTTCAGTGCTCAGTGTTTTGTAAGTGTTCTGCAGGCCCTGAGACTGAACAGCCCAGAGCTGCAGAGCCAGGGACACCAAACATTCCCACTGGCTCAGGAACCCAAGGTCTCCTGGCAGGAGGATTCTGGAAACTCGAGCTGAGCCCAGCCCAGCCCCAGCATTGGGCTCCCTTGTTGGATCTGGGCTGTGTAAAGTCTAGAACTGGTGTGTGTGATCGATGGGGGTGCATTTGCCCCGCTGTCACCTGGGTGAAGTGGATGCATCAAACAGGATCCTGATTAAAATCCTGAGGTAAAGACCCCAACCCCTCTCACCGTGTCTGGCTTCATTTCCTAACACCAGGAAAAGGCATCACCTCTAATCAACTTTGTGGCCTCCTCTGGACTTGCTCCAAGAGATCCATGTCCTTCCTGTGCTGGGCCCAGAGATGGACACAGCCCTGCAATTGGGGGTCTCACCAGAAAGGAGCAGCTTTTCTGTGATAAATACCCCGAGAGAACTTGCTGTGATGTTTCGGGGGAATTTCATGGAAACATTTGGTCAGGAGGCTGCAAAACACATCAATGCACTTTACCTCTGTGCTGCCTCTTACCTGGATGTTCACATCAGCAGCATTCTGTAAGAGTACTGAAACCATCTCCTTGTGTCCTCTGTCACACGCCCAGTGCAGCAGAGCCCGGCCCTGAAACAGCCAGGAGAAAATTAACAAAGCCAAGGGAAAAAAAAAAAAAAAGGAAAATCAGTCTTGCTAATAAGTAATAAGCACCAACACCAAAATTAAAACAGATTTTAAAAAAATTCAAAATAATATTAGTATGTCACTTACTGGTGATTTGGACTTACACAGTAATACTAGGAACATCAAAAGTTACACCTAGTTCAATTTTTCATCAATTTAGCACCAAACCCACAAAAGCCAGAAAAAAATTTAGAGGGGAAAAGCAGCAAAATATGAAATGCAGGAGTGAGGATATTATTTGTTTTACTACGTAGATTTAGGATTTTGACCTAAATCTTTTTTTCACTTCTGACTTTTCTGGGAGCAATGACTTACACAGCCAAGGTTAGGATATTCAGTGCTGCCTAAGCCACCCAGATACCAAGTCCCCAAAAGCTGATTCCTCTGGCAGGTCTGAAACAATCAATCCACGGGTCCTGCCTCTGCTGCAAGAGAGGATTAAAAGTGGGTGCTGGGCAGGCACCTCTGACTGTCCTCTCTTGGCCAGGCTGCTGCCTCCATGCCTCCAAATCCCCATAGTTTTCTTTCCTTCTCCTTTTTACAGTGTCTGCCACCATGGGATGGGATGCAATGGAAGTTCAGATCTTCCTGCATGGACAAGGACATGAAAAGTACCTTAGGATCCCTGAGAAGGGTAACTCAAAGTAGTTTGAGGTGGCAAACAAAGAAGAAAACCTTCTATGTACATTTAGCAAATCAGCCTTAATGTTCTATCAGTCTCTCCTGATTTAGGACAGCACACAGCACACTTGTGGGGGATTCCTTGGAAATCACCCTGCAGGTGACCAGGAATCACCTCCCTCAAGCTGAGACACCATCAGGCTGACCTGTGTTTTCCAAAATGCCACAGAAAACAGTCACAGACCCTCCCAGAAGAAATCATTTAAATCAGCCCTTGCCTGGTTATAAATCTTTTGACAAAGCAGTGGGGAACAAGGTGAGCAACTCATTTATCTGCTAATGGGAGCTGTGAGCCAAATTTCCTGGCCACGGTGCCAGAAAGCAGGAGGGGCAGAAGACACCTGGGACCAAAGCTCACACTGCTTCTGCTGGATATCCCTGGGCAGGGCAGCAGAGGTAGAACATGATTTTAAGTCAGGAAATGCACACTTTTTGACCCAGCAACTAATTAATTTTTGCAACCTGCAATTTTAATGTTACACTAATTAACCTCGCATTAGAATGAATTTTCTGACAGTGACTTTCTATGGAAGCACTGATGGCATCCAAAGGCCATCTAATGATTCATATCCTTGCACTCAACACCACTGTCAAAGGCTACAGGGGGCAAAGAGTATAACTTAAAACTGGTAAATATGGACAGATCTTTAATTTACACTTAGCATCCTTAACTCATCTCTGGACTGGTAATTACTCTTAGAACTTAGGATTTCAGCTAGACAAACACCAACTTTTTTCAAGCCACAGATGTTTATGTCAAAAGGAAGAGGCACATCTGCAATATGCCCAATAGCAATAAATACTTCAACAGATTATTTCAGTTTATTGATATATGTGCACAGGAATAATACTGCAATTATTTAAATGTATTTACTGTATAACTACATTATAAAATAAAGGCATTTCTATCCTTTATATCAAAAATAATGCTCCAGATTAGGGGTTAAAATATGTTGGTTTGCATTTGTCTCTGGACAGGAGAATCTCATTTTATTGGTGCTGAAATTGGCTGAGACAAATAAAGGAAAACCAACAGTTAATTGTGACAGCTCAGGGGTACCAGAGCACTGGTTCTGCTACACATGGTGCCTTTTGAACAAGACAAAAACCCTGAAGCCTGATCAGCTACAGTCATTAAAAATCTCCTTGTGCTATTTGCAGGAGTATGGATTTCAAGTCTTGGGCCAATTCCACTTTGGGTAATTACACTCTGCTTACCTATATATTTTCTCTGCAACTCTAAATGGATACAATATTTTCTAATTAGTGCCTTAAATGTCTCTGCATTGTAATTGTGCCCTATTAAACAGCTGACACGTTCCACCCAAGAAATGTCTGCAGCATTCTGTGCCCTCCACATGGGGTGCAAGGGGCTTTGGAGACCTTCTGTGCAAGAGCTCACCAGGAGATGTGGAAGGAAAAATACCTCCAGAAGCAGCTCAACCTACTTCTTGCACAACAAAAAGCATTACTAAAAATTTGGTATTTAAAATGGTTGAATTTGAGGATCTTAGAGGTCTTTTTCAACCTTAATGATTCTATTGAAAGTGAATAATATTCACAACTATTTACAGAGTATCAGGCAAGTTAATAGTCAACTTAGGCAGCTACACAGCTACAAAATCCACTTGTTCCTCATGTATTTCTTAAAATAAACCTCAGTGATAAGAAAAGCTTAAACTGAACATACAGTCCCAGTCTTTGTATAGCCCAGATATCACCTCTGCACGCTGAAAAACTCTTTATTCTGCACAGCTGCTGCTTTATATCAGCACATCTAGCATGTGCTTGTGTGTTTAAATAACGTGGCAGAAATCTTAAGGGCCACAGATTGAGCTTTCCCAAAACAATTCCCACATGACTGTTTCATTAAGCAGTGAGAGACTCAAAGCAACATGAATAATTTCACGTAGGAAAGAGCTGCAGCAGTGAGGTCATGACTAAACATCAAGGTACTCCCTCCCTGCAACTCCAACACAGCAGTTGTTGCAGAAGTTACTTTCCCCCCCACCTTTGAAGTATTTAATAATAATAAAAAAAAAGCATAAAAATAGCCCCAGTGCACTAACCCTGCCTCTTAAATCTTCTGTGCTTTGCTTGGCTCATGCTGCCAGCTTGGCCAGCTCCTGCAGCAGTTTCTCAAGCCAACAGCACATCCATTCTGCTCAGCTCCAAGTCACAGGGTGTTCACAAACAAAGCACAGGACAGGGATTTGTCTCTGATACACCGAGCCTGCAGACAAATGGATGGGAATGATTTTCACATCAATTAGGCCGAGCAGAGAAAGGGGAGAACAAAGCCAGGGCGAATGGATGTGCTACAGTACAAAGCTGCACTTCAGGCACGCTGCTTGCAGCTGTAATGGCTGGATAGCACTGAGCCACTCCAGCTTGTGGCAAGTGTTCTATGAGCAGTAATTAAGAAAAGACAGATATCTCCAGACTGGCTGCATCCCCCTGTGACAGCAGAACAGTGAATGGAAGGGCTGTTGTTACAATTACACAGGTAAACTTGACTTGGAAGTCAATCACTCTGAAACGTTTGGTGCAGCTTTTCTAACAGGAGAAAGCCTATAAATCCAGAATATGTGACCCTTCCTCAAATCCATTTTCCCCCCAGTCCCTTCCTTGGCAAGCTGGCCCCAGTTTGGCACTTGCTGTCTCAAAGCACAAGGATGGGGACTAAGTGAGCACCCTGTCAGATGCCTTTCATTAACGTTTTGGCAAGGGCTTAAACACTGCACACAGGTAACATGTTTGTTTACTGGGATTTATCCAACAATTAAAAAAAAATTACCTAGCTACAACCTCCACAGCCCTTGGCACAAATTACAAAAGCAACTCATCTCTGCCTTTGAGCAGCTCCTGGTTTGTTAGAAGTTGAAGAAATACTATTTTCAAAAGAGCAGCAAGTGAGCCACACTCCCAGGATGTGCCTGGGGTGACTTCACAGCCACAGTCCATTTCTGATTCCATTAGTCCTGCTGACACACACAAGGAAAACAGGTTGTTTTAGTCTGTGCTACTTCTTATAAGTGAATGCAAGTGATTCTGTTGAACTCTGGGCAATTTAGATACAGTAAATGGAAGCCTGTACATGATTACTGTCATTAGATCCTTTGTTTAATTCTAAATTGAAGTTTATCATATCCTAACTGTTAGCAGGTATTCTGGCTTGAATGCTGCACATGAAGAGCTTTACTTCTTGTGGGGAGAAGGCCATTTATGCTTTGGAAGTTTCCCAGTGCCTCTCTCTAAACCCCAGAATCTTCTGCTGCCCATTCTGAAATCCTTTTGCTTGGACCAAGTTTACATTTTTATTCCTGATTTCTTTTCTTCTTTCGCTGACTTTTTCCAGGTTTGCACAAAATGGGGGGATAAAACTAGATGCAGTACTAACATACCACATAAAAATAAAATCTAAACACCCTACAACCCCAGCCAAGTCTTTATTGTCCAAGTAAAGGCTGAGCTGAGCATCTCTGCAGCTTAGCATGAGCCTTTTTGGTGCTTCAGTAGGTTTTGTTTCATAAGAAGTTAACTCTTTGTAAGGACCCTGCTGACATTTGAAATTTACAGGCATTTAAATCAAAGGATTGACAGTGTGAATTATGTCCAGAGGCCAGGTGAGGCAGCTTTTGGATTTGGCAGTGTGTATTTATGCAGTAACACTAAAATAGTTAATAAAAATGACAAGATTATGCTGGCGTACACTTCACAAAAGGCTCAGTCTGGGTTATCTCCAGTCTAAAATGGGTTCTAAAACTTCAATCAACCTGCACAACATTGGAAAATAAGACTGGGAAGGACATGTTTGGATACCAAATATCACTGGTAATGGTTTCAATTCCATACCATATAATGAAACAACAATTTCTTTCAGATGTTTCCTTTTGCTACGCTATTTTTTGGGAGTTTTTTGCATTTGTTGGGGTAAACCAAATTGTTGAAACTTTGAGAATTCCATCTGTGGGAGAATTTTGCCCCAGTGGGAGTCCTCTCACAAGTTCTTCACAGGTAGGCAGATGTTCTTGGCTCCTGCCTGTGGAGAAGCAATCCCAGACTCTGCAACAGCCTCGTGCTAATACCTATTAGTTAGAAAGAGGACTTCTTTTACATCAGGGACTCATGGATAGCTCCCAAAGAGGATGGCAGTTTTTTACATAGTTTAGATATTTCAGCTTCCACAATGTATTTTGATTTTTTTTAACAGTATTTCTTTGGCTGAAAACAAGCACATTTGTTACTTGAACAGAAAAGAAAACACAAAACTACCAAAGAGCACCTTGCCAGTGGAAACAAAGCAATGCTATCATGCACTTACTGCAAGCATGTGATCCTAAAAATGAGCTTTTATTAATTAACAGACTCCAGCTGTATTTTCTGTGGGACTGCCCTGGACATCTCCTTCTGTAAGCTGTGATCAGCAGAAGGAGGATGGAGCTCAGGAACTCTGCTGGTGCAGTGACTGTGTGGCACACGACAGTCTCAGTTCATTGAATTTATGATGTGAAATTCCAACCCTGATTGTGAACACCCTCCCTCCTCTCCTCTGGAAATTAATTCACATGAATTCCTGATTAATAATAAAAGGCCCTGCCATCAGCATTCAGAGCCCCAGCCGGGGCTGTCATGGCTCAGAGGGCAGAAATCTGCTTAGAGCTACAGGAGAACCCAACTGAATTTGTGGCGTCTCAGTCTATGAATGTCTAAGCACTTCATCTGTTCACCAAAACACAACGTGCTGGAAGGAGCTGAGCTCAGGCTGGACCAGGGGCAGGGCTAGGTGGCAGTGTGCAAGCAGGGAAAGCAAGGGGACAAATCTGGTGCAGCCACAATTCCTGAAGAATCAACAGGAAACTGCCCCTGCCAGGGGTTTGCTCTTCCAAGAAAAGGATGAAGCCAATTCACAGTTTTAGACAGTTTTTTCTTGGGGTTTCTGGCAATGCCTGTATGATCTCCCTGTGGGGAAATGGTGTTTTGAGTTTGATGAGCAGAGAAACTCCGGACAATGCCACTGTTTTTGTGAAGCTGGAAACTCATTTGCCCTTCCTCTGAGAATGATGAAAAGCTGGTGGTGATGCTGGAATGATTTTTGTCTTTTCTTTTATATCCCTTTTACACAGTTCTCTGTATCCACAAGTATCAGCAGCATGCACACTTGCAACCTTTTACTTATTTGGTGCTCAGTGTTTTGTAAGTGTTCTGCAGGCCTGAGACTGAACAGCCCAGAGCTGCAGAGCCAGGGACACCAAACATTCCCACTGGCTCAGGA